>CM053031.1:297055081-297495081 GCA_028564925.1 Lithobates sylvaticus | reverse complement strand
TAATCAGTGAGCCGTAATGTGTGCTGTATCTTTGGCAACCAGTCAGTGAGCGGTAATGATACACTGTAACCTCTTGCAACCAATATCAATACCTGCCTGATCTGATTTTGAGTCTAGCTGCTAATTATTGTATGTCTTAGAGCAGGTGGAGAGCGAAACTGCATTGAGGGGGGGCTCAAAAAGTTTTGCCCAGGGTCCAATCAATATTAAAGACGGCCCTGGAGAGGAACTGCCATTGTTTCTCCCACTGTATGACATCAGAAACCGGAAGTGAGAAGGATTTCATTAGACATGTGCACAACAAAAAAATTTGTTTATTTTCGTTTCCTTTTTTTCGTTTCCGTTGATTCGTAACGATTCGTACATTCGTAAGTCGTCGGTGTTCGTATTCGTAACAATTCGTACATTCGTAAGAGTTATTTTTTTGTTGATTCGTTTTTCATTCGTTTAATTCTCGGACGCATTCGTATTTATTCGTACATTCGTAACATTCGTAACATTCGTAGATTTGTAATCGGAGCATAATTCATAATTTTATGTAATGTGTATGCTATTATTACATTTTAATAATTTACGAATCAAAAAAAAAAGTTACGAATCGAAAAAAAAGTTACGAATGTACGAATTTTTTTGTTCAATCCATTCGAAGCACGTTAAGCAGCACCATTGTAAGGGACACGGAAAATTACCAATTCAACAAAAAAAAAATGTACAAATTTTTTTCGTTCGTTTTCGTTTTTCGGATTTTCTTCATTAGTACATTTGTTGTTTCTAATTTGTTTTTTTCGGATTTTCGTTGTTTTTTGGATTTGTTAGATTCGAATGATTCGTTAATCGGATTCGTACGATTCAAACGATTCGTTATTCGGATTCGTACGATTCGAACGATTCGTTCATTCGTACGAAAACGAACGAACGAAAATAACAAAAAAAAACTAAACAAATTGCACATGTCTAGATTTCATCCAGGTTTCGGTCTCTTGTAAAGAAGACGTTACTGACTTGCGAAAGCATCTGATCGAATCGATCTCAGTTTGATCAGATGCTTTAGAAGCTAGAGTAGAGATCTAAGGTCTCATAGACCCCAGATCTCTCCACAAAGGGGACCTCTCATGGCCCATGATATTTTAAGGGATGTTGTTCATCCCATGTAATAACAATAAAGTTGATCCAAAAAAAATAAAAAATTACAAAACTTAAATAAAATAAATAGTAAAGTAAAAAATGTAAAATGAAGAATTAAACTTGTATTATTTGTACTGCCATTATAATAGTAAATGTTCATTGTGTTCCTTTTGTTTTGTAGAATAATTCACCTTCCATCATGTATTTTCTCTTCCTGGTAAGACAATTTTACTTTATAAAGGTGATACTCCTATTAAAGTCAGTTTTTAGTTTTTTTTTTTTTTTTTGTTTAAAAATAACAAACATACACCTCCCAACTTTTTAAGAGGGACACCTATTAGCAAACGTATGTAGGCATAGGACACACCCCCTGCCACGCCCCCTTAAAGGAGAATTACACACAGAAAATGATAAGATAAACCCACAAGTGCTTTTTTTACCATTATTATTCCTTTATATTGGCTTTTGATATTTACAAATGCAGCCATTTAGAAACCGGGTGAAAGATTTAGCGCTGAGAAATGCTTTTTGAAAGATAAAAAGTGCATTTTACATACAACTATATAGATCAGACCAAAATGAGGGACAGATGAGGAGGAAAGAGGGACAGAGGGACTTTGCTCCAAATCTGAGACAGTTGGGAGCTGTGCAAATATATTATACTTGCAGTACCTGCTCTGTGTAATGGTTTTGCACAGAGCAGCCCAGATCCTCCTCTTCTCGGCTCCCTTGCCAGGACTCCTGACCCCTCCCTCCTGCGAAGTGCCCCCACAGCAAGCAGCTTGCTATGGGGGCAGCCGAGCCGAGCCACTGCTCTGTGTGTCCATTTAGACACTAAGCCGTGGCTCGGCCCTGCCTCTCCTCTCTCCTCATTGGCTCACTGACTGTGATTGACAACAGCTGAAGTCAATGGTGCTGGCTGCTGTATTTCAGCCAACCAGGAAGGAGAGTCTCGGGCAGCCGAGGTTCTCGTGCAACATCGCTGGATCTAGATGTGGCTCAGGTAAATATTAGGGGGGCTGAGGGGCGCTGCTGCACACAGAAGGTTTTATAGAACCCATTAACCACTTGCCTCCAGTGCTATAGCATAAAGACAGCCACAGCGTGGGCTTAAATTGCCGGGAGGGCGTCCATAGACGTTCTCCCAGGGGGTGCGCTCTGTTATAGCAGAGTAAGTGAGACTCAGCTGATCATAAATCAGGGAAAGGGCCAATCACAGCAGTCCCTTTACCACGTGATCAGCTGTCAGGCAATAACAGCTGATCACGGAAATCAAATGCCAGTTATCGTTTTTTTGGTAGCATGAAGGAAAAAGAAGCTGCAGATGCTGTTAGAGGGACAAAGGTCCCGACTGTGCTCCAAATCAGTGCCATCAGTGCCCACCAGTGCCACATATCAGTGCCCACCAGTGCCACCTATCAGTGCCCACCAGTTGCACCTATCAGTGCTCACCAGTGCCGCCAATCAGTGCCTCATCATCAGTGCCCCTTATCAGTGCCTATCAGTGCTGCTTACCAGTGCATATCAGTGCCCATCAGTGCCACCTATCAGTGTGCCACCTATCAGTTCGACCTCTCCGTGCCACCTATCAGTGCCCATAATTTCCACCCATCACTGCCCACCAGTGCTGCCAATCAGTGCCTCATCATTAGTGTCCCTTACCAGTGCCTATCAGTGCTGCTTATCAGTGCATATCAGTGCCCATCAGTGCCACCTATCAGTGTGCCACCTATCAGTTCGACCTCTCCGTGCCAGCTATCAGTGCCCATCATTTCCACCCATCACTGCCCACCAGTGCTGCCAAGCAGTGCCTCATCATCAGTGCCCCTTACCAGTGCCACATATCAGTGTGCCACCTATCAGTGTGCCACCTATAAGTTCCACCCCTCCGTGCCACCTATCAGTGCCCATCAGTTCCACCCATCAGTTCCACCCATCAGTGCCACCTCATGAGTGCCTATCAGGGCCGCCTCATCAGTGTGAGAGCTCTGAAAGCTGAAAATTGGTATGGGCAGGAAGGGGATATAAGTGCCCATTAAGCAAGTGGTTAAGATAAAACACCTTCTGCCCTTAGAACCACTTTAAGCGGGCAATAGATGGATCAAAAATCAGCTAGTTCAGCAGGGATCGGCAGAATTTCAATCCATCTATTCATTGAT
The DNA here is from genome assembly GCA_028564925.1 of Lithobates sylvaticus. Taxonomy (NCBI): domain Eukaryota; kingdom Metazoa; phylum Chordata; class Amphibia; order Anura; family Ranidae; genus Lithobates; species Lithobates sylvaticus. The sequence goes on along the minus strand of CM053031.1, from coordinate 297,491,797 downwards.
TTGTGTACAACCAGCCTGTTGGTTTTTTTGTGTTGATGGGGAATCAGATTTTTTTGGGGTTGAATGAACAAAAAAATAGCATCATCTATGGCCTTAGAACTGTGATAACACAATGGAAATGTTACCTGTACAGACAGTGTGTAGGATCACAATGGTCCTCCTATCATTCTTTCTCTCTTCTCAGGTGTTTCCAGCTCTTTTAATATTTGCTGTTTTGGGGTTCACAATAAAATTTGTCTGTTCTCGGGTAAGTACAATCTCTAAGGGTAAGTAAAATCTAATGACAGGAAAACATGACATTGATGTTTCAGCTGTAGGTGTATAAAACCAACTTACTCCAAAGAAATACAAACTGGATTCTACAATTCTGCTGGTGGAGTTAAAACTTCCATGTTACTCAAAAGTAGAAGTGACTTTTGTGTCCCATTGAGGAGATCCCTCTTCACTTCCTGTCCCATAATCAAAACAGGAAGTGAGGGGAGATTCCCCCAAAGTGAGGAAATCCCTGGTTATCTCCAATAGAGAACAAAAGCAGAACGAAAAAAAAATGTTTTGGATAGATTCATTATGTTACTAATTTTGTTTTGTCATTGATTTGTTTCGGAATTTGTTTAATTTTGTTTTGTTAAATAATTTTTGAATGAATTCCAAATGTTCAGAACGATTCGAGTTTGGATCAGTTGAAAAATGATCGACCGATTTGAATTCTGTGTGAAGAATAGCTGGCTGTTAAGGAGCGGGCCGGGAGCAGGCCGGGGGGCGCGCATCGCAGTGATTTTGGGCGCGCCGTGTTGCTAGGACATGGCGCAACCCGAGCTCTGTAAAGAGTCACGGCCGCGGCTCTTTAACCATGTGATCGGCTGTGTCCACTCACAGCCGGTCACATGTAAACACAGAGCTGCCAGCAATCTGCACTCCTCGCCTCACACAGAGTGTGTGGCGAGGAGAGACAATCAGAGGGATCTCCTCGCAGAGGACATCTACACATGTAATAAGTGCCCTGATCTTCAGTGCCCTGATTACAATAAAGCCCCCACAGTGCCAGCAATGAGTGCCCACCAGTTCCAGCAATGAGTGCCCATAAGTGATGCCAGTCAGTGCTGGCTATCCGTGCTGCCCATCAATGCCCATCACTGCTGCCCATCAATGCCCTTTAGTGCCACCTATCAGTGCCCACCAGTGCCACCCATCAATGCCACCTATCAGTGCTCATCAGTGCCACATATCAGTGCCACCTATCAGTGCCCATAAGTGCGGCATATTCGAGCCTCCTCGTCAGTGCCACCTAATCAGTGCCCATAAGTGCCGCCTCATCAGTGCCCATAAGTGCCACCTCATCAGTGCCCATGAGTGCCACCTCATCGGTGCCCATTAGTGTTACCTCATTAGTGCCCATAAGTGCCACCTCATCAGCAGTGTTGGTCATCTTACTTTAAAAAAGTAATTAGTTAAGTTACAATTTACTTCTCCCAAAAAGTAATTGTGTTAGTAACTCAGTTACTACATTGGAAAAGTAATTAGTTACTCAGCAAAGTAACTGACTTTTTTTAAAATATTCTATACGTGTAACTAAGGGGGCGGGTCTAGTATTACTGTAAGCAAGGGGCGCATTTATTATTATTGTTATATATCGTGTAACCAAGGGGCTGCTCTATTATTACTCTAACCAAGGGGCAGATCTGTTATAGCGTGTAAGCAAGGGGCGGGTCTATTATTATTATTGTGTAAGGGGCGGGTCTATTATTATTATATGGTGTAAGGGGCGGGTCTATTATTATTATATGGTGTAAGGGGCGGATGGCTACAGAAGAGGGCGAATGTTAAATTAATGGGCAGAGCTCGATATATAACAAATAATAATAAATGCGCCCCTTGGTTACAGTAATACTAGACCCGCCCCTTAGTTACACGATAGACGCCCCTTGCAGAGTAGCACGAGCATCGGGAGCGTGCGGCATCGCCTCGTACAATTACACGTTAACTGCGCCTGCGCGGTGTAGAGTTCACTCAGAGCTGTTTAGGTTCTGCAATTTTCGGAAGCTCCGTAGTCCTTCGTACTGCGCAAGCCCTGCGCCTGCGCAGTACAGGGGGGTCCTTATCCGGCGGGGGAACTTTTTCAGCAGGACACCGGAATTACACTACTGCCATCTAGTGGAGGTAGAAGTAATTGGGGTAACTAAGCCAAAGTAATGAGAACTGAGTTACCATGAGGGGAAAAGTAATCAGTTAGATTACTCGTTACCCTCTAAAGTAACTGCGTTAGGTAACTCAGTTTATTTTAACTCAGTTACTTACATCACTGGTCATCAGTGCCCATTAGTGCAGCCTATCAGTGCCCATCAGTTTTTCAGGCGCTATACAGGCGCTATTTTAAGTGACCGGTATTGAGGTGGTTAGAAGTAAACCCATCCATTTACCATCTTCATTTCTGGCATGTGCCGAAAATGTAACACTCCCATTGGTTGTGCTCTCAACTAAACTGTGAAACCATCCAATGGCTGGTGTCATAACTGATCACATGTGCAGCATCATGGCAGATGTAGAATAAACAGAGGCAAAGATGGCAACTTCCTTGGCTGAAAACGATAGGGGGGGGGGGTTTACTTACACTTTAAGATAAAAGTGGTCTCTGTGGTGAATTCGCTGCAAGATCACTTTTATCGGGGGCGCACTCCCACAACGCTTTGGGTTATCTCCGCCGCCTACCGGCATCGGCGGAGACTATGGCGTCCTTTCCCCTCTGAGGCTGGATGCCGAGTGAGGGAAAGATGGCCCCCCGCTCTGCTCCATGTCATGTTTTTTTTTTTTTCTATTACAAGGGATGTTTACATTCCTTGTAATAGGAATAAAAGTGACCCATATATTTTTTTAAAAGGACAGTGTAAAAATAAAAAGAAATAAGAAAAAAATAAATTAATTAAATTAGCCCGTCCTGCCGAGCTCACGCGCAGAAGCGAATGCATACGTAAGTCGCACCCGCATATCAAACAGTGTTCAAACTACACATGTGAGGTATCGCCGCGATTGTTGGAGCGAGAGAAATAATTTGAGCCCCAGACCACCTTTGTAACTTAACCGATTGCCGACGGTTTCACGCAGATATACTTCGGCAGAAGGGCATGTACAGGCAGATTAACATACCTGTGCGTTGCCCTCTAAGAAGCGGCTTGCGGGTGCATGCGCCTGCGGCAAGCTCCGTGACTGTGATCTTGGGTCCCCCGGACTCGATGTTCGCGGGGATACCCGCAATCGTCTCACGGAGAGGTAGAACTGGGCAAACATGCCCCCCAAACGATACGATGTAAACAAGCATCTCCCCGTTCTGCCTAGTGACAGGACACTGATCACAGCTACCTGAAATTCGGGAGTGGTGATCAGTGTCATGTCACACGTAGCCCCCCCCCCCCCCCCACAGTTAGAATCACTCCCTAGGACACACTTAACCCCTGCAACGCCACCTAGTGGTTAACCCCTTCACTGCCAGCCACATTTACACAGTAATCAATGAATTTTTAAATGCACTGATCGCTGTATAAATGTGAATGGTCCCAAAATCAAAAGCGTCATGATTAAAATTACTATTAAAAAAAAATTAATAATAAAAATACCATAAAACTATACCCTATTTTGTAGACGCTATAACTTTTGCGCGAACCAATCAATAAATGCTTATACTGAGGAAAACATTTTCTTTATATTTTTTTTGGGGATATTTATTATAGCAAAAAGTCAAAAATACTGCTTTTTTTTCAAAATTGTCGCTATTTTTTTTGTCTATAGCGCAAAAAAAAAAAAAAAAACGCAGAGGTGATCAAATACCACCAAAAGAAAGCTCTATTTGTGGGAAAAAAAGGATGTTAATTTTGTTTGGAAGCCACGCCACATGACTGCGCAATTGTCAGTTAAAGCGACGCAGTGCCGAATCGCAGAAAGTGCTCTGGTCTTTGGCCAGCCAAATGGTCCGGGGCTTAAGTGGTTAAAACTGGTAACCTGTAGAAATTTTTAAACGTCGCCAATGGAGATTTTTAAGTGCCAAAGTTTGTCACCTTTCCACGAGCGGGCGCAATTTTGAAGCGTGACATGATGGGTATCAATTTTTTGGGCGTAACATTATCTTTCACAATATAGGAAAAAAAATTGGGGTTCAAATCCCCATACGTGGTCAGCAGGGACCATGTGTGGGGATTTGAACCATGAATGGACAGGCTGAATGTACCCAAGTTGATTGATCCATGAACTTGGGTACAATCAGCATGTTGGATTTTAAATGCTATTATTGCTAGCAGTAGACATGTGCAGAACAAAAACATTAGTTTATTTTCGTTTCGTTTTTTCGTTTCCATTGATTCGTAACGATTCGTAAATTCGTAAGTCGTCGGTGTTCGTATTCGTAACGATTCGTAAATTCGTAAGAGTTATTTTTCGTTGATTCGTTTTTTCGTTAGTTTAATTTTCGTTTATTCGAAATTCGGACGCATTCGTATTTATTCGTACATTCGTAACATTCGTAACATTCGTAGATTCGTAATTGGAGCATAATTCATAATGTTATGTAATGTGTATGCTATTATTACATTTTAAGAGACACACGGAAAATTACGAATCGAAAAAAAAAGTTACGAATGTACAAAATTTTTCGTTCAATCCATTCAAGGCACGTTAAGCAATGCCATTGTAAGACACACGGAAAATAACGATTCGAAAAAAAAAAGTTATGAATGTACAAATTTTTTCGTTCAATCCATTCGAAGCACGTTAAGCAGCGCCATTGTAAGAGACACGGAAAATTACGAATCGAAAAAAAAAGTTACGAATGTACGAATTTTTTCGTTCAATCCATTCGAAGCACGTTAAGCAGCGCCATTGTAAGAGACACGGAAAATTACGATTAAAAAAAATAAAAAATAAGTTACGAATGTACGAATTTTTTCGTTCAATCCATTCGAAGCACGTTAAGCAGCGCCATTGTAAGTGACACGGAAAATTACGAATCGAAAAAAAAAAAAAGTTACGAATGTACGAATTTTTTTCGTTCAATCCATTCGAAGCACGTTAAGCAGCGCCATTGTAAGAGACACGGAAAATTACCAATTCAACAAAAAAAAAAAAGTTACGAATCGAAAAAAAAAAGTTACGAATCGAAAAAAAAAGTTACGAATGTACGAATTTTTTCGTTCAATCTATTCAAAGCACGTTAAGCAGCGCCATTGTAAGAGACACGGAAAATTACCAATTCAACAACAAAAAAAAAAAGTTACGAATCGAAAAAAAAAGTTACGAATCGAAAAAAAAAAGTTACGAATGTACAAATTTTTTCGTTCAATCTATTCGAAGCACGTTAAGCAGCGCCATTGTAAGAGACACGGAAAATTACCAATTCAACAAAAAAAAAAAGTTACGAATGTACGAATTTTTTCGTTCAATCCATTCGAAGCACGTTAAGCAGCGCCATTGTAAGAGACACGGAAAATTACCAATTCAACAAAAAAAAAAAGTTACGAATGTACGAATTTTTTCGTTCATTTTCGTTGTTCCTGTTTTCGTTTTTCGGATTTTCTTCATTCGTACATTCGTTGTTTCTAATTATTTTTTTTCGGATTTTCGTTGTTTTTCGGATTCGTTCGATTCAAACGATTCGTTAATCGGATTCGTTCGATTCGAACGATTTGTTAATCGGATTCGTTCGATTCGAACGATTCGTTAATCGGATTTGTTCGATTCTAACGATTCGTTAATCGGATTTGTTCGATTCGAACGATTCGTTATTCGTTAAAATTTTTAGCGAATCATTCGTTCATTAACCACTTCAATACCAGACACTTAGACACCTTCCCGCCCAGGCCAATTTTCAGCTTTCAGCGATGTCGCAATTTGAATGACAATTGCGCGGTCATGCTACACTGTACCCAAACAAATTTTTTATCATTTTGTTCCAACAAATAGAGCTTTCTTTTGGTGGTATTTGATCACCTCTGCGATTTTTATTTTTTGCGCAACAAACAAAAAAAGACCGAAAATTTTGCAAAAAAACAAGTTTTTCTTTGTCACTGTTAATTTTTTTTGTAAATAAGTGCGTTTTCTTCTTCAATGACGGGCACTGATAAGGCGGCACTAATGGGCACTGATAAGGCGGCACTGATGGGCACCGATGAGGTGGCACCAATTAGGGGGCACCGATGAGGTGGCACTGATGATGGGCACTGATAGGCGGCACTGATGGGCACTGATAGGTGGCACTGATGGGCATTGATAGGTGGCACTGGTATGCGGCACTGATGGGCACTCAGGTGGCACTGATGGGCACTCATAGGCGGCACTGACAGGTACTTATGGGTGGCACTGATGCACACATATAGGTGGCACTGATAGGTGGCATGCATGGGCACTGATAGGTGGCATGCATGGGCACTGATAGGTGGCATGGATGGGCACTGATAGGTGGGCATGGGTGGGCACGGATGGGCACTGATAGGTGGCACTGATGGACGCTGATGAGTGGCACTGATAACACTTATGGGTGGCATTGCTGGGAATCCTTTTTTTTTTACTTTTTTTTTTATTAATATGATGTGCCAATCAGTGCCCATCTGTGGGCACTGATTGGCATATTTTTGATTTTTTTTTTAACATGTGGATGGCCATGGGGGATGTACCTGGCCATCCACATGCTGGGGGCTTCCCTGGTGGTCCTGGGGGCTTCCCTGGTGGTCCTGGGGGCTTCCCTAGTGGTCTAGTGTGGGCATCTGAGGGGGGGCTGCGCTGATAAACAATCAGCGCAGACCCCCCCTGTCAGGAGAGCCGCCGATCGGCTCCCCTCTACTCGCGTCTGTCAGACGCGAGTGAGGAAAAGCCGATCAACGGCTGTTCCTGTGTACATCGTGATCAGCCGTGATTGGACACGGCTGATCACGTGGTAAAGAGCCTCCGCCGGAGGCTCTTTACCGAGATCAGTGTAGCGGTGTGTCAGACTGACACACCGCTCCACCGATCGCCGCGATGCGTGCCCCCACGGGCGCGCGGCGGCTGTTATCCTGAAGGACGTCATATGACGCCCAGTCAGGATAACGAAGCCACTTCCCGGACGTCAATTTACTATTGACCGGGCGGGAAGTGGTTAACGAACGAAAATAACGAAAAAAAAACGAAAAACGCAAAAAAAAAACAAAACGAATTGCACATGTCTAGCAAGCAGTAATCACTGTATTCTCCAAGCGGGGAAGGGCTCTCCCCATCCATGGTTGCAGGAAAATCGTTCCATCTGTGGCCGGCTTCAGAAAACGTCTCCAGTTCCATATACAGTGTAGCCTAGTAAGAATAATTATCTCTTGTCTTAATTCAAACAGATCTGTGGTGTTCAGAGACGAGTCGTTGGGATCTTCTCTTACTGTTCCCCTGAAGAGTACCTGTGGATCACACAGGGCCTGGAATCCCCGAGGTTTAGAGGTTCTGTAAAGACAACTTTCCCCTCAATCATATCGAATAATAATAGCAGGTTTAAATTCAGACAAGATGTTGAGAAGTGTGATTTTGCCATCTTATATCACACGAAGAATCGAGGACGGATTAACCTCACCAATGTGACGGACTCCCTTTATGATGAAGAGATCAAATACATGTCCTTGTGTAAAGGTAAAATGTAGAGCTACCCTCCTGGTTTTTGGTATGTAGATAACAACTCAAACTAAGGTGATTGTAACCAGTGGTGGCCGGTAGTCATTTTTTTTTTGGAGGGGGGGGGGGGGTGGCAAACAGTTGGCCTCCTCGGCGGTCAATTGGAACTCTTCTCTTTTTGGCTAATCGGAAAACAGGTCTCAGGCCTGCTTCTGATTGGCCAGATTAAGGATCAGTGTTACAACAGTGAATATTAAATTTGCTGTTGTAACACTTGGGTGGGCTCATGACGCAATGCTCTGCGCCACGAGCCCGCCCTATTTTGAAGCCTATAATGCCGCGTACACACGAGCGGAATGTCCGACAGAAAAAGTCTGACGGGATCTTTTCATCGTATATTCCGATCGTGTGTATGCCTCTTTGGACTTTTTTTTTCGAAAATTCTGACGGACCTAGAAAGAGAACATGTTCTAAATATTTCCAACGGAACCAATTCCTATCGGGAAAACCGCTCGTCTGTATGCTGTTCTGACGGACCAAAAACGGCGCATGCTCTGAAGCAAGTACGAGACGGCAGCTATTGGCTACTGGCTATTGAACTTCCTTTTTCTAGTCCCGTCATATGTGTTGTACGTCATATGTGTTGTACTTTGGTGTGATCGTGTGTAGGCAAGACAGTTTCAGCGGAACTCCATCGGAAATCTGTCAGAAAAACCGTCAGAGTTTATCCCGACGGAAAAAACGGTCGCGTGTACGCGGCATTAGGGCTCCTTCACATGTGTGGAAGTTACTGTTGCTCCTCTGAAAAGATCCATGCATGGATCACTTTTCATAACTGTTTAAGAGGTGGTGAGGAGGCAATATGTTGCCTCCTCACCACCTGATTTAACCCAATAATTGCCTTATGGTGGCCACATAGAACTACATTATTCTTTTTCACAGCACCACCCACTAAAAGCAACATGCTGTTTAACCAGTTCTATCAGTGCTGCCAATCAGTGCCACCTATTAGTGCCCCCTATCAGTCACCATCAGTGAAGGAGAAAAACTACCTACCGTATACACTCAAGTATAAGCTGACACGAATATAAGCCGGGGCACCAAATTTTACCACAAACAACTGGGAAAATGTATTGAGTATAGGCCTAGGGTGAGAAATGCGCAGCTACTGTAAGTGGAAAAGAGGGTCAACAATGCCCATTTGCAGCCTCATTGTGCCCACCTACAGCTATAGGTCCCTCAAACTTCAAACTTGGTAGTTAAGGGTTCCTAAATGCCCCCTAGCTGCAGCCAAAGGGTCCTGAAATGACATTGCTGCAGATGTACACAGCTGACCAACTTTGGGGCCCTGTATCTCGGGGTCACTTAGTGCTAGGATGTTGTGTGTTGGGTATGTTGTAGTGCAAACCACACTGGGTTTGAATACCAATATTTGGGGTTCCTAGCACCAAGTGGCCCCGAGATACGGGGCCCCAAAGTCGGGTCAGAGAAATTATAATTCTCTGCTGCAGAAAAGTGCTTGACTCGAGTATAAGCCAAGGGAGGCATTTTAAGCACAAAAAAATGTGCTGAAAAACTTGAGTATATACAGTATTTGCAAAATTCAATAATAGAAGCTAAGCAAAACTTTTTTTTTTTTTTTTTTAAGTCTTTTTTTTTTTTAGCAAAAAAAATAAAAACCCCAGTGATTAAATACCACCAAAAGAAAGCTCTATCTGTGTGAAAAAAAAAAAAAAATGTTATTTGGGTACAGTGTTACATGACCGCGCAATTGTCATTCAAAGTGCCACAGCGCTGAAAGCTGAAAATTGGCCTGGGCAGGACGGGGGTGAAAGTGCCCAGTAGGCAAGTGGTTAAGCACAGCAACATAGCATAAAGATGTTATTGTGCCCATAAAGATGCTGTTGTGCCCATAAAGATGTTAATGTGCCCATAAAGCTGCTGTTGTGCCCATAAAGATGCTATTGTGCCCATATAGAATTTAAGATCTCCACTGGCTTAAGCCAATGCCGCACCATGCAGGTGTAGTATTTTTTTGTAATTGATCGATTGACTAATTGCATGTTTATTTATACCTTCACTTGCTGTGGTCGCAGCATATTTTGCATGGCTTTATATGTGGCTCAGATCACCACGACAAAACCACAAACATTCTCCATCCTCAAAAAGTGCCAAATGTATCAGTGGAAGGGGGAGGGTTTTCACGCTTTATGTGATAATGACTAAGCCCCTCCCCTTCCTGAAATGGTCAAAAAGGGGAGGAGCATGGTGACCTTAAAATGACGCCCCCCCCCCCTGAAAAAAGTTCTGTGGACGCCCATGGCCTGAGTCTATCTCCGTCTTGGCTTCACCACCAACACGTTCCGTCCCACACCTGGGCCTTAGTCATGAGGCCGCTGACAACTCTTTGACGCAATGGGTTGCTTGATGTGAGGCTTACAGGACATCATTTTCATTCTGTGACTCTGACAGTAGTCTAGATGGACTTTTAACCCAGTCCACACCCTGGTTGGCATCCACCAGACATACGGGGAGCTGCACAAGCCAGAGGCGGTACCCAACGTTAACCTACTTTTTGAATAGTATTTTATTTCATTTCACTGTCTTTTTCAACCCAACTGACGTGTTGTTTTTTCTACTGTAACTCCGCAGGTAGGAAGAATGTCATTGTTGTGGTTGACGACCTGGACAAGAGTGGTTTTGAGGAGAAGTATTGTATTCTGGACACCCAGCCAGATATTTCCAAATATGCCCAAGATTTGATACTTGTCAGTAGCGAAGACAAAATGCATCAACAAGGAATTAACAACAAACTCCAACTGATCGGAGATCTTATGTCTGATGGTAAGTGACCTTCTGTGCTGATTAGGAGGTGGAAATATCAATGGTGATTGGTTGTACTCGGCATTCTTATACTTACACAGAAGAGATCGACTTCTGTACAACCAGCTTGTCCAAAGATGATTTAAAATTTGGCCGCTCCCTGCTGAACCGGACAAATTTCAATCCATCTACAGCTGGCTTTAGGCCTTACTGTGTGAAAAAGCACAAGACTAGCAATGTCTGAAAGCGGCTCTAGTGGGGGGAGCAGTAGGACAAGACAGCGAGGAGCCACAGTATGAAAATAATGTGTTTAAAGTGAACCTTTAAGTAACTTTACGAGTTTGCATATATAAATTCCTTCCATGTCACAATATACAGTTTTATTGTTCCATAAAAGCTCCACCTTTTCTCTTCAAAAAGCCTTCCCTAAGTATCTGTCAGTGACTTTCTCTAAGCAGTCATGATGTCATCAGTCTGCTTCGAGCAGACAGGACCTTGTCCTCTGTCTCCTTTCCCCCAGTAATCAGACTGCAACATTGTAAATATATAGCAAGTCAAAAGGTGAGAGGCTGTGGCAGGTCTAAACCAGTGGTTCTTAACCTCAGTCCTCATTACCCCCCACCAGGCCATGTTTTGGGAATTTCCCTTAGATAAAATAGCTGTCCAAAATACCAAGCCATTGACTTAGATTTAAAGCACCTGTGCAAGGGAAAAGGAAAGCCTGCAAACATGGCCTGGTGGGGGGTAATGAGGACTGAGGTTAAGAACCACTGGTCTAATCTAAGGTGACCAGATTTTTTTTTTTTTTACTAGTAATGGTGGCAATCAGCGACTCCCTGCCCGTCGCCACCCGCCTCACAGCCTGTCAAGTCTTATGCCCCATACACACGGTCGGATTTTCCGATGGATTCTGTCCTATCGGACAATGTTGTCGGAAATTCCGACCGTGTGTAGGCACCATCGGACAGTTTCCATCGGATTGTCCGACGGACAAAGTTCTATCTCCTGCTGGATAGATTTTTCGACAACAAAGTCCGATCACACCAATTCCGATCGTGTGTATCAAATTCCGACGGACAAAGTGCCACGCATGCTCAGATCACATTACAAGACCAAAGCTATTGGCTACTAGCCTCTACGTAGTCCCGTCGTAGGCAACAAACGTCACCACGTTCAGAATGATCGGATTTTCCGACAACTTTGTCCGACCGTGTGTATGCAACACCAGTGTCGGACTAAATCCGTCGGACAAAATCCGATGGATTTGGTGGTCGGATTTTCCGACCGTGTGTATGGGGCTTTACTCTCCGGGCCCCGGCTACTACTGGGTGGGAAGCGGAGGAAGATCACTCCGCCAGGGAAGGCAAGGAGATGGGCAGGAGGCTGGCCGGGACTTGCGCCAAGGCAGAAGAACATGCGAGCAGGAACGGGCATGCACCCGAAACTGAAGAAATATTCTCTCCACTCCAACCAGCACATGATCATCAGAAATGGGCACATATAATGAAAAAATACACCCGCACCCCCTAAACTAGTAGGCGCGGCAGAGTGGGAGGGGGGGGTAAATCCAATTTTTATTTTTTTTATTCTATACTGTCTTTGAAATTGCCCCAGCCCCTGTTTGTAATGCATTGCGTCTATCTATTAAGTTCTTGTGGTAAAACCAAAGAAGCTTAGACTTCTGAAGTGTATCAATGCTTTACTAAACAGGAAAAATCTGCACATACAAACTGTAGGATGAACAATACAATACAACACAACTTATAGCTTCACATATAAGCATGTATAATATTTACACATTAAGTAAACTAAACAGTTACTCAACTTAGGGGTTAAGATGTCCTTCATAGTTCCTTGTTCAAAGTCCAACTCACAAAAGCGTCTCCAACGTTATCCAGCTCCTTGGAAGCCATCTTCTCCTTTGTCCTCCAAAACACAACTGTTTCTCTGTCCCAAAACACATGTTTCTTTCAAACCCTCTCCATGCCCCTCCCACCCACTTCCTGCATACACCAACTTCCTCTGCTCATCTTCAAAACCTAGCTATCTGGTTTATTTACATATCAATGGAGGGGGAAAGGGCCTCTGTAGACGTATGCTGTTACTAAATCTACTCTATATTATTGCAATAAAATCACTATACAAATGCCCATAGCAACACACTGTTCAATTCCAATCCGGGGACAAAACCAGGGACAGACTTGGTTCGGGGACAGTGTCCTCAATCCGGGGACTGTCCCTGGACACCGGGGATGTCTGGTCACCCTAGTCTAATCTGCAGCAGACATTTGTAGACAGAGCCAAGAACTGTGTTTCTGATCTTCGAGGCTGCGTATGAGTCCAGAAAGTAGATTATGACCCTGCGTGATGCCTGAACAAAAATGGTGCGGTCTCCTCTGAGAAATAAAAGATGAACTAAGTTTCTGGGGAAGTCCTGTGATCTCCAAATAAGTTGTATGTGCAGAGATTCAGCATGCCCAGAACTGTCCCCAAAATGTGTAGCATCTTCCATTTCTCACCTCAAGTCCTCAAACTTCCATATCTCATGATGCTTGTATGGAGCCCAAACTGGATGGAACCATTCCCTCTATGATGGTCTGGTGGCAGGTGCAGTTAGGCACTTTGCCACTAGGTGACTCTTTACCAGAATAGTGTCTGGTTACAGTAAGTAAGATCATCAGGTGCTAGACCCTTTTAGCTAAAGACCTCCTGCAGTGATGCCATGGGTGAGTCAGTGCCCAGTTACAGGCCAGGTTGGGAGGAGTCCTGGGGAATGGGGCATAAGAGCCAAACACCCCACATCAGTACAGATGTAGCCAGCACACATAGGTCCTGGACAAAGCAGGAGACTGGCTGAAGTGGACCCGTAATCAGGAGGATCCTGCTGTAGTGTTTCTGCCCCTTATAGAGGTTGAGGCTAGGGAAGATTGCACAAGGCTTTTACTTAGGTCCGGCTCGAGATCCCTGTGCGAGTTTGCTTCCCTGGAGGGTTCCTAGGAGAGATTTACCCAGCAAGGGGGCGAATGCAGAGAGCACAGTCTTGGGAGTACTAACGACCCTGGACAAAGGAGAGACTGTAAGGGAGAAGGTTTCTGAGGTACTGCACGTACTTTCACTTGTGCCTACTGTGGACCATCCACTAAATGTGATTGACTGTGTAATGTCAAGTGAATGTTTGTGATGTGACTGTAATATCATTTCCTGACTTCCACCAGTAAAGTGCAGCAAAACTACTTTTTATGAGGATATTCCTTCCTTTGGGTTACAATAGTCTATGGACAGGAATGTCATGTGGAGGCCTACGGCAAGGAGCAGGGCACAAGATGGAGGAGGGTTCAGTCTCAGCAGGAGGGACAGTGTTCTAGCATTCTAACAGGGCTGGATCAGGGGTAGGGACTTGGCACCAAATTCAACCAACCACGAAGCCCCTCTTATGCGTACACACGATAGGATTTTCCAACGGAAAATGTTCGATGGGAGCTTGTTGTCGGAAATTCCGACCATGTGTAGGCTCAATCGGACATTTTCCATTGGAATTTTTGGTACACAAAATTTAAGATCTGGATCTCAAATTTTCCGACAACAAAATTTGTTCTCATAAATTCCGATCTTGTGTACACAATTCCGACGCACAAAGTTCCACGCATGCTCGGAATCAAGCAGAAGAGCCGCACTGGCTATTGAAATTCATTTTTCTCGGCTCATGGTACACGTTGTATGTCACCGCGTTCTTGGCGTTCGGAATTTCCGACAAGATTTGTGTGACCGTGTGTATGCAAGACAAGTTTGAGCCAACATCCGTCGGAAAAAAACATGGATTTTGTTGTCGGAAAATCCTATCGTGTGTACGGGGCATAGACATGTGCACAACAAAAAAATTTGTTTATTTTTTTCGTTTTTTTGTTTTCCGAAAAAAAATCTTTTTTTTTCGTTTCGTTTTTTTCGTTTCCGTTGATTCGTAACGATTCGTACATTCGTAAGTCGTCAGTGTTTGTATTCGTAACGATTCGTACATTCGTAAGAGTTATTTTTTCGTTGATTCGTTTTTTCGTTAGTTTAATTTTCGTTTATTCGAAATTCGGACGCATTCGTATTTATTCGTACATTCTTAACATTTGTAGATTCGTAATCGGAGCATAATTCATAATTTTATGTAATGTGTTTGCTATTATTACATTTTAATAATTTACGAATCGAAAAAAAAAAGTTACGAATCGAAAAAAAAAAGTTACGAATCGAAAAAAAAAAGTTACGAATGTACGGATTTTTTCGTTCAATCTATTCGAAGCACGTTAAGCAGCCCCATTGTAAGGGACACGGAAAATTACCAATTCAAAAAAAAAAAGGTTACGAATGTACAAATTTTTTCGTTCATTTTCATTGTTCCTTTTTTTCGTTTTTCGGATTTTCTTCATTCGTACATTCGTTGTTTCTAATTTGGTTTTTCGGATTTTCGTTGTTTTTCGGATTCGTTCGATTTCGAACGATTCATTAATCGGATTCGTACGATTCGAACGATTCGTTTTTTGGATTCGTTCGATTCGAACGATTCGTCCATTCGTACAAAAACGAACGAACGAACGAAAAAAAAACTAAAAAAAAAAGAAAAACGAAGAAAAAAACGAAACAAATTGCACATGTCTAACGGGGCATTACAGATCTTTTCAGTTTCTCTGTGCATTTTGAGCATGGTGGTTCCTCTGCAGTAGGGATGGCCCTGAGTTCCGCTGAACACAACGACCACAGAACCATTTAAATTTCAATCCCAGCCTAAATTTATGGCTGTTTTACATTTTTTCTTAAATTTTTTTTTTCAGAATTCATGAACTCGATCCAGTACTTTGATTATCTGGTAAGTAAGCCATGAAAAATACATGTATTAGTCAAAGATGAATATAAAAGAACAGTTGTTTAACCACTTCCAGCCCAAGCCTATTCTGGCACTCCTCTTCTACATGTAAAAAATCATAATTTTTTTGCTAGAAAATTACTCAGAACCCCCAAACCTTATGTATGTATTTTTAGCAGAGACCCTAGAGAAAAAAAAATGGCGGTCATTGCAACTTTTTTTTGTCACACGGAATTTGCACATTTTTTGGGCGGGTATGAAATAAAAAAACAAAACAGTAAAGTTAGCCCAAATTTTTTATTTTTTTTTGTATAATGTAAAATATGATGTTACGCCGAGTAAATAGATATCTAACATGTTTCACTTTAACCTCCCTGGCGGTATTCTGATTCTGTCTGGAATTTTGTACCAAAAGCGGTACAATTATTTTGCATGGAAATTTGGCGTTTTTATATTGTAGACCTGCAATTCTTATGAATAACTCACTTAAATCTGCCAAACCAGAGTCTCGTAGACATCCCGGGTATGATAAAGTTTGAAACACAAAATCATAAATTATAATATAATAAAAATATATATAAAAATGATTCAATAATGTAATCAAATCAATAACACTGAAATTTGCTCAGTTGCAGAATAGTCGCTGTCATTAAATTTATTGTTTGATGATGAATTGTGATTCTAATTTATTATCGCTGTTTTCTAGCTGGTCTAAAACCACTTTTGACATAAAGGGACACTTTTTGGTTGCTATGGAAAATCTCCAGTTTCCAGACAGGAAATGATTTATTTATTATATAAAATGACATGCAGGGCACTGGGCAGACCACTAGGGACAAAGGGGATGTGTGTTTTTTTTTTTATACAGTACTGTAACCTGTAAGATTACAGTACTGTATGTGTATTGTGTTTTTTAACTTTTTTGAATTTGGCGCCGATCTCCGCTCCCGTGCGTCGTAACGTCGCAGGGAACGGAGATCAGCGGCACTCGGCACTGTGTGAATCGAGCGAGCGGACGGCTCGCACACACAGCGGGGAGACATCGCAGGATCCAGGGGACAAGGTAAGTAACTTCCCCCCTGTATCCTGCAATGCGAGCCCGGGTCTGGCTCGGGGTTACCGCTTTTGGTACTGAAGTTCCTGCCCCGAGCCAGACTCGGGAATACCGCCAGGGGGGTTAAAACCATACACACTTTGGAATGGCTCTTCAGTATGGAATTTTTTTTTAAAGTTTACCAGTTTAGAGTTACAGAGGAGGTCTTGGGCTAGAATTATTGCTCTTGCTCTAACGTTAGCGGCGATGCCTCACATGTGTGGTTTAAACACCATTTACATATGCGGGCGTGCGATCACGTGGGAACACAACTAGAACAAAAACGTTTGGGTAGATTTAGACATGCATCTAAATCTCCCTTACCTCTGAAGCCCGATCTGCTTCCAAATTGTGCTCTAGAGGCTACTGGTGGTGAGGAAGCGCTGTGATGCTTCCTTACCATCTGTTTTAACCCCATTTTTGTTGACAGTCACACTGCAACCACGTGCATTGCACGCCATTGTAGGGCATTTGCATTTTCCCCATTGACTTTAATGTGTAGTGTACGGCAGGCTTTCTGCCCGCCAATCGCTACATGTCAGGCAGGGCTGGTGCTACCACTAGGCAAACTAGGCAGCCGACTAGGGCACCGTACTGCCTAGGGTGC
Organism: Lithobates sylvaticus; assembly: GCA_028564925.1. Taxonomy (NCBI): domain Eukaryota; kingdom Metazoa; phylum Chordata; class Amphibia; order Anura; family Ranidae; genus Lithobates; species Lithobates sylvaticus. The sequence goes on along the minus strand of CM053031.1, from coordinate 297,474,814 downwards.
AGCCACAGCCAGTTGTTGCTGGGTCCAAACCCCCACCCCCCCAGAGCATTCAGCCCAAATACTCTCCCAATTCTTCATTCGGCTTCGGGTGCATCTAGAATAAGGAAAACAGGAAGTAAAGCCTTGGGGCTTCACAGACAGTTTCCTACTGCGAGCCTCACAGTGTTTTTATGAATGGTTCTGCAGTCTTCTGGGACCTGTGATGTGTCCCAGAAGACTGTGGTGGAAAGAAGGAAGGCTCAACTTCCGGCTCAGATCACTGCAGGGATCTGAGCAGGAGGTGGGAGTGGGTACCTGTCAAAACCAGGTACACACCCCCCCCCCCCCCAAAATAAAAATTGCAAAATGTGGCAGTGGAGGCAGGAGGGTGCAAACAAGTGGAACCCTCCCCCCAACAATGACTCTAATGCCGTGTACAAACGAGAGGACTTTTCGACAGCAAAGGTCCGACGGAGCAAATCCGTCGGACAATTCGATCGTGTGTGGGCTCCATCGGACTTTTGCTGTCGGAAAATCCAACAGACTTTAGAAATAGAACATGTCTTAAATTTTCCCACCGGAACTCCGCTGGACCCAGTTCCTATTGAAAAATCTGCTCGTCTGTGTGCTAGTCCGACGGACAAAAAACGACACTAGGGCAGCTATTGGCTACTGGCTATGAACTTCCTTATTCTAGTCTGGTCGAACGTCATCACGTTCGAATCCGTCAGAATTGAATGTGATTGTGTGTGGCCAAGTCCATTCATTCGGAAAGTTCGTCGGAACTCCGTTGAAAGTCCGTCGGAAAGACCGTCGGACCTAGTCTGTCGAAAAGTTTGCTCGTGTGTACGCGGCATAACGCTCCCCCCTGCTGTTTTCCAATCTCCTGTATTAGTCCTTCAAAGTGATGCACTTTCGTATTCACCAATAGAGAAGTTTGGGAGCATTTACAGGGATTTGCATATCATTTCATCTGCCTGTAACAAGGTCCTAATAATCGGTTATAACACAAAATGGCACCTGTTTAGTCAATTTGAATTGCTCAGGTTGGTGACAAGTACACTTTAAGGTGAAAAGGAATCTAGTAAAGTCCTATTGGGGTCCAATCCTGAGTAATAACGTTGGAGGAAATCTCCTATGCCCTCTGACTTGCCAAGTATGTCACTCACTTTTCCAGTATTGATTATAGCAACGTCCACACAGTTCATCAAGAACCCGCAGATGTGCAGAGCTGGATGAGCAAACCTTTGCCTTCCGGCCTCTGATTTTCTTCCTTGCAGAAATTTCCTGCACCTGGTTGCCCTAATCGGTAAGCCTTTCCTGGATTTCCCTAAGGCCTCATGCACACGGACGTTTTTGCAGCCCCGTTTTTGAGCGTTTTTTGCAGCTTAAAAATGCCTGTCCATGTTAGTCTATGGCTTCATGCCCACCTAGGCGTTTTTGAGCTGCAAATGGCATAGGCGTTTTTAAGCTTTAAAAAAACCCAGGACCAGTGCGTTCCGTGGCGCAGCGCTAGAGCTGTAAAAACGCAAATCGTGCAAAAACGCGCAAAAACGCGTACCGGCGTTTTTGAGCTGCAGCGTTTTTTTGCTGCAAAAAGTTGATTGGACACTGTAATACCTGTATAGGAAATTAGAGATGTGTTTTTCTTTAAAAAACGCTAATTAACGCTGACGCTAAAAACGCGCAAAAACGCGCAAAAACGCCAATGCAAAATGCGGTAAAAGTCAATTTTTTTTAGGCTGCTTTTTTCAGGCGTCCGACCTAGCTTTACAGCCCGTTTTTTAAAACGTCCGTGTGTATGAGGCCTAAATCTGAGTCGATGGAAATGCAGTTTGTGTGTTCACTGTTTTCAGCACCACCCTTTACTCACTGTAGCTTCATCCACACATTGTAGCCTCAAATAGACTGTACAGCACAAGATCATGTAGCAGAAGGCTGCAAATCCAACCATGAGCACGGTGGAAACCCACTGAAGCTGGCAGCAGTGAAATAAAACTCAGAAGGAATTAAACAGAGTGGATGTTTAACATTTAGCATTTAGCAGGTCATTGATTGATGTTCCCTAAAGCTTTATTTAAATAATGTTTTTCTCAGTTGCAGAACAATAGACATAGCGATTTCCTGCTGTGGTTTCCTTGACATGAATTCTTATGACCTCTCTCTTCCTCTTTTTAGAGATCTATGGTACACTGGGTCGGCAACACTGTGAGTTTCCCCAAATATATGTATTGTTTTTTGTCATAGATATATCATCCAGATACATGATGTTGTGGGAGAACTGTCATGTGGCATAAGGAGACTATCATTACTAGATACCCCCCCCCCCCAATACTATGTATATTTACAAACTGCATATAACACGCCAGCTTATTCTTATTCTTTTCATGAGTATATCCAAAATATCTTTAATTATTATTACACTTCCAAATATGTAAGTTATGCTAATGTTAGGACGTGTATGGACTTTTGTTCGAAACAAAAAGCCTTTCTCCAATTATTATGAATAGGAATGCAAAAGCACCTTAGAAGGAGATCAAATGTTTGTCACAAAGAGGTCAACTTCAGGTCAAAATAGGTCAACTGGAGGTCAAATATAGGGCAAAGGGAGGTCAACTATTCTACATGTCAAATGGAGGTCAGCTCAAGTCAACTGCAGGTCAGACGTATTTCAAATAGTGGTCAACTACAGGAGGACAAATACTGTATACTACAGGTCAGAGGAAGGTCAGCTTGGGTCAGAGGGAAGTCAACTATACAGGTCAAAGGGAGGTTGAGTTGACTTCAGGTCAGTGAGAGGTTGAATGCAGGTCACATACACTTAAAAACACATTTAGATGGAACTCAGAAGCAACTTGTCACTTAACTAACAGGAGACTGATATGATGAGGGCAGTCCCTTATCTATCTCCAGCCCATGTGTCCCTGAAAGTGAGCCAGGTGGTGCTGTTGTACAGGAGGAACATGAGTGCCTGAGGATGCTGATTGCCAAATTTCGGCCCTGTGATGCCAACCCGGGAGGAAAAAGCAGGATATGAAGGCAGGAGTATCAAGCAAACAGTCGTTACAACCCACAAAAAATGCTTAAAGTTTGATGTCATGATGTAGAGAATATGATTTCCTTTCATTTGAGCCCAGTCTTGCCACACAGATTTACTCGAGGCCTGAGAAATCCTCTTTTATTGTTCAGTTAGAAATATCTTGACAAAGTGCTGAAAACTTTGTCAAAAATGCCCCCTTGCTGTGAGTGACAGGTGATTTACATATCTCACGCACTAGCCTGAGACAGGCACATCCTGTGTAATTATAAAAAGTGAGAAATTCACCCCTCCCCCACATAACAATGATGGAAAGGAATGTTATCTGTGATCAGGTGACCTCAGACACACACACTGCACTATAACAATCATCAGATCACTGGATGTTCTACTCTGCCCAACTCTGACTACATATATATCTCCCCTATATTCTTCTTGCTGTTCACTCGAGAATACATTTTCTTTCACTCTGGTCTGTGGATCTGTGGTCTGTGCCTGTCTCAGGCTAGTGCATGAGATATGTAAATCACCTGTCACTCACAGCAAGGGGGCGTTTTTTACAAAGTTTTCAGCACTTTGTCAAGATTTTTCTAACTGAACAATAAAAGAGGATTTCTCAGGGCTGGAGTAAATCTGTGTGGCAAGACTGGGCTCAAATGAAAGGAAATCTTATTCTCTAGATTATGACATCATCCACTTTAAGGGTCCCTGCTCAGGCTTTCAAGGTCCAATGAGTTAGATTCCGCTGACCAACAAGGGTGCAGGCTGAGGAGTGGTCGTCTAGACCCAAGCATGCTACAGAAATAGGAAGAGATAGCCCGGCCGCCGCACACCTTGTCTGGCCTAAGTGGTAAAAGGAGCCTCAGCTCGATTAATGAAGGCCAGGTCTCTTTCTATTTCTGAATTGAGCTGAGGGTATCCAGGAAGTAGGTACATGAAGGGTGATGTGGGTCAGAAGCAGTAGCTAAGTTGCACAGCAGGCCAATGTCAGCAGGTTGTGCACTACCAAACCATAGACAGGGTCATAGCCATAAGCTGAGGTCATAAACTTGGTAAGTAGAGGTACAGAGCTGAATCCATAGAATGATCAGGAGAAAGCCAGGTTGATAATGAAGAAGCATATAAGAGAGCTCAGGAAACTTGCTGAAAACTTGCTGTTGTCAAAATGCCCCTTAAATAGGTTGTTTGGTGTCACCCTGGGCATGCACACATTACTGGGCCCAGATACACACCCAGTTATGACTCTACATGCAGAGCCAAAAGACAAGACACAAGCCAGCTAGCAACAGATAATCTCTGATACACATTAAGCTGATTTCTAACATCAGCTGTATGCAACTGATAGCACTCTCCATTTATTCTAACTGTTAGAGTTAAGTTAGATGTGACATGGCAGAGAATGGCTGAAGGAACCTTGGTGTGTGGGGGCAGTGTGTGCTCTTGGAAGGGTGTAATTGTGACTCTTGAACACTGCTTTCGGAAGACCAATGGACCTTCTGTATCCAAACAATCACAATGACAAATGACGCCTGTATCCAGACAGGAAAACTGACTTAAAGTAGGCTGAAATGGGGAAGATGCACCATATGTCTGGACATGGTAGCAGGCCTTTTATCTGTGCTGGTGTTTTGGGCATCAACATACATGTGCTGCAAATCTAAATATATTGACTGACAACAGAAAGTGCCATTGAAAGGTTTGTCCTATTAATAAACACTCTTCCTTTTACACTGTAGGTCACGTGCTGTCCTCATCGGTGCTGTCCTCCAGGGTGCTGTCCTCGCGGGGGGAGTTCTGGGGAAGGATTGGATGCAGTAAGTTTTTATCTTCAATGTTTTTATTATGCAATAATAAGGTACAAACAGTTTTATGAGAAGCACAATGCTTGGTACAAAAGTTAACATGTGTAAGCATATATGATATTGACCTTAAGGCCTCATGTACACGGCTGCTGGTAAATGGACGTTCCCAGGCAGTTGGATGCTTTCAACTCATTCAATGTTATCTTATGTGTACATGTACACAGGTTCGTTTAATGCCGTTTTTAGGCTTTTCTTTGAAGGCAAAAAAATTAGTTCAGACGCCGAAGTTTCCAATGTTTCAGACGCCAAACACAGCTAAACGCGGTAACTCGCGTTTAGCTGCATTTCGTTTACAGGAGTTTTTCATTTTTGGCTATTTCGAAAAAAAACAAAATGTAATAAAAAAAAAAAAAACGGCATGTAAACGCAGCAAAACTGACGTTTTAAACGTGGGTTATTATCTGTCAAGTTAAACCGTTCAGGAGAGGTTTTAAAAACGTCCCGTGTACATTAAGCCTAACAGGATTGGTTCATTAACAATAGTTCTCTTACAAATAGGTAAAGAAAAGGGAGAGTGGTCAGCGGGACTTTAAATGAGGCCAATCACTGTATAAAGTACACATATAGGATATAAAAAAGTGTTGATTTTATGGGTTCCACCAAAAAAAGGGGGGATTTGAGTAAGAGATGTATACCAAAAGCAGTCTTGGCAAAGAACATTTTATTATACCATGTGAAATCATATATAACATATTGAATACCACAAAATGCATTTACAGAATTGCATATGCGCAGGGTATGCTGAAAACTGCATATACATATTGACACCATGGTAATAGGCATAACATAAAGTAAAAACAAGTCCTGCACAACATTCTTTATCTTACAAATAGGTGTGCTTTAACATAAGTGCACAAGCTTTGAATCAAATGAAAGGGGGGAAGGTAAGAAGGGAGGGGAGAGAAGGGATGTTATATCGGGGTAGGAGGGGTAAAGGGGGAGGGAAGAGGTAGAGGGAGTACATGCATGGAATAGCTATTTATTGCCTTTATTATGTAGGTTTTGTACCAGTTGGACCACGGATTCCACATTTTCCCTATTTTGGTGTAAGACATGTCTTTTGTCAATAAGATTTCATAAGTATGATGGGTTTGGGTCATTTTGATGACCTCAAGCACATCGGGGGGGGGGGGGGGGGGGGGGGTTGGCGTAGGGCAAGATCAGGTGTAGGCGATGTTCATCTTGGTAATTTGGGAAATAAGTGAGAAGAACTTATGCCAGTATTGTGATAATTGTGGGCAGTCCCATAAGGTGTGTAGTAATGTACCAGTCGACCTGCAGTTCCTCCAGCATGTAGGAGATGCACATTTGTAACATTTTGCAATTATGTCTGGTGTAAGATACCTTCTTTGTACAAGATTTTGTGTGAGTTCCCACATTACCGTGCATTTTCTGGCTTGATAGATGGACAGTAGGGCTCTATAACATTGTCCGTCTGTGTATTTTTTACCAAAATCTCGTTCCCATTGGTTGATATCTATAGATTGTTGAAAGTGCATTTTTTTGGAGATTGAATTGTAGAAGATAGAAATGCCTTTCTTTCCTGGGGAGAAGGGTAGGTAATAAGCTAAAGCTTTAGTGGGAATGGAGATCCAAAGTTGTGGGTTGTTTTTAAGTCAGTAAGATATTTGTATATATTGAAAATAGGCTCCTGGGCCTAGTTTTAGGTCTGAGATGAGGAGTTGAAAGGGTTTGATATGACCATCTAGGGTTAAGTCTGTTAAGAGAAGGGAGTCGTGTTTGGGCCATTTATGGATAGTGAGGTCGGGGATAAGCATTTTAAGGGTCTGTAGGGTATGTTGAGAGGGGCCGTATGGGTGGCGTTCCACTTGGTGGAAGTGAATTTGCGCCATGTTCTGACCACTGCAAGAATGGTTAGCGGAAGGTGGAGGGGGATCTTTATTTTAGGATGTACGCTGCAGAGCCATGTTATCAGGTTTTTGCCTGGGATGGTATGCCGTTCTATTTCTCCCCAACGAGTGGAGGCCTGTGGTAGGAACCACTCTTTTATCTGGGCTAGTATGCCTGCTGTATAATAATCTTCTATATCAGTGAGGCATGAACCCCCTACTAGTCTGTGTTTAATGAGTCTCTTTTTGGACACTCGTGTTTTTTTCCTTGCCCATACATATTTATGGAGGCGATTCTGAAGGGATCTGATATAATTTTTAGTTACTGGGTTAGGTAAAGTGCGAAACAGGTACCGTATTTATCGGCGTATAACACGCACTTTTTCCCCCTTAAAATCGGGGGAAAGTCGTGGGTGCGTGTTATACGCCGATACCCCAAAAAAAAAGTGGCCAAAAAATTAAAACGGCGCCGAAAAAACAGCGGCCGCCGCCGAAAAAAAAAAACGAGCGCCGCCGGAAAAAAAAAAAAAAAAACGAGCGCCGCCGGAAAAGACCGATCTGTCTGTTCCGCTCTGCTCGCAGTCCCGCCTCCCTGCGCTTGCTTCCGAAACAGCAGGGAGGCGGGACTGCGAGTGGAGCCGGAAAAGCCCGAGCCGTCTGTTCCGCTCTGCTCGCAGTCCCGCCTCCCTGCGTTCGCTTCCGAAACAGCAGGGAGGCGGGACTGAGAGCAGGAGCCGAACAGACGGCTCGGGCTTTTCCGCCGACGCTCGTTTTTTTTCGGCCGCGCGGTCTTTCTAGGCGGCAATTTCAAATGCGGAAAATATGGAAATGACGCTGACAAGCTGCACATCACACTGGGCAAGCTGCACATCACACTGGGCAAAGCTGCACATCACACTGGGCAAAGCTGCACATCACACTGTGCAAAGCTGCACATCACACTGGGCAAAGCTGCACATCATGCTGACAAGCTGCAAATGATGCCGACAAGCTGCAAATGATGCCGACAAGCTGAAAATGACGCTGACAAGCTGAAAATGACGCTGACAAGCTGCAAATGACGCTGACAAGCTGCAATGACGCTGGGCAAAGCTGCAAATGACGCTGGGCAAAGCTGCAAATGACGCTGGGCAAGCTGCAAATGACGCTTAAATGTAAGTGTTTTTTTTCCCTAAACTTCCCTCCTAAAACTTTTTTTCCTTAAAATGCCCTCCTAAACTTGGGGTGCGTGTTATACGCCGGTGCGTGTTATACGCCGATAAATACGGTAAATAAGTTGCGTAAGGACGGTCATTTTAAATGCCGGTAGACGGCCAGCCCATGAGAACTCGTGTTTCTCTAACTGGTTAAGACATTGGATAGATTCCCCTTTATATTGGATATAGTTTTCTTTATATAGATTATTTTAGTTTTTCGTTAGGGTGATCCCCAAGTAGGTTATGCCTGTTTCTGCCCAGTGGAACTGGAATTGTAAGGACAATAAGTTGCGAGTGGTACTGTCCACTCCCAGATCTAAGATATGTAATTTGGTGGCATTGACCTTGTAGTAGGATATAGCTCCACATTCGATTAGGATAGATTGTACCGCTGGTAGGGATGACTGCGGGTTAGTCAGCATTAGAATTATGTCGTCGGTGAAAAGGCTGATCCTGTGGTTGTGTTTTCCTACTTGAAATCCGGCGATTTGTTTGGAGCTTCTAATAAGTTCTGCCAATGGTTCTATTATTAAATTGAAAATAAGGGGTGATAGGGGGAAACCTTGTTGTGTTCCATTTTAAATATGGAATGGAGAGGAGAGCATCTCTGTGATATATACTTGGGCTGAAGGGGCGGAGTATAGTGCCATAATGGCAAATAGTATAGAGTCCCTAAATCCAAATTTGAGGAGAACCTCCTTCATATAGCCCCAATGCACTTTGTCGAACGCCTTCTCTGCATCCAAGGCTAGAAGCAGAGAAGGCGTTCCGTCGGTGCTGGCTAAGTGGATGAGGTTTATGACTCTTCTAGTGGCATCGGAAGTTTGTCTACCTGGGATAAATCCTGTTTGGTCAGCGTTAATTAAAGAGGGAAGCAGGGTGGATATTCTGGTTGCTAGTAGTTTGGCATATAGTTTAAGATCTACATTGAGGATGGAGATAGGTCTAAAATGTTGGGGTATATCCGGGTCTTTGCCTGGTTTGGGTAGAGCGACAACTGTAGCAGATAGCATTTCCTCTGGAAAACTGGAGGAGGAGGCAGCATCATTGAACAGATTTTGGAGGTGGGGGGTGAGTGTTGAGCTGAATTGTTTGTAGTATTCTCCCGGTAGGCCATCAGGTCCAGGGGATTTACCAGTTGGTAGGGACTGAATAATTTTATTAATTTCTTGTTGGGGGAAGTTGCTAGTTGAGCCTTGCTGAGGGTAGGGAGATGTATGTTAGATACAAATTGTCGCCTCTGATTTTGGGAGGGTGGGGGAGGGGTTAGATCATTCTTAAGGTTGTAAAGGGATTCATAGTACGAACTAAAGGCATTGGCTATGTCTTGGGGGGTTAATGATTTTCTCTTTGGTAAAGGGGTGATATATATGTGGGATTTTGGCTTTGCTACGTGGGCCACAAATTCTATTGGCCATGGCTTTCCCTGCCTTGTTGGAAGTAGAGTAGAAGGTGGCCCTAAGCCTGTGGTGGGCTTTTTTATAGGAACTAAGGAGAAGATCTCTTAGCTCTTGGCGAAGAGCTAACAGTTTAATTTTGAGGTCACGGGTTGGGTTTTATTTTGGGATTCAGTATTGGAGATTTTGGTAATATAATCATCCAGACGCTGCATCCTCCTCTTTTTTGGCAGGGAGCTTATTTGCATTATTATGCCTCTGATATAGGCTTTATGGGCACATTTTGTATTGCCCGCATACTTTTCTTTACAGACGTTTTTCAGCCGCTCCAAATTCTAATCGTTCTGAAAAGTTGGAATTTGTTAGAAAATTTTGCCAGATTATAATGAAATGCATTACTATTCATTACTATTTTATTCAGGGATTTGGATACATCCGAATCCCTGAATAACCGAAAATTTGTCCGAATTTGTGTAGGGGCCGAAAAACATTACACATGTCTAGTATATGCACAGTGGCCAATGTATTAGGAATACCCTTCTGGTACCTGTACTTTATCTGTAACTATACCCAAGCTTGCTGTGATACTTAAAGTGGTTGTAACCCCTTACAAACCACTTTGACCTACAGGTAAGCCTAGATTAAGGCTTACCTGTAGGTCCAAGAAATATTTCCTAAACCGTGTATATTTGCCAAAAGACAGGCATCGCTGTCTACGGTGCATGCGCTGTAGACAGCGGCGCACAGACGCACTGATTGCGCCGCTCTCAACGGCGAAATGCAGCGAGTGGCGGCTCCCGTGCGCATGCGCGGGAGTGACGTCATTGCGGCACCGTCGAATGACAGCGCCGGAGCCGCGAGACCCACCAAGAAGATGGAGGCTCCGCACACAAGGGGACAGCGGTGACGTTGCTGGCTCCTGGGTCAATTAAGTGACACATAATGGGCTACTATGCAATTAGATGCGATGCGATGCATAGTAGTCCATTATACTTTACCTTTGCAGGGAAACAAAGAGGAAGTAAACAGATCAGGGGTTACTTCCTCTTTAAGCAACACTCAGATGGTATTGAGGCTTGGTGTATACCAAAAAAACATTCCCTGTGTGTTTATATTGAATTTTGTATAACATCTGTATGTCTATATAAAATCTACATTTCATTTCGTATCTAGAAGACAATGCTGAAACATGATTTTTTTTGTCATTTTAGCCATTGCTTGTGTAAAATGCATACATCTCCAATCCCATCATCATCTGCTGTCGGACACAAAGCAATCTGTGGCAATCATCGACAATTCTGTCCAACCCTTCCTGCTGTTAACTTAGAAGATGGATGTGGAAAAGAAAGAGCCAGAGATCAACGTCCATCCAGCCGTACTGGGTTACTGTAACCGCAACAACTGCTAGAGCCCAAAGCAGTTACCCCAACCCCCATCTGGACCTTTCCATGGATCTATTCATGACCTTGCTTAAAATATTGGGATAATGTGTAAATTTGCTTACATCAGGTGGCTCTATCTCTAATGAGGATGAAAAAAAATAAAAATGCAGCCAATGATTAGATAATAGAGGCCTACAGAGGCCAATGGTAAATTAGGAACTGCCACTGGGTGTTGATGACACCATGATTTGTTGGGGTAAAATGAGACACCAGAGGGAACTTGCATTTGTTCTTAACAGATGGCTACAAGTTCCCCATTGTGATTCTCTGATTGCGGAACTGTTCGTCCATGTTTAATGTATGATTTGTTTTTCTTTTCTCATTCTACCTTCTAATATTCTAGATTGTTATATCCTGTAAGAGACTCATTCACAACAAAATCACTTACATATAGAAGTTTAACCACTTAAGGACCGCCTCCTGCACATATACGTCGGTAGAATGGCACGGCTGGGCATATCAACGTACAGGTACCTTGCTCTTTAAGAGCCCAGCCGTGGGTCGCTGGCAGGCACGCTCGTGACCCGGTCCTTAGCTCCGTGACCGTGGCCGCGGGACCCGCGGACCTGATTGCCGCTGGTGTCCCGCGATCGGGTCACAGAGCTGAAGAACGGGGAGAGGTATGTGTAAACAAACCTCTCCCCATGCTTCCTAGTGCGACTGACACTGATCGTCTGTTCCCTGTCAGCGGGAAAGACGATCAGTGACGTTGAATGTCAAGCCACGCCCCTCTACAGTAAAAAAAACACACACGTCACACTTAACCCCTCCCCGCACCCTAGTGGTTTACTCCTTCACTGCCAGTGTCATTTACACGGGAATCAGTGCACTTAAATAGCACTGATTGCTGTATAAATGACAATGGTCCCAAAAATGTGTCAAAAATGTCCGATGTGTCCGCCATAATGTCGCAGTCACAATAAAAATCGCTGATCCCCGCCATTACTAGTTAAAAAAAATATATTAATAAAAATTCTATAAAACTATCCCCTATGTTGTAAACGCTATAACTTTTGCGCAAACCAATCAATAATCGCTAATTGCGATTTTTTTTTACCAAAAATATGTCGAAGAATACGTATCGGCCTAAACTGAGGGAAAAAATGTTTTTTTATATATTTTTTTGGGATATTTATTATAGCAAAAAGTTAAAAATATTGATTTTTTTTCAAAATTGTTGCTCTATTTTTGTTTATAGCGCAACAAAAAAAACACAGAGGCGATCAAATACCACCAAAAGAAAGCTCTATTTGTGGGAAAAAAAGGACGCCAATTTTGTTTGGGAGCCACGTCGCACGACCGCGCAATTGTCATTTAAAGCGACGCAGTGCCGAATCGCAAAAAGGGGCATGGTCCTTTGGCTGCAAATTGGTCCGGGGCTTAAATGGTTAAAGTGTTACTAAACCCAGTAATATGAAAATAGTTCATCCACCCCCAACACAGTGCCCACAGCTTATAAATCTTCTTTTTACATTAAAATATTGCCACTGTATACCTTTTTAGGCTGATCTGTATACCACGGTCACGTGATAAACTGCACAGTTTCTCCAGTGCTGAGAGTTCAGATAGGAGGAGATTTCCCCTTCAGCCTGTATACACCCCCAACATGTGTGATGCCAATATCATGTGACCTGGCAATCTCTGAGAACAAGTATATGTTCTCTCCAGCGTAAAAGACACAACTGAGCATGTGCAGGTCGGCTATTGCTTGTGTGTTAGCTGGCCTTCCCAAGATAGACAGTGCAGGAGGGGAGGATCTGTGCATACAGGATCATGCAGCCTTTTTACACAATGCAGAGGATTAACCCCTTAAGTTCCACGGTGAGTATAAAGCCTCATACACACGATCGGACTTTGTACAAACTTTCCCGTGGATTTTTGTACAAAGGGCGTTGGCCGTAAATTTGTATTGCATACACACGATCAGACTTTTTAGGCAACAAACACGAACGTAGTGACGCTTCAACGTACTGACGACACTTCAAAAGAGGACGTTCAATTACTCCAGCGCCACCCTTTGGTCAACTTCTGTATTGTTGTCTGATCATTTGCATTGGTTCGGATCATGCGAGTTTGTACTTTGTACAAAAGTCCGATGGTTTTGTGCACACACGATCGGACTTTGCTCCATCGGACTTTTGTTGCCAGAAAGTTTGTCCGTTCGCACAGCCAACAAAAGTCAGATGAAAACCGAAAAAGTTTGTCCGATGGCACGTACACACGGTCGGATGTTCCCTTAAAACAGCTAATTTGCATGTTTGTTGTCAAAAAGTCCGATCGTGTGTACGGGCCTTAACAAGCCTGCTATTCTGCATATACAGACTGACCTTACTGTTGTGGGTTTAGTAACACTTTAAACATTCACAACCTGGATACTCAGTCTCAGGGGCAATTGAGCTTCAAAGATAGGTAAAGCATAGCTCCCAACTGTCCCTGATTTCAAGGGACTGTCCCTGATTTGGAGAAATGCCCCTCTTTCCCTCTTATTTGTCCCTCATTTTGGTTTGATCTTTATAGTTGTATATAAAATGCACTTTTTATCTATCAAATAGTGTTTCCCAATGCTAAACCTTTCATCTGATTTCTAAATTGCTGCATTTGTAATTTTTAAAAGGCAATATAAAGAAAAAATTGTGGTTAAAAAAAAAAAAAAGCACTTGTGGATTTAACCACTTTCAGACCGGACCAATTTGCAGCCAAAGGACCAGGCCCCTTTTTGTGATTCGGCACTGCGTCGCTTTAACTGACAATTGCGCGGTCGTGCGACGTGGCTCCCAAACAAAATTGACGTCCTTTTTTTCCCACAAATAGAGCTTTCTTTTGGTGGTATTTGATCGCCCCTGCGGTTTTTATTTTTTGCGCTATAAACAAAAAAGAGCGACAATTTTGAAAAAAAAAAACGCATTCTTTTTTATTTTTTGCTATACTAAATATCCCCCAAAAATATATAAAAACATTTTTTTTCCTCAGTTCAGGCCAATACGTATTCTTCTACATATTTTTGGTAAAAAAAACCCGCAATAAGCGATTGTTGATTGGTTTGCGCAGAAGTTATAGCGTTTACAAGATAGGGGATAGTTTTATAGCATTTTTATTAATATTTTTTTTTTTTAGTAATGGCGGCGATCAGCGATTTTTATTGTGACTGCGACATTATGGCGGACACATCGGACATTTTTGACACATTTTTGGGACCATTGTCATTTATACAGCAATCAATGCTATTTAAATGCATTGATTCCTGTATAAATGACACTGACAGTGAAGGGGTTAACCACAAGGGGGCAGTGTAGGGGTTAAGTATGCCTAGGGGTGTGTTTCTTACTGTGGGGGGGGGGGGCGTGGCTGTCAGATAGTGAATGCTGATCTCTGCTCCAATCACAGGGAGCAGAGATCGGCGTCACTAGTTGCTATGCAGAACGGAGAGATGCTGTGTATTTCCGCATCTCCCTGTTCAGCCTTCCCGTGAGACGATCGTGGGTGTCCCCGCGGAGATCGAGTCCGCGGGACCCGCGACCGGCCTCACGGGGGTCCCGACTGGCGCGGGAGCGCGCTGCTCCCGGCGCGCTCCCGATGGTACGGACGGCATTAAGGAGGGACTTATATATACGCCCTCTTGCCTGTCCGTGCCATTCTGCCGACGTATATCGTCGTGCGCCGGTCTGGAACTTTTTTTGGTTAATTCTCCTTTAAGGGGGCGTTGCAGGGGGCATGTCCTATGGGAACAGGGTGACCCACATTGGCACGACATGCCCAGGTACCCCAAGTGATTGAAAAAAAAACTGGAGAGTTCAAAATCTGCTGCAGCTCTGCATAGAAACCAATCAGCTTCCAGGTTTTATTGTGAAAGCTTAATTAACCGCTTGCCGACCAGTGCACGACGATATACGTCAGCACAATGGTACGGCTGCGCAAATGGGAGTACAGGTACGTCCCCTTTAAGACGCGGCATTGTGCTTGATTTCTACCGGTGTCCCATAAACATGTCACGGAAAGGTAGAACGGGGATGTAAACAAGGCATTTCCCTGTTCTGCCTAGTGACATGACAGGGATCTACTGCTCCCTGTCATCGGGAGCAGTGATCTCTGTCATGTCCTAGGTAGCCCATCCCCCCCACAGTTAAAATCACTCCCTAAGACACACTTAACCCCTTGATCGCCCCCTCGTTGTTAACCCCTTCCCTGCCAGTGTCATTTATACAGTAATCAGTGCATTTTTATAGCACTGATCGCTGTATAAATGACAATGGTCCCAAAATAGTGTCAAAAGTGTCAGCCACTATGTCTCAGTCACAATTAAAATTGCAGATCGCCGCCATTACTAGTAAAAATAAATAATAATAAAAATGCCATAAATCCATCCCCTATTTTGTAGACGCTATAACTTTTGCGCAAACCGAACAATATACGCTTATTGTGATTTCTTATTTTTTGCCAAAAATATGTAGAAGAATACGTATTGGCATAAACTGGGGGAAAAAAAATGTTATATATATATTTTTTGGAGATATTTATTATAGCAAAAAGTAAAAACTTTTTCTTCAAAATTGTCGCTATTTTTTGTTTATAGTGCAAGAAATAAAAACCGCAAAATACCACGAAAAGAAAGCTCTATTTGTGGGGGAAAAAAGAACGTCAATTTAGTTTGGGTGCAATGTTGCACGACCGGGCAATTGTCAGTTAAAGCGATGCAGTGCCGAATCGCAAACAGTGCTCTGGTTTAGGAAGGGGGTAAATTATTCCAGGGCTGAAGGGGTTAAACTAGCTGAAGTTAGAAGCTGATTGGCTACCACACACAGCTTTATCAGATTTTGTACTCTCCAGTTTTAGTAAATCAATCCCTTTGATTTTATACGTGACAATTTTATGGTACAATGTTTTATTGGTGTTTTTTTTTCCGCAATACTTGTATGTATACTGATTTTGACTATGGGCATTTTGGTTGCCCAGACATGGTTAGGTGTAATGAATTCTGGTATTCTACTATTTTCAGATCGTTGGTTAAGGATCTCTTTAACCGGTTCCCGACCGGCGCACGACGATATACGTCGGCAGAATGGCACGGACAGGCAGGAGGGCATATTTATAAGTCCCTCCTTAATGCCGTCCATGCCATCAGGAGCGCGCCGGGAGCGGCGCGCTCCTGCGACGGTCAGGACCCCCGTGAGGCCAGTCGCGGGTCCCGTGAACTCGATCACCGCGGGGACACCCGCGATCGTCTCACGGGAAGGCAGAACGGGGAGATGCGGAAATAGACAGCATCTCCCCGTTCTGCCTAGCAACTAGTGACGCCGATCTCTGCTCCCTGTGATTGGAGCAGAGATCAGCATTCACTAGCTGACAGCCACGCCCCCCCCCCCCACAGAAAGAAACACACCCCTAGGCATACTTAACCCCTACACTGCCCCCTTGTGGTTAACCCCTTCACTGCCAGTGTCATTTATACAGGAATCAATGCATTTAAATAGCATTGATTGCTGTATAAATAACAATGGTCCCAAAAATGTGTCAAAAATGTCCGATGTGTCCGCCATAATGTCGCAGTCACAATAAAAATCGCTGATCGCCGCCATTACTAATAAAAAAAAAAATTATTAATAAAAATGCTATAAAACTATCCCCTATCTTGTAAACGCTATAACTTCTGCGCAAACCAATCAATAATCGCTTATTGCGATTTTTTTTTACCAAAAATATGTAGAAGAATACGTATCGCCTAAACTGAGGAAAAAAAAAATTTTTTTTTTTATATATTTTCGGGGGATATTTATTATAGCAAAAAATAATTTTTTTCAAAATTGTCGCTCTTTTTTGTTTATAGCGCAAAAGATAAAAACCGCAGGGGCGATCAAATACCACCAAAAGAAAGCTCTATTTGTGGGAAAAAAAAGGACGTCAATTTTGTTTGGGAGCCACATCGCACGACCGCACAATTGTCAGTTAAAGCGACGCAGTGCCGAATCGCAAAAAGGGTCCTGGTCCTTTGGCTGCAAATTGGTCCGGTCTGAAAGTGGTTAAATGTCTTCACCATTTGCTGTAAATTTATCATATGCCCGTTGATGGGTCCATGCATCTATGTGATCACGCAATAAAGGAAGCTTTTCTCTTGGAGGCAAACGTGTGAGTGTGCTGAAGACATATCTTCTCTACTATACTCAATCTCTGTAGCCTAGATATAGACCACTCTCCACCCGCAGACCTTCCCCACCCACTATATAGTTGTGGAAAAGTAAAACTTGTCCAAAACTAAAAATGGACAAGACTGGAGGAAGCGGTATACTGACGGAAAAACTCAAGCGGTGTGTGCGACGGTTTCCGTTACAATTGGTATTTATAACATTTTCGTAAATATTATAGATTAATAAATTATGAATTAACAATTAAAGTAGACATGTGCAGAACAAAAAAATTTGTTCATTTTCGTTTCGTTTTTTTCGTTTCCGAAAAAAAATTGTTTATTTTCTTTTCTTTTTTTTCGTCTCCGTTGATTCATAACGATTCGTAAGTTCGTAAGTCGTCGGTGTTCGTATTCGTAATGATTCGTACATTCGTAAGTCGTCGGTGTTCGTATTCAGGAGCTGATGCAGAGGGCCTAACAGAGGACCTAACAGTAACGAGTTATTTTTTCGTTGATTCGTTTTTCCGTTAGTTTAATTTTCGTTTATTCGAAATTCGGACGCATTCGTATTTGTTCGTACATTTGTAACATTCGTAACATTCGTAGATTCGTAATCGGAGCATAATTCATAATGTAATGTGTATGCTATTATTACATTTTAAGAGACACGGAAAATTATGAATCGAAAAAAAAAGTTACGAATGTACGAATTTTTTTGTTCATTCCATTCGAAGCACGTTAAGCAACGCCATTGTAAGAGACACGAAAAATTACGGAAAAAAAAAAAGTTACAAATGTACGAATTTTTTCGTTCAATCTATTCGAAGCACGTTAAGCAGTACCATTGTAAGAGACACGGAAAATTACCAATTCAACAAAAAAAAAAAGTTACGAATGTACGAATTTTTTCGTTCATTTTCGTTGTTCCTGTTTTCGTTTTTCGGATTTTCTTTATTCGTACATTCGTTGTTTCTAATTTGGTCTTTTCAGATTTTCGTTGTTTTTTCGGATTCGTTTGGTTCGAACGATTTGTTAATCGGATTCGTTTGATTCGAACGATTCGTTATTCGTTAAAATTTTTAGCGAATCATTCGTACGAAAACGAACGAAAATAACGAAAAAAAAAAAAAAAAAAAAATAAACAAATTGCACATGTCTAAATTAAAGTGGGAATAAACTCCCATGCATGACTTGTACCTATAGGGAAGCCTATAATAGGGTTTACCTATAGGTGCAGTAAATATCTCCTAAACGTGCAACGTTCAGGAGATATTTACTGTACATGCAGCCGGTGACATCACCAGCACATGCGCTCTGGAGGAACGGCCACCCGGGCCGTAAACGCCCGTAAACACAGCCGGAATCTGCAAACCTTGACGGATGACGGGTGAAGATGTCAGTGGTGACTAGGGATGAGCCGAACACCCCCCCGTTCGGCTCGCACCAGAACCCGCGAACGGACCTAAAGTCCGTGCGAGCTTTAGAACCCTATTAGTTATAATGGATGCGAACGTTCGAAATTAAAAGTGCTCATTTTAAAGGCTAATATGCATGTTAATGTCATAAAAAGTGTTTGGGGACCTGGGTCCTGCCCCAGGGGACATGTATCAATGCAAATTTTTTTTTTAAAAACGGCCGTTTTTTCAGGAGCAGTGATTTTAATAATGCTTAAATTGAAACAATAAAAGTGTAATATTCCTTTAAATTTCGTACCTGGGGGGTGTCTATAGTATGCCTGTAAAGGGGCGCATGTTTCCCGTGTTTAGAACTGTCTCTGCGCAAAGTGTCATTTTTGAAAGTAAAAAAGCTATTTAAAATCACTTGCGGCTAATGTTAATTCACGGCTCCCGTAACACAGAGAACAGTGATTCATTGAAACTCATTCATAAAAAAAAGTCATTGATAAAAAATAAAAAAAATGGAAAAAAAAAGCGTAGGGGTCCCCCCAAATTCAATAACCAGGCCCTTCAGGTCTGGGATGGATATTAAGGGGGATCCCAGCCAAAAAAAAAAAAAAAAAATGGCGTAGGGTCCCCCTCAAAATCCATACCAGACCCTTGAGGTCTGGTATGGATTTTAAGGGGAACCCTAGCCAAAAAAAATGGCGTGGGGTCCCCCTCAAAATCCATACCAGACCCTTATCCGAGCACGCAACCTGGCAGGCCGCAGGAAAAGAGGGGGGGACGAGAGCGGCCCCCCCTCTCGCCTGAACCGTACCAGGCCACATGCCCTCAACATTGGGAGGATGCTTTGGGGGTCTAAGACCCCTAAAGCACCTTGTCCCCATGTTGATGAGGACAAGGGCCTCTTCCCCACAACCCTGGCCGGTGGTTGTGGGGGTCTGCGGGCGGGGGGCTTATCGGAATCTGGAAGCCCCCTTTAACAAGGGGACCCCCAGATCCCGCCCCCCCCCTGTGTGAAATGGTAAGGGGGTACAAAAGTACCCCTACCATTTGACCAAAAAAGTGGCAAAAATGGTAAAAATGACAGGAGACAGTCTTTGACAATTCCTTTATTAAAATCTTCTTTCTTCTTTCTTCATCCTTCGGATTCTTCATCTTCTCCTTCCTTCATCTTCTTCCATCTTCTTCTTCCATTTTCTTCTTCCTCCGATCCGCTTCTTCTTGCGCTGGTCTTCTCGTCCTTCTCGTCCGGCATCTTCTTCCGTCGGCGTCGGCGTCGGTGTCGGTGTCTTCTTGGGCCGCTCCGCGCAATGGGAGGCTCCCGCTGTGTGAGGCTCCGCTCCATCTGACAGGTCTTTTAAAACGGAGGGCACCTGGTGACCCCGCCCCCCTCTGACGTCATGGGGAAAGCCATCATGGAATTCCCCATGACGTCCCTGTGCGTCAGAGGGGGCGGGGTCACCAGGTGCCCTCCATTATAAAAGACCTGTCAGACGG
Source organism: Lithobates sylvaticus (assembly GCA_028564925.1). Lineage (NCBI taxonomy): Eukaryota > Metazoa > Chordata > Amphibia > Anura > Ranidae > Lithobates > Lithobates sylvaticus. Next base: position 297,455,033 of record CM053031.1, on the reverse strand, counting down.
AGCGGAGCCTCACACAGCGGGAGCCTCCCATTGCGCGGAGCGGCCCAAGAAGAGACAGAGACACCGACGCCGACGGAAGAAGATGCCGGACGAGAAGGACGAGAAGACCAGCGCAAGAAGAAGCGGATCGGAGGAAGAAGAAAATGGAAGAAGAAGATGGAAGAAGATGAAGGAAGGAGAAGATGAAGAAACCGAAGGATGAAGAAAGAAGAAAGAAGATTTTAATAAAGGAATTGTCAAAGACTGTCTCCTGTCATTTTTACCATTTTTGCCACTTTTTTGGTGAAATGGTAGGGGTACTTTTGTACCCCCTTACCATTTCACACAGGGGGGGGGCGGGATCTGGGGGTCCCCTTGTTAAAGGGGGCTTCCAGATTCCGATAAGCCCCCCGCCCGCAGACCCCCACAACCACCGGCCAGGGTTGTGGGGAAGAGGCCCTTGTCCTCATCAACATGGGGACAAGGTGCTTTAGGGGTCTTAGACCCCCAAAGCATCCTCCCAATGTTGAGGGCATGTGGCCTGGTACGGTTCAGGCGAGAGGGGGGGCCGCTCTCGTCCCCCCCTCTTTTCCTGCGGCCTGCCAGGTTGCGTGCTCGGATAAGGGTCTGGTATGGATTTTGAGGGGGACCCCACGCCATTTTTTTTTGGCTAGGGTTCCCATTAAAATCCATACCAGACCTCAAGGGTCTGGTATGGATTTTGAGGGGGACCCTACGCCATTTTTTTTTTTTTTTTTTTGGCTGGGATCCCCTTAATATCCATCCCAGACCTGAAGGGCCTGGTTATTGAATTTGGGGGGACCCCTACGCTTTTTTTTTTTTGTTTTTTATTAATGAATGACAGCTCTCTGTGTTACAGGAGCCATCAATTCATTAGCCGCGAGTGATTTAAATAGCTTTCTTCCTGCAAAAATGACACTTTTTTGCAGGGAAAGTTCTAAGCACAGGAAACCTGCCCCCCTTCACAGGCCACCTATAGACACCCCCCAGATGTGATACTGCAATGCTGTTCTAACAGCATGCACACACATATCCCCAGAAATAAAGCACATATTGTTGTCAGCAGTCAGCAGCACACTGACACGCTGACACTGTCTGAAACATAATATGCGAGGCCGCCGGCGCGGCGGCCTCTTATACCGTGGGGCGTGTACTAAAGCCCCTGAGCTATAATTGGCTACAGGCATCCTGCCTGTAGCCAATTATGGCTCTCCTCGCTGCCGGCGCTGTGATTGGCCAAGCATGCGGGGTCACAGTGCATGCTTGGCCAATCATCAGCCAGCATTGCACTGCGCGGGCCGCAATGCATTGCGGGGCCGCTCGCATCACACGAATTTGATGCGAGCGGCCCCAATAGTTCTGGGCTCGCCGAGCGAGCGAACACCCGGTGCTCGATTCGAACATGGGTTCGAATCGAACACCGGGCTCATCCTTAGTGGTGACAGTTCACTGCTGGAAGGGCTTTGTTCTATGGTAAGTTTTGATGCATACTAGCACATTATGGCTTTACCTTGCAGGTTAAAAAAATAAATAAATAATCAGTGGTTTACTACTGCTTTACCCCCCTGACGGAATTCCCGAGTGTGGCTTGGGGGGGGGGGATTTTCAGCACCAGAAGCGGTAACCCCTGAGCCACATTCGGGATCGCATCGCAGGATCCAGGTACAGAAAACTTACCTTGTCCTCCTGGCTGTGTATGCGAGCTGTGTCCTCCGTTCGATTCATCACAGTGCCGAGCTCCGTTCCCTGCGAGCGTTGCGACGCACGGGGATGGAGAACGGCACCAAATTCAAAAAGTAAAAAACAAAAAAACAATACATATACAGTACACTGTAATCTTATAGATTACATTACTGTATCAATTTATTTCACCTCCCCTTTGTCCCCAGTGGTTTGTCCGAGGCCCTGCATGCAGTTTTATATTATATATACTGTTCTTTCTTCCTACCCTGTTTCCCTGAAAATAAGACCTAGCGTGATTGTCGGTGATGGCTGCAATATAAGCCCTACCCCCAAATAAGCCCTACCCTGTTTCCCCGAAAATAAGCCCTACCCTGAAAATAAGATATACAAGGACTCTAACTAGGGCTTATTTGGGGGGTGTGGCTTATATTGCAGCCATCACCGACAATCACGCTAGGTCTTATTTTCGGGGAAACAGAGTAGAAACTGGAGATTGTCCAACCAAAACTGTCCCTTTACATCAAAAGTGGTTTTAGACCAGCTAGAAAACAGCGATAATAAATTAAAATCACTTTCAGAATTGAGTGATAGTGATTTGTGTGGAAATCCGTCATTAAACACTGAAAGTAATGACAGCGACAATTCTGCAACTGAGCAAATTTCAATGTTTTTGATTTGATTACATTATTGAATAATTGTTATTATTATTATATTATTGTAGCGCCCTGCTCCTAATGAGCAGACGCTATTATTTTTGTAAATTTAAGTTTGTCTGAAGCTGCAGTTTGGCTCAGACTAATTATGCTAAAGTTCTGGTTTCTGTACCAGGTTGGCTGGGTTGTGCTAGTTTCCACTTGGCCGTGGGTGTCGCTGTCACCACCGGTAAGTGTTTAAAATGCAACAGGCTAAATGCATTGGGTACCCCTTTTACTCAGAAACGGCCGGTGGGAGTGGTCTACGCGCTGTGAATTCTGGGTAAGGGTATTTAAGCTACAGGCACCATTTTTTCGGGGTTCGTTATCCCAACCTCATGGCCCTCCTGGCCTAAGGTGTGTGCTGCTTTACTCTATGTCTCGGGGGCCAGCTGGCCCGAGGCTTTGCAACTGAAGGGTAGGCACAGAAGTCTTGGGGCCTACTGATCCAGGGGTGGTCCTGTGCTGTCTTGCCTGTGGGGAGAAGCCAAGCGATTGGAGGATTCAGGGGAGGACGTTTTCAGGAGAGGACCGAGCAACAAGGCTGGTATCTCTGAAAGAGCCTGGAGACTCAGTTGGAGGACGCAACCCGGGTCACCTACCACACAGTACCGCAGGACTGGCTGAAAGAAATGGGTACTGTGTGACAGTTCTTTTGATTTTGCAACAAGTTGCTGGTTGTGCCTTCCTGTGGCAGAGGATTGCACAACGATTTCACTAAATTGACAAGTCTGTGGCAGAGACTTTGACCGTGCATCTCATCGGCTGCTAGGTCAGTGAGAGAGGCCTATCCGGTGGTTGCTAGATCCAGTCTGTGGAAGCTGTTTGTCCTCTGGATCAAGGAAACACCTCTTACCCGCAAATTACAAGGTACCTGAATTCCCCTTAACCCTCTATCCCTCTATTGCAAAATTTATGTTCTTTAAGAAAGCTTTGGAAAAAGGACTAAGTGTCGGAGCCAATGTTCTTTAACCAACTCTACAACGGGACCCCTAGGACGGACACAGTGAAAAGGTGAGATAATGGTAAGCCCAACAAAAAAACAGCAGCTCCTTCGGTGGTCAGTGCTACATTATTATTTGTTATAATTATTTGTAGTTATTTATTATATTATAATTTATGATTTCGTGTTTCAAACTTTATCATACTCGGAATGTCTACTCTTGTTTGGACAGATGTAAGTTATTGTTGAGTTATAAGAATTAGAGGCCTACAATATAAAATGCCAAATTTCCATGCAAAATAATTGTACCGCTTTCAGCATCAAACATCTGAAATAATTATACCGCCAGGGAGGTTAATGGCACGGCTGCGTAAATGGGCGTACCTGTACGTTCCTTTGAATTTGCCGCCATGCCATCGCATGCATGCACACCCGCCGCAAGCTCCTTGAGTAGGATCGTGGGTCCCGCGGACTCGATGTCCGCTGGGATACCCGCTATCTTCTCACGGAGAGGAAGAATGGGGAGATGCTAATGTAAACAAGCATCTCCTCATTCTGCCTAGTGACACTGTCACTGATCATTGCTCCCTGTGATCGGGAACAGTAATCAGTGACATGTAATTTGTAGCCATGCCCCCTAACAGTTAGAATCATTCGTTTTGAGTTTTTTACAGGTCATTTGATTTTGTTATTTAGAAGAAATTCGGAACTTCGGAAAAATTTGAATTCATTATGTTCCATTCATTTAGATAAGGTATTCGAAAATTCAGAAGTTTCCACTCCCTAGGACACACTTAACCCCTTCCTAGCCAGCTAGTGCTTAATCCCCTCACGAAGAGTGTCATTTTAACAGTAATCAGTGAAAGTTTATAGCACTGATCGCTGTAAAAATGACAAAGGTCCCAAAAATGTCTCAAAATTGTATGATATTCCCGCCATAATGTTGCAGTCATAATAAAACTCGCAGATCGCCGCCATTAGTAGTAAAAAAAAATTATTAATAAAAAATGCCATAAAACAAACCCCTATTTTGTAGACGCTATAACTTTTGCGCAAACCAATCAATAAACGCTTGTTGTAATTTTTTTTACCAAAAATATGTAGAAGAATAAGTATTGGCCTAAACTGAGGAAAAAAATGTTTTTTATATATTTTTGGGGGGAATTTAATTATAGAAAAAAGTAAAAAATATTGCTTTTTTTTTTAAATTGCCGCTCGTTTTTTTTGTTTACAGTGCAAAAAATAAAAACCACGGAGGTGATCAAATACCACCAATAGAAAGCTCTATTTTTGGGAGCCACATCGCACGACCGCGCAATTGTCAGTTAATGCGAATGCCGCACAGTGTCGTATCACAAAAAGTGCTCTGGTCTTTGGCCAGCCAAATGGTCCGGGACTTAATTGGTTAACAGGAAGTTCAAACAAAGGGTTTGACTAGGTAAATAGGCTTTTACATGGCACATTACATTTTGGATGGGAATTTTTCCTCGGAGCTTGGTGGTGTAATGTGCTGCAATTTCACATTGCCAATACCCAGTCACGTGCAAGGAAAATAAAGCAAAACATTTTTTTTTTTTAATGCACATGATTGGATTGCATGAAGTCAGCAGAACAGACCTCATTCACAAAACTCTGAGGAAAATTCCCATGCAAAGTGCAATTTCCCTTGAAAAATTAACAGCCTATTTGCCTTTAGTAAATCAACCACAAAGAGTCTACAAGACCCGGACAGGGAGAGAAAACATGAACATTAAAAGAAAATAATTCAGTCCTGTTTTATTTACAGATCTACAATTTACTATAATTTACAAATACTACAATTTTTTGTAAGAGTTTCTACTTTAATAATTATTTTTAATCAGGTGAAAATGCACACGTAATTTCCAACCTTACCATACATAATCTAAATTGATTATCGAATATTTAAAAATGTTGGTTTGAACTGCCTTGTTAAGGTTTCTTTTTGCAGTTCATCAAGTCTGACCAAACCTGCCTCAACTTGGAGTTCCCTGCTATAAGTATGATGGATTGGAGGTTAGGAAAAAACAAAATGAGCAAATAACAAATCCAGTACATTGGGTTGTCCATTGGAAGGAACCCTACAGCTAACTCCACTACATAGAAAATGAAATACATCACAAGAAAAGATGACATGGTTCTGGCAGCCACTCGATGGACCTTCAGGCTTGCTCCACGAGAATCCTCCATGTTTTGCTTCATGTGTTGGGCATGCAAAGTGAGCGAAGCAATGATGCGACCTGTGGTGGCCATGACAATCAAAAACGGTACAAAACAGTTCACTATTAATGAAAAAAAAATGTAAGAGTCATTCATTTTATATCCAATAACCTTGAACGTTTGGTTGGCCCCAAGATCTAAAGATGTGAAATTTGATGAGAACACCTTTGTAGTTGTCCAAATAAAAGGAAGAAAGCTAAAGAAGGATATAACCTGAGATGAGAATATCAGCCAAGGAACCAACAATTCAACCTTCATCTTCATCCACCCGAAGCAGCCACCTTTAAAAGTAATTATCTTCAAGAAAAAAAACAAGCACAGCCAGGAAGACAGCCAGGAACTGGAAAAGATGGTATACATCATCACGCCATACAAGGTATAAAAAACATAATCCAGAAACACGAGCCCTGTAAAATATATGTAGTATACAACACTGGCAGCATTCCCAAACACGAAGCAAGCATTTGAAAGGGCGAGAGAAACCACCAGCCGATCACTGGAGTTCAGGATTTGACCTTTCAGCCAGTCTCTGAGGTTGACTAGTATAATGAAGGCATTGGCGAAAGTTCCTATAATGATCTCGACCACAAAGATGGCAAAAAATATTTCTGCATAAGATGGGACGACAATATTATCTAAACCCATTTCTGGCAAAGACTTGAAAGTCAACAATCAATCCACTTATTTATAATCAGAAAATGTGACCTCTTCTAATCCTAGGGCGTCCTTCGGGTGAATAGAACAAGACTCAATAGGTGTTAAGTAATTTATAGATAATTCTGTTCCACCTGCATCAACCTGATGACATCAATGGGAGGGATTATGGTATTATTCTTTGATCCTCAGGTTAAAATTGATGCAAATTTCCTCCGTCAGCTAAATCTGTATTTACACTGAACATGTTTTAGGCTTTTCAAAGTAAATCAGGCATACAACTGCTGTAGCCTCATGTTGTACAGATTAATTTCTATAACTGCTGAATTTAGTGCTTATAACAGGAGTTAAATAATGTTCAGTTATTCAGTTCATTCAGAACAATCATCCTCTTTTTTTTGAAAGACATCTGCAGAAACATAGGAAAGCAACCGAAATGGATTTCTGGTTTCTGAAAAGTAAAACGAGGGCTTGGAGTGTCCAGTAACTGTAATATATTACTAAAAAGATCCCCGCTAAAATGTCATTCCTAGTCAACAGTCTCCAACCCAACATTAGATTGGATATGAAAAAAAAGACATTTAACATCAGAAGCAAAGCCATGATTATTATTGCCTTCACATGAGCTTTTACATGAGAATTATCAAGGCTGGCTGAGATCTGGATTCTACGGATGTGTCGTATAAGAGAGGTGACTGTGGAACCTAAAGAAAGCACAATAAGTAGAAATGGTGCCACTATAGAAAGGTTAAACGTAATGGTTATGAAATGGACATTTTCCATGAGGGTATCATTGAGTTGATGGCAGGGTAAGGTACTGTTATCATTACTCTCTATGGAAACAGATGTGAAAATAGCACAGATCAGTAGAATCGGCAAAATGCTGGTGACAACGAATGTCCCTGCAATCAAATGTGGAAGCCTTACCAAAAATCTAAACTTAATGGCTACAAGGAATCTGTGATGAAAGGAAACAATCTTAACACAGTAGAAGACACAAAGCCAAGCCGTCATGGAGAAGAAGAAAAAGGGGAATATAACAACAATGCCAATGAAACAAAGGTTCAAGTTTTGAAATAATGGCTTCCAGATGTAAAAGGACATGTCAACAGAAATCTGAAAACTCGAAAAGGCTGTACAGGACAATCCCATGAAAAACACAATGAGCTCCTGAGAACTTTGAAATCCATCTTTCTGCCATGTTCTGAAGCTGGATGAAGTGACAAGTATATTTAAAAATATTCCAGAACACAAAATGATGATTTTTAAAATCAGAGTCGCGATGTCGGTGGCTAGCATTGTAAATGCTCAGGAAATGTTCCGGTGATTCTGCCCACTTCTAAATGATGTATTCAGCCATTCGAAGATTCTCTTCAATTCTGCTTTCCTCCCTCCGTGTTTGCTTTTGTATCTGTTGGCTATTTCACACCTTTAACAAGTTCATTGCTTTTTTTAAAAAACATGAAACGCAGGCTAAACCCTTCCACCTTTGGTTTTGCAAAACTTTGCATAATTTTAGTCACACGGCTCAAAGGATTTTTTGATGTGTTGCACATGTAAATCATTGCTCTTCTCTGTAAGAAGGTGGGGGTCATATATATAACCATTTTGTTGTCCGATACATATTTTTTTTGCAATCTTTTTAGACCTAAAGATAAAGTGTATAGTAGTACTTTCTGAAATTCAAACAAGCATAGCAGCTTCATCAAGTGAAACGTATCAGTAAACAGTATCAGTATCAGTGAACCACTTCCGGTCCAGCCGCCGCAGTTTTACTGTGGCTGGTTGGCTCGGCTTGGCAAATCAACATTACCTTACTTTGCTTTTCCTTTTGGCCACTAGGGGCGTGCATGCCCTCAGCGTGTGACCGGAGCCGTTGCGAGTGCCCAGTGGGCTCAATGCCCGCCGGGCACCTGCAATCGCTCGTGACAGAGCGAGAACCGGGATCTGTGTTCCCGATCCCGGGGGAACACAGATCCCGGTTCTCTCAGGGGAGTAGAGACAGATCATGTGTTCATACTTCATACTTAGTATGAACACCGATCTCTCTCTCCTCTCAGTCATTCCCATCCCCCCTACAGTTAGAACACACCTAGGGAACACAGTTAATCCCTTGATTGCCCCCTAGTGTCCCTGCCAGTAATCAGTTCATTTTTATAGCACTGATCGCTGTATAATAGTCAATGGTCCCAAAAATGTGTTAAAAGTGTCCAATTTGTCCACCGCAATGTCGCAGTTCCGATAAAAATAGCAGAACACTGCCATTACTAGTAAAAAAAAAATAATAATAATAAAAATGCCAAAAATCTATCACTTATTTTGTAGATGCTATAACTTTTGCGCACACCAATCAATATACGTTTATTGTGATTTTTTTACCAAAAATATGTAGAAGAATACATATCGGCCTAAACTGAGGAAAAATGAGTTTTTTTGAAAAAAAATCTGGGATATTTATTATAACAAAAAGTAAAAGATAATGGGAGTTATTTACGAAAGGCAAATCCACTTTGCACTGAAAATTCACTTGAAAGTGCAGTCGCTGTAAATCTGAGGGTTAGATCTGAAATGAGTGGAAGCTCTGCTGATTTTATCATCCAATCAAGTGCAAGCTAAAATGTTTTTTTTTTATTTTCCTTGCATGTCCCCCTCGGATCTACAGCGACTGCACTTCCAAGTGCACTTGCAGTGCAAAGTGGATTTTCCTTTAGTAAATAACCCCCATTGTGTTTTTTTCAAAATTGTCGCTCTTCTTTCGTTTATAGCGCAAAAATTTTTAACCGCAGAGGTGTTAAAATACCACCAAAAGAAAGCTCTGTTTGTGGGAAAAAAAGGACGTCAAATCTCTTTGGGTACAGTGCCCTACTACCGCGCAATTGTTAGTTAAAGCGACGCAGTGCCATATCGCAAAAAATGGCCTGGTCATTGAGCAGCCAAATCTTCCGGGGCTGAAGTGGTTAAACAAAAACCTATTAAATGTGAATCTAAACCCAAACACATAAAAACTAAATATATTGTTGTACATGTTTATGTAAACCTGTTGCAACTGTTTTACAGGTCCTGCCTTTCAATTAAGTCAATCAGCTCAGATGCGGCTTTGTCAGCCGCTTAAATAGAGTGATCGCGTGTATTGTGAGTGGGTGTACTGACATACAGCACACTGGTACATTCCACTAGACATGTGCATGTTCTGAATTAGTTTTTCAACAAAATTTGACAAATTTGTTAATTTGGAAATATTCTAATTAATGAAGACCCGTTTAACGAATTTTTCTGAAAACTGAAATTCGGAAATTCTAAATAATAACTAACCAATAATAATAACTATTACTAACTAATAAATTATAGGTATTGGAATTTTCTTTCAAATTTGACTGTTAGTGATCGTAACTAATACAAATTTATCCAAAGTTACAAATTATTTAAATGAACGAACGACGCATCTAAATTAATGGAACATAACGAAATAACGAGATAATAATAATAAAAAAATAATAATAAAAATAAAAACTTTGTATTCATATTTATTATTCTTATTACTTCATTATGTTCCATTCATTTAGATGTGGCATTCGTTATTTCGGATAGTTCGTAACTTCGGATAAAGTCACGTTCGTTACGTTCACTAACAGACAAATTTGAAAGGAAATTCCAACACCTAATAATAATAAATAATAATAATAAAAAAAACAATAATAATAATAAAGACTTTGTATTCTTATTTTTTATTATTATTACTTTACATTACATTACATTCATTTAGATGCAGCATTTGTTATTTCGGATAATTCGTAACTTCAGATAAAGTCATATTAGTTACGTTCACTAACAGTCAAATTTGGAAGAAAATTCCAATACCTAATAATAATAAATAAATAATAAAAATAAAAACTTTGTATTCTTATTTATTATTATTATTACTTCATTACGTTCCATTCGTTTGGATACGGCATTCGTTATTTTGGATAATTCGTAACTTTAGCTAAAGTCATGTTTGTTATGTTCACAAACAGCCAAATTTGAAAGAAAATTCCAATACCTAATAATAATAAATAAATAAATAATAATAATAAAAACATTGTATTCCTATTTTTTATTATTATTACTTCATTACATTACATTCATTTAGATGCGACATTCATTATTTCGGATAAATCGTAACTTCGGATAAAGTCATATTCGTTATGTTTACTAACAGCCAAATTTGAAAGGAAATTCCAATTCCTAATAATAATAAATAATATTAAATAAATAATAATAATAATAAAAAAAAAACTTTGTATTCTTATTTATTATTATTATTACTTTATTACGTTCCATTCATTTAGATGCTGGATTCGTTATTTCGGATAATTCGGATCTTCGGATAAATTCATATTCGTTACATCCACTAACAGCCAAATTTGAAAGGAAATTCCAATACCTAATAATAATAATAAATAAATAATAACAATAAAAACCTTGTATTCTTATTTATTAATATTATTACTTCATTACGTTTCATTCATTTCGATATGGCATTCATTGTTTGGGATAATTCGTAACTTCGGATAAAGTCATATTCGTTACGATCACTAACAGACAAATTTGAAAGGAAATTCCAATACCTATAATTTATTAGTTAGTAATAGTTATTATTAGTTAGTTATTATTTTGGATTTTCTAATTTTCAGACTTCCGAATTTCCGAATACCGTATCTAAATAAATGGAACATAACAAATTTCAATTTTTCCGAAGTTCCGAATTTCTTCTAAATAACGAATTTCAACGAATGACCCGAAAAAAAACTCAAAACATTTTAAATGGAAATGAACACATTTTTCAGCAGTGCACATGTCTACAGTCCACTGTAGCTGCCTCAGTACCAATCTGTACACCCCTGGGAAGGGCCATCTTCATTAGCATGGAATGCACATGTGTTCCATATATCTGTATGCCGGCAGTCCCATTTATGTCTATTGGGACACAGTGACTGTATGGACGCACTGGTCAGGAAGGGATTTACTAAAGCTGGAGCATGAAAAATCTGGTGCTCTGCATAGAAACCAATCAGCTTTAAGGTGTTCTTGTTAAAGCTTAATTAAACAAGCTGAAGTTAAAAGGTGATTGGTTACCATGCACAGCTGTACAAGATTCTGTGCGCTCCAGTTTTAGAAAATATCCAGCCGTGTTTGCATCCAGGGCCATGCATCCACACATCAATCAAACTGCGACCAGCAGCCATGGCCATGCAGCCGTTGCATCCCAATGGACATGAATGGGACTTCTGACATGCAGATGCATGGAGCACCTGTGCATCCCAGGCAGGTGAAGATGGCTTTTCACAGGGGTGTACAGATCGGTACACCTATGTGAATAAGACCTACAACTCTGACATTGGCCTGGCTACTGGGGCATGTATACATTAACCTGTTCCTGTTCCACACAACGATGTACGTCGACAGAATGGCACGGCTGCGTAAATGGGCGTACCTGTACGTTCCTTTGAATTTGCCGCCATGCCATCGCATGCATGCACACCCGCCGCAAGCTCCGTGAGTAGGATCGTGGGTCCCGCGGACTCGATGTCCGCTGGGATACCCGCTATCTTCTCACGGAGAGGAAGAATGGGGAGATGCTAATGTAAACAAGCATCTCCTCATTCTGCCTAGTGACACTGTCACTGATCATTGCTCCCTGTGATCGGGAACAGTAATCAGTGACATGTAATTTGTAGCCATGCCCCCTAACAGTTAGAATCATTCGTTTTGAGTTTTTTACAGGTCATTTGATTTTGTTATTTAGAAGAAATTCGGAACTTCGGAAAAATTTGAATTCATTATGTTCCATTCATTTAGATAAGGTATTCGAAAATTCAGAAGTCTCCACTCCCTAGGACACACTTAACCCCTTCCTAGCCAGCTAGTGCTTAATCCCCTCACGAAGAGTGTCATTTTAACAGTAATCAGTGAAAGTTTATAGCACTGATCGCTGTAAAAATGACAAAGGTCCCAAAAATGTCTCAAAATTGTATGATATTCCCGCCATAATGTTGCAGTCATAATAAAACTCGCAGATCGCCGCCATTAGTAGTAAAAAAAAATTATTAATAAAAAATGCCATAAAACAAACCCCTATTTTGTAGACGCTATAACTTTTGCGCAAACCAATCAATAAACGCTTGTTGTAATTTTTTTTACCAAAAATATGTAGAAGAATAAGTATTGGCCTAAACTGAGGAAAAAAATGTTTTTTATATATTTTTGGGGGGAATTTAATTATAGAAAAAAGTAAAAAATATTGCTTTTTTTTTTAAATTGTCGCTCGTTTTTTTTGTTTACAGTGCAAAAAATAAAAACCACGGAGGTGATCAAATACCACCAATAGAAAGCTCTATTTTTGGGAGCCACATTGCACGACCGCGCAATTGTCAGTTAATGCGAATGCCGCACAGTGTCGTATCACAAAAAGTGCTCTGGTTTTTGGCCAGCCAAATGGTCCGGGGCTTAATTGGTTAACAGGAAGTTCAAACAAAGGGTTTGACTAGGTAAATAGGCTTTTACAAGGCACATTACATTTTGGATGGGAATTTTTCCTCGGAGCTTGGTGGTGTAATGTGCTGCAATTTCACATTGCCAATACCCAGTCACGTGCAAGGAAAATAAAGCAAAAAAATTTATTTTTTTTAATGCACATGATTGGATTGCATGAAGTCAGCAGAACAGACCTCATTCACAAAACTCTGAGGAAAATTCCCATGCAAAGTGCAATTTCCCTTGAAAAATTAACAGCCTATTTGCCTTTAGTAAATCAACCCCAAAGAGTCTACAAGACCCGGACAGGGAGAGAAAACATGAACATTAAAAGAAAATAATTCAGTCCTGTTTTATTTACAGATCTACAATTTACTATAATTTACAAATACTACAATTTTTTGTAAGAGTTTCTACTTAATTATTTTTAATCAGGTGAAAATGCACACGTAATTTCCAACCTTACCATACATAATCTAAATTGATTATCGAATATTTAAAAATGTTGGTTTGAACTGCCTTGTTAAGGTTTCTTTTTGCAGTTCATCAAGTCTGACCAAACCTGCCTCAACTTGGAGTTCCCTGCTATAAGTATGATGGATTGGAGGTTAGGAAAAAACAAAATGAGCAAATAACAAATCCAGTACATTGGGTTGTCCATTGGAAGGAACCCTACAGCTAACTCCACCACATAGAAAATGAAATACATCACAAGAAGAGAAGACATGGTTCTGGCAGCCACTCGATGGACCTTCAGGCTTGCTCCACAAGAATCCTCCATGTTTTGCTTCATGTGTTGGGCATGCAAAGTGAGCGAAGCAATGATGCGACCTGTGGTGGCCATGACAATCAAAAACGGTACAAAACAGTTCACTATTAATGAAAAAAAAATGTAAGAGTCATTCATTTTATATCCAATAACCTTGAACGTTTGGTTGGCCCCAAGATCTAAAGATGTGAAATTTGATGAGAACACCTTTGTAGTTGTCCAAATAAAAGGAAGAAAGCTAAAGAAGGATATAACCTGAGATGAGAATATCAGCCAAGGAACCAACAATTCAACCTTCATCTTCATCCACCCGAAGCAGCCACCTTTAAAAGTAATTATCTTCAAGAAAAAAAACAAGCACAGCCAGGAAGACAGCCAGGAACTGGAAAAGATGGTATACATCATCACGCCATACAAGGTATAAAAAACATAATCCAGAAACACGAGGCCTGTAAAATATATGTAGAATACAACACTGGCAGCATTCCCAAACACGAAGCAAGCGTTCGAAAGGGCGAGCGAAACCACCAGCCGATCACTGGAGTTCAGGATTTGACCTTTCAGCCAGTCTCTGAAGTTGACTAGTATAATGAAGGCATTGGTGAAAGTTCCTATAATGATCTCGACCACAAAGATGGCAAAAAATATTTCTGCATAAGATGGGACGACAATATTATCTAAACCCATTTCTGGCAAAGACTTGAAAGTCAACAATCAATCCACTTATTCATAATCAGAAAATGTGACCTCTTCTAATCCTAGGGCATCCTTCGGGTGAATAGAACAAGACTCAATAGGTGTGGAGTCATTTATAGATAATTCTGTTCCACCTGACTCAACCTGATGACATCATTGGGAGGGATTATGGTATTATTCTTTGATCCTCAGGTTAAAATTTATGCAAATTTCCTCCGTCAGTTAAATCTGTATTTACACTGAACATGTTTTAGGCTTTTCAAAGTAAATCAGGCATAAAACCGCTGTAGCCTCATGTTGTACAGATTCATTTCTATAACTGCTGAATTTAGTGCTTATAACAGGAGTTAAATAATGTTCAGTTATTCAGTTCATTCAGAACAATCATCCTCTTTTTTTTAAAAGACATCTGCAGAAACATAGAAAAGCAACCGAAATGGATTTCTGGTTTCTGAAAAGTAAAACGAGGGCTTGGAGTGTCCAGTAACTGTAATATATTACTAAAAAGATCCCCGCTAAAATGTCATTCCTAGTCAACAGTCTCCAACCCAACATTAGATTGGATATGAAAAAAAAGACATTTAACATCAGAAGCAAAGCCATGATTATTATTGCCTTCACATGAGCTTTTACATGAGAATTATCAAGGCTGGCTGAGATCTGGATTCTACGGATGTGTCGTATAAGAGAGGTGACTGTGGAACCTAAAGAAAGCACAATAAGTAGAAATGGTGCCACTATAGAAAGGTTAAACGTAATGGTTATGAAATGGACATTGTCCATGAGGGTATCATTGAGTTGATGGCAGGGTAAGGTACTGTTATCATTACTCTCTATGGAAACAGATGTGAAAATAGCACAGATCAGTAGAATCTGCAAAATGCTGGCGACAACGAATGTTCCTGCAATCAAATGTGGAAGCCTTAAAAAAATCTAAACTTAATGGCTACAAGGAATCTATGATGAAAGGAAACAATCTTAACGCAGTAGAAGACATAAAGCCAAGCCGTCATGGTGAAACTCAAGAAGAAGAAAAAGGGGAATATAACAACAATGCCAATGAAACAAAGGTTCAGGTTTTGAAATATTGGCTTCCAGATGTAAAAGGACATGTCAACAGAAAACTGAAAACTCGAAAAGGCTGTACAGGACAATCCCATGAAAAACACAATGAGCTCCTGAGAACTTTGAAATCCATCTTTCTGCCATGTTCTGAAGCTGGATGAAGTGACAAGTATATTTAAAAATATTCCAGAACACAAAATGATGATTTTTAAAATCAGAGTCGCGATGTCGGTGGCTAGCATTGTAAATGCTCAGGAAATGTTCCGGTGATTCTGCCCACTTCTAAATGATGTAGTCAGCCATTCGAAGATTCTCTTCAATTCTGCTTCCCTCCCTCCGTGTTTGCTTTTGTATCTGTTGGCTATTTCACACCTTTAACAAGTTCATTGCTTTTTTTTAAAAACATGAAACGCATGCTAAACCCTTCCACCTTTGGTTTTGCAAAACTTTGCATAATTTTAGTCACACGGCTTAAAGGATTTTTTGATGTGTTGTACATGTAAATCATTGCTCTTCCCTGTGAGAAGGTGGGGGTTATATGTTAACCATTTTGTTGTCCGAGACATTTTTTTTTTTTTTGCAATCTCTTAGACCTAAAGATAAAGTGTATAGTAGTACTTTCTGAAATTCAAACAAGCATAGCAGCTTCATCAACTGAAACGTTTGAGTAAAATTAACCACTTCCAGTCCAGCCGCCGCAGTTTTACTGTGGCAGGTTGGCTCGGCTGGGCAAATCGACATTACCTCATGTTGCTTTTCCTTTTGGCCACTAGGGGCGTGTGTGCCCTCAGCGTGTGCCCGGAGGCGATGTGAGTGCCCAGTGGGCTCGATGCCCGCCAGGCACCCGCAATCGCTCATGACAGTTCTCTCAGGGGAGTAGAGACAGATCGTGTGTTCATACTAAGTATGAACACCGATCTCTCTCTCCTCTCAGTCATTCCCATCCCCCCTACAGTTAGAATACACCTAGGAAACACAGTTAACCCCTTGATTTCCCCCTAGAGTCAACCCCTTCCCTGCCAAGTCATTCATTCATTCATTCATTCATTCATGCCAGTAATCAGTGCATTTTTATAGCACTGATCGCTGTATAATTGTCAATGGTCCCAAAAATGTGTTAAACGTGTCCAATTTGTCCGCCGCAATGTCACAGTTACGATAAAAATAGCAGAACTCCACCATTACTAGTAAAAAAAAAAATAATAATAAAAATGACAAAAATCTATCACTTATTTTGTAGATGCTATAACTTTTGCGCAAACCAATCAATATACGCTTTTTGCGTTTTTTTTTTTTACCAAAAATATGTAGAAGAATACGTATCGGCCTAAACTGAGGAAAAATTTGTTTTTTTGAAAAAAAATCTGGGATATTTATTATAACAAAAAGTAAAAGAAAATGGGAGTTATTTACGAAAGGCAAATCCAATTTGCACTGAAAATTCACTTGAAAGTGCAGTCGCTCTAAATCTAAGGGGTAGATCTGAAATGAGTGGAAGCTCTGCTGATTTTATCATCCAATCATGTGCAAGGTAAAATGCTGTTTTTTATTTTCCTTGCATGTCCCCCTCGGATCTACAGCGACTTCACTTCCAAGTGCACTTGCAGTGCAAAGTGGATTTTCCTTTAATAAATAACCCCCATTGTGTTTTTTTCAAAATTGTCGCTCTTCTTTTGTTTATAGCGCAAAAAATTAAAACCGCAGAGGTGTTCAAATACCACCAAAAGAAAGCTCTGCTTGTGGGAAAAAAAGGACGTCAAATCTCTTTGGGTACAGTGCCACACGACCACACAATTGTTAGTTAAAGCGATGCAGTGCCGTATCGCAAAAAAATGGCCTGGTCATTGAGCAGCCAAATCTTCCGGGGCTGAAGTGGTTAAACAAAAACCTATTAAACGTGAATCTAAACCCAAACACATAAAAACTAAATATATTGTTGTACATGTTTATGTAAACCTGTTGCAACTGTTTTACAGGTCCTGCTTTTCAATTAAGTCAATCAGCTCAGATGCGGCTTTGTCAGCCGCTTAAATAGAGTGATCGCGTGTATTGTGAGCGGGTGTACTGACATACAGCACACTGGTACATTCCACTAGACATGTGCATGTTCTGAATTCGTTTTTCAACAAAATTTGACAAATTTGCAATTTGGAAATATTCTAATTAATGAAGACCCGTTTAACGAATTTTTCTGAAAACGGAAATTCGGAAATTCTAAATAATAACTAACCAATAATAATAGCTAGTAATAAATAATAAATTATAGGTATTGGAATTTCCTTTCAAATTTGGCTGTTAGTTTGGCCAAAGTTACAAATTATTTAAAAGAACGAACAACGCATCTAAATTAATGGAAAATAACTAAATAACGAGATAATAATAATAAAAAATAATAATAAAAATTAAAACTTTGTATTCATATTTATTAGTGAATGGGGAAAACAACCGCGCTAATCTATTAGAGCCATACAAAAGCTGCCAACAAACAAAACAAACAAAGTCAAAAATGCGTATGGATCAAAAATTGTAGCGCTAATGTATGTGCCAAAGTGTGTGTATGTCACAACACTCAAAGAAAAACAATGCGTGAGCTGTATAACAAAATAACAGTGCTAAGATGACTCCAGATTAAACAGAGTGATAAAGTCCATATAATAATGGCATAACAGTGAAAGTCCTTCTGATCCACTCAATGAAGACAGATGAAAGTGTATACTTGACTGATGTCAGAGTAAGGCGTAAATACGCTTACCGGAAGTGTTGGATGTGACTACCATACGGCATACACATCAGATAGGCATAGAGATGGAAGGTCTTGCATCTATGGAAAGCCGCTGTAGACTGGACCTCCAACGATTTTCGGTGCTGTATACTGGATCGGTCCGCAAAGTTGGTGTACTCAGCATGCGATCATCCAATGGTCACAGAAATGATGACGAAGACCGGGGAAGGGAATAAAAAAGGGAGACCACTCCAATGGTGCAGGTCAAAAAGCAACAATTTATTCACATATGCATGTGAACATGAAAAAATATTAAAATAAAAATCTCGAGACAATTTAAAAATTAGGCAATATGAGGGGCGTAGGATAGCTGGCCCGACGCGTTTCGACAAAAAGTCTTCCACAGGGGCATATCTCTGGCCCCCCCATACTGCCACCGACTATTTATAAACATATATCTAGACTGGAGCCGCCCCCCTGATCAAAGCAGGAAGTGAACGCCTCCGGCCTGGACCAAATGCAATACAGGGGATAAGTTCCAAAATGTCTTAACATAATGAGTAGAATTCTAAAAATATTAGACATATTATAAAACAAACAAACGTATCCAAATGCATCCTGGTTATGAAGTGGGTACCTTGGGAATTGTTTGGCTGTAAATACTCTCTAGTACATGGATATAATATAAATCCCCCCATTTTTGGGCCAGTCCAAAATTAGAATGGCAGGAGTCCATCAGAATACTTGGACGGCCATTCCCGCCAAATGGATATCCAATCCCGATCGTGAACGGACCGGATATCCAGGAGAACGTGCTGTGAATGGCCGGCAGACTGATGCGCGGTGACGTCATTACAATGCGCCGAAACGCAAACAGCGGCGGCGCGCAACGCATGCGCGATGACGCAATTGCGTTCGGCGCGTGGACGCAACGGCATGAGCCACCCACTTCCGGCCAGAACAACCGGAAGTGAGTGTGCTCCGGAAGGCGTCCAAGGCGGAACAGAGTCTAAGACATCCGCCCAGAGGATGGAAAGGGGGAAAACATTATACAGGCGCCTGCAAATCAGTGCGCATAGTGTGCATGATGACCTCGTGCTTAGACGACCTAAACACAGACTCGGACATTCAGTGCCGGCCTTCTAGTGTCACCAAACTATAATATAACAGTGTGTGAATATATAAAAGATTTACATGAAAAACGGCACATAAAAAAGTTTCTATGTAAAACTAGCGGCTGATTATTACATCTTGATCGAATGATGGACGTAAGAATATAAAATATGGTAAACATAACCAATGTAGCATATGGAACCAATGCACATTGTGCAAATGTCCCAACTAACCTTGACGCTCATGGGCCCTCCAATGGCAGCCCTGAAATATGTAAATAGGGAAAAGGGGAAGTGGCTGTGTGTGTGCATATTGTGATAAGGAAAATGCGAAACACGTCATAACCTCGTAGAGCGCCAGTGACTGGCGTATCGCCGAGGTATATAAAAGGACAGTGACAATGGTGTGGTACTAAATAAATATATAAAAGACGAGAGGTAGGGGAACCTCTCAGGGGGACATATAGCTCTGACTACTAACATAGTGATATGACAGGTGGCATTAGACAAAAAAGCTAGGTGTGCATAAAGAATCTATATGTAGTATCCCCATAGCAACTAACGCTAGGAAAATACATATACCATATGAAAACATAAAAAAGAAGTGGTCAGGACCGTCTAAGCGGTCTGCCAACATGAACCGATTAAGGGAGGGTGAATCCATGTAAAGTGATAAAAAATGTGAACTGATTATACATGAGTATATGTTATGCTAGAGGGAAAAAAAAAAAAAGGTTTATCAATTGACCCAGAATAGCCATCTCACATCCAGTATGTCTTAAAAAGCATGAGGTCATAGAATATTAACATTGAATATCGACAGCCTATGCTAGAAAAGGAGCAACCAAAGAGAAGTGAAACAGTGGCGGGTACCTTATTAGGATCTATATACTGTTAATAATATGAGTGAAGTGCCACTCACCCTCGGTTGATGAAACAATTGATGTCCCATTCAACGTTCATACCGAAGGGTGAGTAGCACTTCAACTCGTGGATCCAATAGGTTTCCAATCTCGAGACCCCTCGTAGATTGGACTCGCCCCGCCAGTGTGGAACAAATTTGTCAATTATCTGGAACCTGGTCCCTGATGGATCTCTATTGTGGTGTTCCCGATAATGTCGGGGAACACTGTGTTTAATACATCCTTTACGGATCTTAGCCAGATGTTCATTTATACGTGTGGTGAACGCACGAATAGTGCGTCCGACATATTGCAATTTGCACGGACATGTGATCAAATAAACTATGAATTTAGTGGCACATGTGGTAAAATGTTTCATGGCATAAGTACGTGCAGTGACAGTGGAACAAAAAGTATCTGTCATGCGTCTGCCCAGTACATTATGTGAACAGACATTGCATTTTTTGCAAGGGAAATATCCCTTGCAATGTTGAAAAAATGAAGTCTTCCTGGGAGGGTCGACAACGTTGGGAGCGATGTCGCCCTGAACGGACCGGGCACCTCTGAAAATGATGCCCGCCCGTTCAGGGAGAGAGGGTCCCAAAATACGATCGCTGCGTAAGACTTTCCAGTGTCTGGCTATGATCCTCTTGACCTCTTTGTGTTGGGTGGAATATGAGGTGAAGAAAGACCACCTAAATCTGTTGTCTCTGGCGGTCTTAGGCCGGTCAACCAGTAAAGACTTCCTGTCAACAATGGCTACAGAATTTATGTCTGCGTCCAGGGTATCTGGTGGATAACCCTTTTCTATAAACCTTTGTTTTAGAGTCTGACACTGTTGGAAGAAAGTAGAGTCATTTGTACAGTTCCTCCTCATTCGGAGGAACTGTCCTCTCGGTACTGATTTCAGCCAGCGATCATGATGACAGCTCCCGACAGGAATGTATCCATTCCTGTCGGTGGGCTTAAAATAGGTTTTAAATTCAAAGCCTCGTGTGGTAGACTCTATCTCTAGATCGAGGAAGTGTATGTTAGTGAGGCTGGCCTCATAGCTCAAGACTATCCCCCGATCGTTGAGGTTGAGAGTAGTCATGAACTCATCCAGGGACGACATATCTCCCTTCCATAGGAGGAGGACGTCGTCTATGTACCTAGTCCATAAGACTAGTTCCGGACGCCGGAAGGCATAGACGACGTCCTCCTCCCATTGGGCCATGAAAAGATTGGCCACACTGGGGGCATATTTTGCCCCCATGGCCACTCCCTTGATTTGGGAATAAAAGGTGCCCTGAAACCAAAAGTAATTGTGTTTTGTAGCAAATCGCAACAAATCTAAAATGAAGTTCTTTTGTATGGATGAAAGGGTTGAGAGACTGGATAAATAGAACTCCACCGCACCTATACCCAAAGGATGGGAGATGCAAGTGTATAACGCGGCAACATCGGCTGTGACCATGATCAAGCCCTCATGATGTTCTACAGATTCAAGCAGCCGAATCACATCCTTAGTATCCTTAAGATACGAGGGGATTTGTCTGACTAGTGGCTGCAAATAAAAATCGATGTACCTACCAATCCTCGAGGTCACCGAATCGATGCCACTAACGATGGGGCGACCTGGAGGATTGGTAGGACACTTGTGTACCTTAGGAAGGTAATATATAATGGGAATTCGAGGGGCTAGGGGAACAAGAAATTCCCTCTCCTTGCGATTGAGTATGCTAAGAGAAAAACCTTCCTCGATCAATTCGATCAAGGCCTTTTTGTATTTTACAGTGGGGTCTCCGCTAAGAATGATATATGTGGATCTATCATCTAGTTGTCTTAGCATCTCCCTATTGTAGTCCTCTCGATCAAGTACCACGATCCCACCCCCCTTATCAGCGGGGCGGATGATAATATTTTTTTTTTTTTTTTCCATAAAGTTTTTTATTAATTTTTACAACAAACAGCTTAAACAGCAACATTTAAACATTGAACAGATTGCTTAGGAAATTCCAAGACATTATAATGACACAGGTACAAGTACGAGGGTGATAGGATCACAGGGAGTCTCATCTTGGAGTCCTGGGCTGACAAAAATGGGTAGTATGGCCTGTCAGCCATCTGGGGTCATTTGTTAGTGCAGTCAGTCCAGAGGGGGGTAGAGCAAGGGGGGACGGGTTAAGGAGACAGGTATAAGCGCGGGCCGAATATGGATTTAGATGAAGAGAGGAAAGGGGGACTGCTGGGGCAGTTGTGGAGTGTAGAGAGGGTAAGGCCATGGCAAAGGTAGTGGAGGGGGGAAACGGGGGGGAGGGATAGGTAGGGGTATAGGGTGGGGGGGGGGGGTATGTGCAGCTCAGGGAAATCTGTGGTAGAGGCGATGCATGGATGGATGTGGTTACCTCGGTACGGTTTCGTCATCTAAGTCGGTGCCGTCCTGGTGGGGATGGCTATTCAGGTGGTGTAAGATTTAAAGCGTTGGGTAGTTCTAAAGTGAACCCAACAGGCCCAAGTGGTGTTGAACTTCTGGATCCGCTCTTGGGAGATATGTACTAGTTCCTCCATTTCCTCTATTTTTGATATCCTCAGAAACCATTCGCTTATCGTCGGTGTGTGTGTAGATCGCCAATGCACTGGGATGCACAATCTCGCCGCGTTTACTAAGTGCATGGCCAGGGATTTAAAGTATTCAGATCTGGACAGGTGGGTATGGTGTAGGAGATATTGTGCAGGGGAGTAGTCTAAAGTGTAGGTGGTGATGTGAGCGATAAGTTCATGGACCTCTTTCCAGAATGGTTGAAGAGAATCACATTCCCACCAGATGTGGAGCATGGAGCCCACCGCCTTTTTACACCTCCAGCATACATCGGGGGTAGATGGTGAAAACTTATGTAGGAGTGCTGGAGTCCTATACCAACGTGTCCTAATCTTGTAGCAATTTTCTTGGGTCGCTACATTGAGGGAACCCTTGTGTGTATATTCGTTTATGCGCGCCCAATCGTCTTCGGAGAGTGGGACCTGTAGGTCCCTCTCCCAGGACAGTCTCGCTGAGTCTGGGAGGGCTGGTGATTCTTCTGTGAGCATGTTGTATATAGCTGAGATTAGGTGTCTTTGTGGGGGAGAGCTTGTGCATAGGGTTTCAAAGGGTGTCTTACGTCTCGTCCATACTTCTTCAGTTGCTTTGGTAGAAAGGAAGTGTCGTATTTGTCTGTATGACCAGAACGGAAAGGAATTGGAGGGTGAGGAGGCAACTAGGTCCTCGTATGTGCGTGGGGATCCCCGGGAGTACAATTGGTGTGCTAGGATGCTGTCGTGGGGCCATTCTAAAGATAGAAAAGAGGTTGAGATGCCTGGTTGGAAGCTGGGGTTGCCCCTCAGTGGGGTCATGGGTCCCGGTGTAGAAGAGAGCGGGGAGATTTTTGTAGCTCGTAGAAACGCTCTAAGGGACGGATGGATGAGCGGGTGCTTTAAGGCTGCTGGGGGCCAGTGTTGGGGGGAGATCCACGGCAGGGACTTGAGAGGGATGTGTATGGAGGATCTCTCTAGGGTTACCCAGATTTTCCTGTGTTCGTGTATGTTCCAGTCTACAACTCGAGTGAGGTGGCTTGCAAGGAAATATTTGTGAAGGTCCGGCAGACCAATCCCCCCTTTAAGTTTGGGGCACGTAAGGCGTGTGTATTTAATTCTAGGTGGGGAATTTTTCCATATAAATAAGGAGGATGCTTTCCTGTACAGTGTAAAAAAGGAGGCGGGAAGGTCTATGGGGATGCATTGTATCAGGTAGAGGAGGCGTGGCAAGATTATCATTTTTATAAGTGCCGATCGGCCAAACCAGGAAACGTTAAGAGTTTGCCAGTCGCTCAAGTCCTGTTGGGCTTTTTTCAGAGCTATTAGGAAGTTCTCGCTGTAGAGGTCGGACATTTTGGTTGTGATCTTTATACCCAAATATGTGATAGCCTTTTGGCTCCATTGGAAAGGGAAGTGTCTTTTGCAGTTCTCTACTTCTTCTCTGGTAAGGGTGACATTCAACGCTTGGGATTTAGTATAGTTGATCTTTAGATAAGATAGCGACCCAAAGTGATCAATGTCTTTCAGTAGGTTGGGGATGGTGGTTAAAGGAGAAGTAAGGGTAAGTAGGACGTCGTCTGCAAAAGCAGCTACCTTGTATTCCCTATCCTGCATGGTCAGTCCCTTGATGTTGGGGTTGTCTCTTAGTCGGTTGAGAAAGGGTTCTAAAAGGAGCACAAAAATTAGGGGGGACAGTGGGCACCCCTGGCGCGTACCGTTTCCTATGTTGAAGGCGTCCGACAAGTGGCCATTGACCCGCACCCTCGCACTAGGAGAGGAGTACAGGGCCAAGATGAGGGACAGCATGCGGGGTCCGAGGCCAATTGCCCCCAGGACTTCCCGCATGTAGTCCCAGGCCACTCTGTCGAACGCCTTCTCAGCGTCCAGTGACAAAAAGAAACCGCGGGTGTTTGAGGTAGTGAGAAAGTGGTGGAGGTTCAGGGCCCTAATGGTGTTGTCCCTAGCTTCTCTGCCGGGAACAAAGCCGACCTGATCTAAGGAGATCAGGCCCGGCAGGAGAGGGGACAGTCTATTCGCCAATATTTTCGCATAACATTTAATGTCTACATTAAGGAGAGATATCGGCCTGTAGTGCTGGACTTGGGAGGGATCTTTCCCTGCTTTTGGTATAACCACAATGTGTGCTTCTAGCATGCGGTCTAAGGGAGTAGCAGAGGTCGTCATGGCATTAAACGTGGTTATCATTTGTGGGGCTAGGATTGTAGAGAAGGACTTGTAGTACTGCAATGTGAACCCGTCGGGGCCTGGGCTTTTCCCTGTTTTCATTTGCTTTAGGGCTAGTTCGAGTTCTTCTAGGGTAAGAGGGCGCTCCATATCTTTAATCTGCGAGTTTGTTAGAAGTTTTGGGCAATATTGAGCTAGGAAGGTCCTAATTTCTGCCATCCTATGTTCTGCTTGGGCGGTGTTGTGGGTGCGAGGATTAATGTTGTATAGTTTATTATAGTATTGTTCAAAAGCGAGGCCGATGTCCTCGTTTCTGGAAAAGGGGGAGCCATGTGGGTTTTGAATTTGGTGGACGGTGTTAGAAGGTCTGGATGATTTCACCACCCGGGCCAAAAGCTTCCCACTTTTATTTCCTTGTTCGTAGAACACCCTCTGGTGTAGCACATATCTGCGTCTCGTACGCTTCCCCAATTCTTCCAGTAAAAGAGAACGTGCGAGGGTCAATTCTCGTAGGGCTGTTTGTGAGTGGGAAAGTTTGTGGACTTTTTCTAGTTGTTGGATTCGGTGTATTAAATCTGCTATTACTTTCTGGTGTTGCTTTTTGACCCTGGCTGCTTGTGCCATTAGTTCTCCTCTCACCACACATTTATGGGCTTCCCATACACTAATCGGTGAAATGCCTGGGGTGGAGTTTTCAGTAAAGTAGCTGCGGATGTGGGATTCCAAACGAGTTGCGAATTCCACATCTTTGAGTAGTGCAGAGTTTAGACGCCAGGTCTTAGATCTGGAGATTGTTTCAGGGAAGGTCAGGGTGACTGAGATAGGGTGGTGGTCTGAGAGATACATTGGCTCTATGGTTGCGTGGGTGAGGTATGTCAAGTCTGGTTGGGAGAGAAAAAAATAGTCAATTCGTGAGTATTTCTTGAAGGGGTTGGAGTAGAAGGTGTAATCTTTGACCGTTGGGTTCAATGTGCGCCATGTGTCATGGAGGCCTAGGTCTTGGAGTTGTAACTTGATCTGGCGTAGTGCGCGGTGGGAAAGCGTGGATGTGCCTAGAGAGGTATCAATTACTGGATTGAGCGGGACGTTGAAATCCCCCCCTAGAATAATTATCCCTTCTTTAAAGGAGGTTAAGAGGTCGCAAACCTTCCTAAAGAATGGGACTTGGTGCTCGTTGGGCGAGTAGATGTTGGCTACGGTGAGGGGTTTAGAGGCATACAAGCCTTTCACGAATACGAACCTACCTTCGGGGTCGGAGAGGGAGTCCGTCATTTGAAAAGGGGCCTGCTTGGAGATCAGGATGGATGTGCCTTTGGTTTTGGCTAGCGGATTTGTGGCGTGTACGGCCGTCTGGTATGTCTGGTTAGAGAGTTTGGGTATGGAATCCGATCGGAAGTGTGTTTCCTGGAGGAGGATAAATTGGGCTTTCTGTTTGGTAAGTGCGGACATAATTTGGGAGCGTTTTTCGGGGATGTTGAGGCCTTTTACATTGAGCGATAAACACTTTAGTGACAGGGAGGCTTGTGGCTTTGAGGCAGGAAGCATGGTGCTTTGAGGATTTGGGGTCGAGGTTTATTTTAGAAAAGCGAGGTAGTTGTTTGGAAGCACTGGGGTTCCAACCGTACCGAGGTAACGATCCGGGGGGAGGGGTATTTGTGTTGGTAAGGGGGGGACGAGGGGGGAGGAAGGTGGGATCTAAGGGAGAAGAGAGGGGGGGGCGAGAGAGAGGAGAAGGAAAAGGAAGGAACGGGGGGCAGGGGGAAAAAGTGGTAAGGGAGAGAAGAGGAGGGGCTCGGGGTTGTGGCCTTTGGAGGTGTGACAGATGAAGGGAAGGGGAGTCAGAAAGTAGGGCAGGAGTTCGTGGAGATCACGAGGATTGGGGTGGGGGAGTACCAGAGGTGGAAAGGAACGTGTCAGTCCACCTGGAAAAGGGAAAGGCCGGATGGTCAGCAGGCTAGGGTCTAGTACTGCTGGTGGGGGACTGTGGGTGTGTCTGAGGTCATGTGTGTTGGCAATCTGGAGGACTCGAAAGATGGTGGTGGTATGGCGGGGAACAAACAAGTCGTTGGCATATAGAATGGTTAAGCCTACTAACTGTGGGGTGTGCCGGTGAGTAACAGTAAAACAGTCTTAATTAACGTGCTATCTCATTAACAGAAACAGAAAACCTGTCCGTGGCGGTCACCTCACCGTATTCGTTGTATCTCCATATATATCTTGTGTTGGTGCTTCTGCGGTGTAAATTCAGTACACCGCAGAAGCAGGGATACGTATGGCAAGAGAGAACAACATTTCAGGTAACAACAATATGAAAATATGAAAATGAAAGATAAAAAAAAAAGACAATTGCAGGTAGCCATACACATCCCACATTTCCTACCCAGTGAAATTACTTTTTGGTACAGCAGCCACTCAGGGTGGGATCCAACAATTGGTATCTGGGTCCCAGACTGTCGGATGTCCCCTGCGTTTTCATACCTGATTCATGAGCAGAGGTGCATTCCCGGCCCTCCAGGGCGCGGCTCAAAGATGGCTTTCTTCCCCGGGTGGACGGGAATAGCAGCTGTCTTTATCTCATGAAGTCATCGGATGAAAATCGTCCTTTCGGGTTAAAGTCTCGAGTTGCGTCTAAGCAGGGGTTAGTGCCCCTCCTGCTGGGTACAAACAGAAATAAGTAAAAATGGTACAAATATTGCAGGTTTCATAAGACAAAAAAAAAAAAAAAAAAAAAAAAAAAAAAAAAAAAAAAAAAAAAAAATTGCCTGCGTGGTGATCATACACTGTAGTACTTTTAGTATGTCGGAGGGGAGGGATTGAGGGTAGGGAGCAAACATTTACAAATATAAATAGATCTATTGAAGTGCCAATTTGTGTTGCTTGGGACTGCTTAGATGGGGCAGGTAGCCAAAAAGCCTGTTTGTCAGGTATGTGCCTATGTACCGGGTTCTAGTCCCGGGCGGCAAAGCACACAGCACTAAACAAAAAAAAACAGGAAACAAAGAACAACAAAGAGAAAGAAAAAAAAAAAAAAAAAAAGGGGGGGGGGGCGGGCCAAAGAAAAAAAGAATGAAAAACAAAAAGATCCGTTGGTGCATGTGCCGGGGTACCAGTGTTCCATGGTGTCCGGGTGGGGATCTGTTGAGGGTCGCTGAGAGGTTGTCTCAGACCCAGCAGGAGGGGGGAGTCACTTCCATCGTAGAGGTCTGGGGGTTCAGTTGGGGATCGTTCGTTGCGTAGCAGCGTTGTTAGGGTTCAGGCGTGGTCCGGATCATTTCTGGGAGGAGGTACACATTAGCCAGAAGAAACAGCAAGGGATTTTACCCCCCTTTACTTGTCCCTTTCTGTGAGAGTTCTGACAGTGCTGGTGGAAGATAAGGGCTGTAGCTGGGAGAATCATACGGTGGGCATGTCTGTTCGGTGGGTAAAAGTAGGTATGACAGGCGAGAGAAGCGTAACATGGGTTCAGCCGGCAAAAACTTGAACTTACAGGTCCGTAGGCGTTTTGTACTTAGCTGTTTTTAAGATGGTGGTGATGTCGGTCGGTGCCTGCGAGGTGTCTCCGGAGGTCCCGGGCTGTGTTGGTTCGATTCCCGGTGGGAGGGGTGCGCTCCGGGTGAGTGCTGGCTTGATCTTCGGCGGTGTGTGCGGTGCCTCTGCGTTTTGGGTGAGGGATTGTGTGAGACCTGGCGCCAAGGCTCTGTCGGGAAGTGGAATGCGCACCAGTCCGGAAGTTCCGTCATGGGGATGTCAAGTTGCTCGCAGAATCCAGCTAGGTCGTCGGGCGAGCGTAGCAGAGCGGTGCGCCCTCTAGCGGTTGCTAATAGACAGAACGGGAACTTCCAGCGGTAAGGTATGTTGCGGGCCCTCAGTTGGTCCAGCAGAGGGCGTAGGGCTCTTCTGTTCTGTAACGTGGTCGGGGAGAGATCCTGGAATAGCTTGATTTCAGTACCGTTGTACATAACACGGCCCCTCATCCTTGCTTTTCTCAATATCTCTTCCTTCAGGGGGAAATTAACGATACAACATATGATATCTCGGGGGGGCTCGTTGTCACGGGGAGGGGGTCTCAGGGCTCTGTGCAGTCTTTCCATCTCAATGGGGGAGTCGCCTGGACGCTCCAACAGGTCATTGAAAATGGCGCAAATTGCTTGGGGGAGTGTGCCGGCTTCCAGGCCCTCGGGTACCCCTCTGACCCTCACGTTATGCCTGCGGCCCCGGTTGTCGAGGTCCTCGACTTGCCTATGTAGGTCAAATAAGTAAGTGAGTTGGGAGTCAAAGGAGCGTTGCACTTGCCTTATTGCAGCCGTGTGGAGCTGCGAGGTTTGTTCCACGTCTGTGAGGCGCGTGGCGACCGCTTGGAAGTCCGTCTTGAGGTCCAGGATTGCGGCCGATAGGGTGTTGGTGATGTTGTGGGTGATGTCCGACGCGACCTTCTTTAGGTCCGAGAGGCTCACCATGGGGTCGGTTTGCCCGCTCCGTGTGTCTGGACCTTCCGGCTGTGAGTCCGTGCTGTCGCTAGGCGAGTATGGTCCTGAGGCCTGTGAGGCCTGCGACGCCTCGTGGCTGTCTGAGCGGAGGGTCCGGAACAGCTCGGGGATGTTGCGGCCGGGTTGTATTCCGGGCTCCTTCGGTGTCCGGGTGGCAGAGGCACTTCGGTTTGACTTTCCCATGGCGGTGGAGTGCATGGGTTCCCTGTAAAGGCTGATTTATGTCCTCAGATTGCGGGAGCTCTTCTCCTAAGCGGCCATCTCCGGCCTCAGTCAGACCACGCCCGTGGATGATAATATTTTTATTTCTACATAGGGATTTTAATCCCTGAGATATAGCTGGATCTTGATGTACCTTTTTGGTGGGTAGAGTTTCTAAATCATTGAGGACCAGGTTCTTAAATACATTAATGGAATGGGACGTGGTATTGGGAGGATTAAAAAGTGATGGGTTAGATAAACCAGAATGTGCACTAGAGGAAGGAATGACACAGCCTGTCGTGACAGAGGGAACTGTTAGAAAGTGTCGCTGAATGTTCAGCTTTCTGATGAATTTATGTACATCGACAAAGGTGGCGAAACGGTCCAATGACCGTGGAGGGACAAATTTTAAACCCTTGTCGAGTAACTGAGTTTCTGCATCAGAAAGTTGAACTCTGCTAAGATTGTAAATACCTGCACCAATAGGAGTTAAACCCTTTTTCTTTTGCCTCTGGAGGCGTCGCCCCCCTCTGTTACCTCGTTTCGTTTTGGGCTTGGAGGATAACTGGGAGGGTCCCTGTAAAAACCCGATGGTTGGGAAGGTCCTCGGGGTTGGGAATTTTGTTGGTATGGGTAGGGGTTGTATATGGGTTCTCTACCCTGGTTGCCATATGGGTATTGTTCCCCATATCTCCCCTGATTTCCATATTCACGGGAGGGTGCATGTCTACCGTGATCTCTAACGGGAGTACTTTGAGAGTACTGATTTTTGTCATCCCGCCAGTATGGAGGTGGTGTACCATAAGGCTCCGCCCGGCGGGGGCCGCCTCTCCCTTTCTGTTGGTTATTTCTCCCCCTTGTGGGGTGGTTATTGCCCCTTGAGTTGTGTCTGCCCCTAGCATTGTTGTTCTGAACATACGTACCAGGGGCATACTCAACTGGGGCATGTACATCATCCCTAGAACTTCTCTGAAAATTCAACGGTGGGGGTTCATAAAATAACCTGCGATCAGACTGGAGTATAACCGGTTCCGCCATGTCCATGGGAGAAGCATTTTCAGCAGTGTTGTTACCAGCAGCGAGCTTCTTTTGCCAATTGAAGACTAAATTGTTCTTATAGTCTGTTAGATCACGGTTATACTTCTTCTGTTTTTTATTTTTCTGATCTTTTTCTTCCTTTTCTAGAAAGTTTTTTAGATTAGTGGAGAGAGTGACGTAATCATGTGAACCATTGAATGGTGTGAGTTTGGTTTTAAGGTCCCTGATCTCCTGATCTATGGCTGCAAGCCTAGCTTGCTTGCGTTCGACGAGGAAATCATTGAGCTTAATCCCAACATCATTGAAATACTTGGACCATGACTCGAGGTCGGAGTCTCCCTGTTGTGGGGATACCTCCCATCTTAAACCTCGGGGTACCATGCGTTCCTTGGTATACTGTTCTAAAAATGCTATGTCCCACTGTAGATGGATTTCAGTGGTCATAACATTTTTAAGCCTAACGAATAAACCACTTAATTCGGTGTCTGTATTGGTGGTAACAAAGACACCGTTGGTATTGAGGGACCTGGAGATCCTATACTCAAAAACATCCATGATGGTGTTCAAAGAAAAGCAGCAGTGATAAAGTGTCAAAATAGTAGAAGTGAATGGGGAAAACAACCGCGCTAATCTATTAGAGCCATACAAAAGCTGCCAACAAACAAAACAAACAAAGTCAAAAATGCGTATGGATCAAAAATTGTAGCGCTAATGTATGTGCCAAAGTGTGTGTATGTCACAACACTCAAAGAAAAACAATGCGTGAGCTGTATAACAAAATAACAGTGCTAAGATGACTCCAGATTAAACAGAGTGATAAAGTCCATATAATAATGGCATAACAGTGAAAGTCCTTCTGATCCACTCAATGAAGACAGATGAAAGTGTATACTTGACTGATGTCAGAGTAAGGCGTAAATACGCTTACCGGAAGTGTTGGATGTGACTACCATACGGCATACACATCAGATAGGCATAGAGATGGAAGGTCTTGCATCTATGGAAAGCCGCTGTAGACTGGACCTCCAACGATTTTCGGTGCTGTATACTGGATCGGTCCGCAAAGTTGGTGTACTCAGCATGCGATCATCCAATGGTCACAGAAATGATGACGAAGACCGGGGAAGGGAATAAAAAAGGGAGACCACTCCAATGGTGCAGGTCAAAAAGCAACAATTTATTCACATATGCATGTGAACATGAAAAAATATTAAAATAAAAATCTCGAGACAATTTAAAAATTAGGCAATATGAGGGGCGTAGGATAGCTGGCCCGACGCGTTTCGACAAAAAGTCTTCCACAGGGGCATATCTCTGGCCCCCCCATACTGCCACCGACTATTTATAAACATATATCTAGACTGGAGCCGCCCCCCTGATCAAAGCAGGAAGTGAACGCCTCCGGCCTGGACCAAATGCAATACAGGGGATAAGTTCCAAAATGTCTTAACATAATGAGTAGAATTCTAAAAATATTAGACATATTATAAAACAAACAAACGTATCCAAATGCATCCTGGTTATGAAGTGGGTACCTTGGGAATTGTTTGGCTGTAAATACTCTCTAGTACATGGATATAATATAAATCCCCCCATTTTTGGGCCAGTCCAAAATTAGAATGGCAGGAGTCCATCAGAATACTTGGACGGCCATTCCCGCCAAATGGATATCCAATCCCGATCGTGAACGGACCGGATATCCAGGAGAACGTGCTGTGAATGGCCGGCAGACTGATGCGCGGTGACGTCATTACAATGCGCCGAAACGCAAACAGCGGCGGCGCGCAACGCATGCGCGATGACGCAATTGCGTTCGGCGCGTGGACGCAACGGCATGAGCCACCCACTTCCGGCCAGAACAACCGGAAGTGAGTGTGCTCCGGAAGGCGTCCAAGGCGGAACAGAGTCTAAGACATCCGCCCAGAGGATGGAAAGGGGGAAAACATTATACAGGCGCCTGCAAATCAGTGCGCATAGTGTGCATGATGACCTCGTGCTTAGACGACCTAAACACAGACTCGGACATTCAGTGCCGGCCTTCTAGTGTCACCAAACTATAATATAACAGTGTGTGAATATATAAAAGATTTACATGAAAAACGGCACATAAAAAAGTTTCTATGTAAAACTAGCGGCTGATTATTACATCTTGATCGAATGATGGACGTAAGAATATAAAATATGGTAAACATAACCAATGTAGCATATGGAACCAATGCACATTGTGCAAATGTCCCAACTAACCTTGACGCTCATGGGCCCTCCAATGGCAGCCCTGAAATATGTAAATAGGGAAAAGGGGAAGTGGCTGTGTGTGTGCATATTGTGATAAGGAAAATGCGAAACACGTCATAACCTCGTAGAGCGCCAGTGACTGGCGTATCGCCGAGGTATATAAAAGGACAGTGACAATGGTGTGGTACTAAATAAATATATAAAAGACGAGAGGTAGGGGAACCTCTCAGGGGGACATATAGCTCTGACTACTAACATAGTGATATGACAGGTGGCATTAGACAAAAAAGCTAGGTGTGCATAAAGAATCTATATGTAGTATCCCCATAGCAACTAACGCTAGGAAAATACATATACCATATGAAAACATAAAAAAGAAGTGGTCAGGACCGTCTAAGCGGTCTGCCAACATGAACCGATTAAGGGAGGGTGAATCCATGTAAAGTGATAAAAAATGTGAACTGATTATACATGAGTATATGTTATGCTAGAGGGAAAAAAAAAGGTTTATCAATTGACCCAGAATAGCCATCTCACATCCAGTATGTCTTAAAAAGCATGAGGTCATAGAATATTAACATTGAATATCGACAGCCTATGCTAGAAAAGGAGCAACCAAAGAGAAGTGAAACAGTGGCGGGTACCTTATTAGGATCTATATACTGTTAATAATATGAGTGAAGTGCCACTCACCCTCGGTTGATGAAACAATTGATGTCCCATTCAACGTTCATACCGAAGGGTGATCAAGGGAGTGGCCATGGGGGCAAAATATGCCCCCAGTGTGGCCAATCTTTTCATGGCCCAATGGGAGGAGGACGTCGTCTATGCCTTCCGGCGTCCGGAACTAGTCTTATGGACTAGGTACATAGACGACGTCCTCCTCCTATGGAAGGGAGATATGTCGTCCCTGGATGAGTTCATGACTACTCTCAACCTCAACGATCGGGGGATAGTCTTGAGCTATGAGGCCAGCCTCACTAACATACACTTCCTCGATCTAGAGATAGAGTCTACCACACGAGGCTTTGAATTTAAAACCTATTTTAAGCCCACCGACAGGAATGGATACATTCCTGTCGGGAGCTGTCATCATGATCGCTGGCTGAAATCAGTACCGAGAGGACAGTTCCTCCGAATGAGGAGGAACTGTACAAATGACTCTACTTTCTTCCAACAGTGTCAGACTCTAAAACAAAGGTTTATAGAAAAGGGTTATCCACCAGATACCCTGGACGCAGACATAAATTCTGTAGCCATTGTTGACAGGAAGTCTTTACTGGTTGACCGGCCTAAGACCGCCAGAGACAACAGATTTAGGTGGTCTTTCTTCACCTCATATTCCACCCAACACAAAGAGGTCAAGAGGATCATAGCCAGACACTGGAAAGTCTTACGCAGCGATCGTATTTTGGGACCCTCTCTCCCTGAACGGGCGGGCATCATTTTCAGAGGTGCCCGGTCCGTTCAGGGCGACATCGCTCCCAACGTTGTCGACCCTCCCAGGAAGACTTCATTTTTTCAACATTGCAAGGGATATTTCCCTTGCAAAAAATGCAATGTCTGTTCACATAATGTACTGGGCAGACGCATGACAGATACTTTTTGTTCCACTGTCACTGCACGTACTTATGCCATGAAACATTTTACCACATGTGCCACTAAATTCATAGTTTATTTGATCACATGTCCGTGCAAATTGCAATATGTCGGACGCACTATTCGTGCGTTCACCACACGTATAAATGAACATCTGGCTAAGATCCGTAAAGGATGTATTAAACACAGTGTTCCCCGACATTATCGGGAACACCACAATAGAGATCCATCAGGGACCAGGTTCCAGATAATTGACAAATTTGTTCCACACTGGCGGGGCGAGTCCAATCTACGAGGGGTCTCGAGATTGGAAACCTATTGGATCCACGAGTTGAAGTGCTACTCACCCTTCGGTATGAACGTTGAATGGGACATCAATTGTTTCATCAACCGAGGGTGAGTGGCACTTCACTCATATTATTAACAGTATATAGATCCTAATAAGGTACCCGCCACTGTTTCACTTCTCTTTGGTTGCTCCTTTTCTAGCATAGGCTGTCGATATTCAATGTTAATATTCTATGACCTCATGCTTTTTAAGACATACTGGATGTGAGATGGCTATTCTGGGTCAATTGATAAACCTTTTTTTTTCCCTCTAGCATAACATATACTCATGTATAATCAGTTCACATTTTTTATCACTTTACATGGATTCACCCTCCCTTAATCGGTTCATGTTGGCAGACCGCTTAGACGGTCCTGACCACTTCTTTTTTATGTTTTCATATGGTATATGTATTTTCCTAGCGTTAGTTGCTATGGGGATACTACATATAGATTCTTTATGCACACCTAGCTTTTTTGTCTAATGCCACCTGTCATATCACTATGTTAGTAGTCAGAGCTATATGTCCCCCTGAGAGGTTCCCCTACCTCTCGTCTTTTATATATTTATTTAGTACCACACCATTGTCACTGTCCTTTTATATACCTCGGCGATACGCCAGTCACTGGCGCTCTACGAGGTTATGACGTGTTTCGCATTTTCCTTATCACAATATGCACACACACAGCCACTTCCCCTTTTCCCTATTTACATATTTCAGGGCTGCCATTGGAGGGCCCATGAGCGTCAAGGTTAGTTGGGACATTTGCACAATGTGCATTGGTTCCATATGCTACATTGGTTATGTTTACCATATTTTATATTCTTACGTCCATCATTCGATCAAGATGTAATAATCAGCCGCTAGTTTTACATAGAAACTTTTTTATGTGCCGTTTTTCATGTAAATCTTTTATATATTCACACACTGTTATATTATAGTTTGGTGACACTAGAAGGCCGGCACTGAATGTCCGAGTCTGTGTTTAGGTCGTCTAAGCACGAGGTCATCATGCACACTATGCGCACTGATTTGCAGGCGCCTGTATAATGTTTTCCCCCTTTCCATCCTCTGGGCGGATGTCTTAGACTCTGTTCCGCCTTGGACGCCTTCCGGAGCACACTCACTTCCGGTTGTTCTGGCCGGAAGTGGGTGGCTCATGCCGTTGCGTCCACGCGCCGAACGCAATTGCGTCATCGCGCATGCGTTGCGCGCCGCCGCTGTTTGCGTTTCGGCGCATTGTTTTGACGTCACCGCGCATCAGTCTGCCGGCCATTCACAGCACGTTCTCCTGGATATCCGGTCCGTTCACGATCGGGATTGGATATCCATTTGGCGGGAATGGCCGTCCAAGTATTCTGATGGACTCCTGCCATTCTAATTTTGGACTGGCCCAAAAATGGGGGGATTTATATTATATCCATGTACTAGAGAGTATTTACAGCCAAACAATTCCCAAGGTACCCACTTCATAACCAGGATGCATTTGGATACGTTTGTTTGTTTTATAATATGTCTAATATTTTTAGAATTCTACTCATTATGTTAAGACATTTTGGAACTTATCCCCTGTATTGCATTTGGTCCAGGCCGGAGGCGTTCACTTCCTGCTTTGATCAGGGGGGCGGCTCCAGTCTAGATATATGTTTATAAATAGTCGGTGGCAGTATGGGGGGGCCAGAGATATGCCCCTGTGGAAGACTTTTTGTCGAAACGCGTCGGGCCAGCTATCCTACGCCCCTCATATTGCCTAATTTTTAAATTGTCTCGAGATTTTTATTTTAATATTTTTTCATGTTCACATGCATATGTGAATAAATTGTTGCTTTTTGACCTGCACCATTGGAGTGGTCTCCCTTTTTTATTCCCTTCCCCGGTCTTCGTCATCATTTCTGTGACCATTGGATGATCGCATGCTGAGTACACCAACTTTGCGGACCGATCCAGTATACAGCACCGAAAATCGTTGGAGGTCCAGTCTACAGCGGCTTTCCATAGATGCAAGACCTTCCATCTCTATGCCTATCTGATGTGTATGCCGTATGGTAGTCACATCCAACACTTCCGGTAAGCGTATTTACGCCTTACTCTGACATCAGTCAAGTATACACTTTCATCTGTCTTCATTGAGTGGATCAGAAGGACTTTCACTGTTATGCCATTATTATATGGACTTTATCACTCTGTTTAATCTGGAGTCATCTTAGCACTGTTATTTTGTTATACAGCTCACGCATTGTTTTTCTTTGAGTGTTGTGACATACACACACTTTGGCACATACATTAGCGCTACAATTTTTGATCCATATTCATATTTATTATTCTTATTACTTCATTGTGTTCCATTCATTTAGATGCGGCATTCGTTATTTCGGATAGTTCGTAACTTTGGATAAAGTCATGTTCGTTACGTTCACTAACAGACAAATTTGAAAGGAAATTCCATTACCTAATAATAATAAATAATAATAATAAAAAAAAAATAATAATAATAAAGACTTTGTATTCTTATTTTTTATTATTATTACTTCATTACATTACATTCATTTAGATGCAGCATTTGTTATTTCGGATAATTCGTAACTTCAGATAAAGTCATATTCATTATGTTCACTAACTGCCAAATTTGAAAGGAAATTCCAATTCCTAATAATAATAAATAATATTAAATACATAATAATAATAATAATAATAATAATAATAATAATAATAATAATAATAATAATAAAAAACTTTATTTATTATTATTATTACTTTATTACGTTCTATTCAGTTAGATACTGGATTCGTTATTTCGGATAATTCGGAACTTCAGATAAAGTCATATTTGTTACATCCACTAACAGCCAAATTTGAAAGGAAATTCCAATACCTAATAATAATAATAATAATAAATAAATAATAACAATAAAAACCTTGTATTCTTATTTATTATTATTATTACTTCATTACGTTCTATTCATTTAGATACGGCATTCATTGTTTGGGATAATTCGTAACTTCGGATAAAGTCATATTCGTTAAGTTCACTAACAGCCAAATTTGAAAGGAAATTCCAATACCTATAATTTATTAGTTAGTAATAGTTATTATTAGTTAGTTATTATTTTGGATTTTCTAATTTTCAGACTTCCGAATTTCCGAATACCGTATCTAAATAAATGGAACATAACAAATTAGAATTTTTCCGAAGTTCCGAATTTCTTCTAAATAACGAATTTCAACGAATGACCCGAAAAAAAAACTCAAAACGTTTTAAATGGAAATGAACACATTTTTCAGCAGTGCACATGTCTACAGTCCACTGTAGCTGCCTCAGTACCAATCTGTACACCCCTGTGAAGGGCCATCTTCACCGGCATGGAATACGCATGTGTTCCATGCATCTGTATGCCGGCAGTCCCATTTATGTCTATTGGGACACAGTGACTGTATGGACGCACTGGCCGGGAAGGGATTTACTAAACCTGGAGCATGAAAAATCTGGTGCTCTGCATAGAAACCAATCAACTTTACGGTGTTCTTGTTAAAGCTTAATTGAACAAGCTGAAGTTAAAAGGTGATTGGTTACCATGCACAGCTGTACAAGATTCTGTGCGCTCCAGTTTTAGAAAATATCCAGCCGTGTTTGCATCCAGGGCCATGCATCCACACATCAATCAAACTGCGACCAGCAGCTATGGCCATGCAGCCGTTACATCCCAATGGACATGAATGGGACTGCTGACATGCAGATGCATGGAGCACCTGTGCATCCCAGGCAGGTGAAGATGGCTTTTCACAGGGGTGTACAGATCGGTACACCTATGTGAATAAGACCTACAACTCTGACATTGGCCTGGCTACTGGGGCATGTATACATTAACCTGTTCCTGGTCCACACAACGATGTACGTCGACAGAATGGCACGGCTGCGTAAATGGGCATACCTGTACGTTCCTTTGAATTTGCCGCCATGCCATCGCATGCATGCGCACCCGCCGCAAGCTCCATGAGTAGGATCGTGGGTCCCGCGGACTCGATGTCCGCGGGGATACCCGCTATCTTCTCACGGAGAGGAAGAACGGGGAGATGCTAATGTAAACAAGCATCTCCCCGTTCTGCCTAGTGACACTGTCACTGATCATAGCTCCCTGTGATCGGGAACGGTGATCAGTGACATGTAATTTGTAGCCATGCCCCCTAACAGTTAGAATCATTCGTTTTGAGTTTTTTACAGGTCATTCGATTTCGTTATTTAGAAGAAATTCAGAACTTCGGAAAAATTTGAATTCATTATGTTCCATTCATTTAGATAAGGTATTTGGAAATTCAGAAGTCTCCACTCCCTAGGACACACTTAACCCCTTCCTAGCTAGTGGTTAACCCCTTCACGGAGAGTGTAATTTTAACAGTAATCAGTGAAATTTTATAGCACTGATCGCTGTAAAAAATTACAATGGTCCCAAAAATGTCTAAAAATTGTATGATATCCCCGCCATAATGTTGCAGTCATGATAAAAATCGCAGATCGCCACCATTAGTAGTAAAAAAAAAATATTTTGTAGACGCTATAACTTTTGCGCAAACCAATCAATAAACACTTTTTGTAATTTTTTTTACCAAAAATATGTAGAAGAATAAGTATTTTTCCTAAACTGAGGAAAAAAAAAAATGTTTTTTTTTTATATATTTTTGGGGAAATTTAATTATAGAAAAAAGTAAAAAATATTGTTTTTTTTTCAAAATTGTCGCTTGTTTTTTTGTTTACAACTCAAAAAATAAAAACCACAGAGGTGATGAAATACTACCAAAAGAAAGCTCTATTGTGGGGAAAAAAGGACAGCAATTTTGTTTGGGAGCCACGTCACACGACCGCGCAATTGGCAGTTAATGTGACACAGTGCCGAATCACAAAAAGTGCTCTGGTCTTTGGCCAGCCAAATGGTCCGTGGCTTAATTGGTTAACAGGAAGTTCAAACAAAGGGTTTGACTAGGTAATTAGGCTTTTACAAGGGACATTACATTTTGGATGGGAATTTTTCCTTGGAGCTTGGTGGTGTAATGTGCTGCAATTTCACATACCCAATACCCAATACCCAGTCACGTGCAAGGAAAATAAAGCAAAAAACTGTATTTTTTTCATGCACATGATTGGATTGGATGAAGTCAGCAGAACAGACCTCATTCACTAAACTCTGAGAAAAATTCCCACGCAAAGTGCAATCTCCCTTGAAAAATTAACAGCCTATTTGCCTTTTGTAAATCAACCCCAAAGAGTCTACAAGACCCGGACAGGGAGAGAAAACATGAACATTAAAAGAAAATAATTCAGTCCTGTTTTATTTACAGATCTACAATTTATTATAATTTACAAATACTACATTTTTTTGTAAGAGTTTCTACTTTAATAATTATTTTTAATCAGGTGAAAATGCACATGTAATTTCCAACCTTACCATACATAATCTAAATTGATTATCGAATATTTAAAAATGTTGGTTTGAACTGCCTTGTTAAGGTTTCTTTTTGCAGTTCATCAAGTCTGACCAAACCTGCCTCAACTTGGAGTTCCCTGTGATAAGTGTGATGGATTGGAGGTTAGGAAAAAACAAAATGAGCAAATAACAAATCCAGTACATTGGGTTGTCCATTGGAAGGAACCCTAGAGCTAACTCCACCACATAGAAAATGAAATACATCACAAGAAGAGATGACATGGTTCTGGCAGCCACTCGATGGACCTTCAGGCTTGCTCCACGAGAATCCTCCATGTTTTGCTTCATGTGTTGGGCATGCAAAGTAAGTGAAGCAATGATGCGACCTGTGGTGGCCATAACAATCAAAAACGGTACAACACAGTTCACTATTAATGAAAAAAAGGAGTAAAAGTCATTAATTTTATATCCAATAACCTTGAACGTTTGGTTGGCCCCAAGATCTAAAGATGTGAAATTTGATGAGAACACCTTTGTAGTTGTCCAAATAAAAGGAAGGGAGCTAAAGAAGGATATAACCTGAGATGAGAATATCAGCCAAGGAACCAACAATTCAACCTTCATCTTCATCCACCCGAAGCAGCCACCTTTAAAAGTAATTATCTTCAAGAAAAAAAACAAGCACAGCCAGGAAGACAGCCAGGAACTGGAAAAGATGGTATACATCACCACGCCATTCAAGGTATAAAAAACATAATCCAGAAACACGAGGCCTGTAAAATATTTGTAGAATACAACACTGGCAGCATTCTCAAACATGAAGCAAGTGTTCGAAAGGGCGAGAGAAATCACCAGCCGATCACTGGAGTTCAGGATTTGACCTTTCAGCCAGTCTCTTAGGTTGACTAGTATAATGAAGGCATTGGTGAAAGTTCCTATAATGATCTCAACCACAAAGATGGCAAAAAATATTTCTGCATAAGATGGGATGACAATATTATCTAAACCCATTTCTGGCAAAGACTTGAAAGTCAACAATCAATCCACTTATTCATAATCAGAAAATGTGACCTCTTCTAATCCTAGGGCGTCCTTCGGGTGAATAGAACAAGACTCAATAGGTGTGGAGTCATTTATAGATGATTCTGTTCCACCTGACTCAACCTGATGACATCAATGGGAGGGATTATGGTATTATTCTTTGATCCTCAGGTTAAAATTGATGCAAATTTCCTCCGTCAGCTAAATCTGTATTTACACTGAACATGTTTTAGGCTTTTCAAAGTAAGTCAGGCATAAAACTTCTGTAGCTTCATGTTGAAAAAAATAAAAATAAATAAAGACATATGCATTTAGGATTTTTGTGTTATATTTTTTTTTTTTAAAGCTGACTAGTTAAAGGAGATTTGTGGGGAAAAAAATCTATACTTACATCCCTGCTCCTCCCTGCTGCAGCATTGATCCCATGATCCTTGATCTGATGCTTTAGCTGTCCCTCACCAGCTTTAAGCCGAAAAACTGAGCAATCACAAGAACGTTAATTGCTCAGTTCTCAGGTCTGCTCTGAGCAGAGGGCAACTCTCACTGGAGTGCCAGGCTGGGGAGGGGTGGGAGGCTGAGCCTCTCAGTGGTGCATTGATAGCTGAAGCCAGCTGATGATTGGGTATCTAGGTGGATCCTGATATTATTGGCAGGTTCCTTCCAGAGCATAGAGCGGCTCTGTGACATCAGCCAACACCAGGCCTTCTGCTAATCCTGGGTTACAGGAGAACGAAACAAAGTGACCTACAATAAAAGTATGGCCCGAAAGGTTTTGGTCAAACTTCTCTTTTAATAATTTTTTAGGTGGATTGTGATCAGCTAAATCCAAAGCATTAATTAAGTTCCAATACCTAATAATAATAATAAATAAATAATAATAATAAAAACTTTGTATTCTTATGTATTATTATTATTATTATTACTTCATTACATTCCATTAATTTAGATATGGCATTAGTTATTTCGGATAATTCGTAACTTCGGATAAAGTCATATTCGTTATGTTCACTTATATATATAAAGTGATCTTGCGCAAAATATAAATGTCACTATAAAAAAACACACTCAGTAAATATGGCTAAATAAAATAATAACTATGTGTAAAGTGACACTATATCTCCATGTGAAATACAAAATATGTGTAATAAAACTTCTG
Source organism: Lithobates sylvaticus (assembly GCA_028564925.1). Classification (NCBI taxonomy): domain Eukaryota; kingdom Metazoa; phylum Chordata; class Amphibia; order Anura; family Ranidae; genus Lithobates; species Lithobates sylvaticus. The sequence continues at coordinate 297,412,804 of CM053031.1, read as the reverse complement.
TAAAAAATTTGCAAAATATGCAAAAAAGTTGCAAAATATATCCAAAAGTCCTAAAAATAATAAAGTGAAGGTTATATAAAATATATATATCCAAAATAGTCCTAAATAACGTAGAGTAGGCATAATAAGGCATGGAGAGGAAACCATAAGGTCAGGACAATTAGCCAGAAAGAATCAAAATGAATACATACCATGAGGTATGAATGTGGAATTTGATCTCAATTGCTTTCTCAGTAATGTTTAAACTGTAATTTTAATGATTATTTTAATTTATTTATATGATCTATATGATTTATATGATCTATATTTAGATATATTTTATATTATTTATATAGATTGATTCTGATTATTATATACTATTATATTTTAACTATTGTAATATAGGTGATTTCTTTCTTTACTTTCGTTGTGTGACTGAATTAGCATTTAACACTTATTCGGCCACCTTAAATTTCCTACCCTTGACTTTATATATGATTGTCGAATCACATATAAGTCATATATACATTTTTATTATATTTGTCACATTTATTCTAGTATAGGAACACCTAAAGAATAATTAGATATTCTTTTAGCTCTTTTTCCTATAATAATAATAATAATAAATATAATAATAATTTATAGTTATTATTTTATTTAGCCATATTTACTGAGTGTGTTTTTTATATTTTGTGAGAGATCACTTTATATATATCTGTACTGTTTTGTGTTTTGTGTAAACACTAATAGGTTTTGCAGCATTTTTATTGATATTATCACTATATTTCTGTTATTGGACACATTTGCCCATTACTCTCAGTAGCGTGAGGGACACTCTTTAACATTGTTAAGTTCACTAACAGTCAAATTTGAAAGGAAATTCCAATACCTATAATTTATTAGTTAGTAATAATTATTATTAGTTAGTTAGTTATTATTTTAGATTTTTCCAATTTTCGGACTTCCGAATTTCCAAATACCTTATCTAAATAAATGGAACATAACAAGTTAGAATTTTTCCGAAGTTACGAATTAAATCTAAATAACGAATGACCCGAAAAAAAATGAATTAAAAGAAAACGTGTCTACAGTCCACTGTAGCTGCCTCAGTACCAATCTGTACACCCCTGTGAAGGGCCATCTTCACCGGCATGGAATGCACATGGCAGTCCCATTTATGTCTATTGGGACACAGTGACTGTATGGACACACTGATGAGGAAGGGATTTTCTAAAGCTGGAGCATGCAAAATCTGCATAGAAACCAATCAGCTTTAAGGTGTTCTTGTTAAAGCTTATGTAGCGCTGGGCTCCTGACGAGCATGCGCTATGTGTTTTGTAGATTTAATGTTCCTGGAACCACAGTTGGGTTTTAGGGTAAATTGTACCAAATTATGGTTTCAGTACCAGTCTGGCTGGACTGCACTGGGTTCTGCCATAGGTGTCGCTGTCACATCTGGCAAGCATGAGAACGCAGTTTGGCTGGGCGTATTGAGTGCCAATCTCTCTCAAAACCAACCAGTGAGTGTGTCGTCTTGCTGTGCATTCTGGGAGAGGGTACTTAAGGTACTGAGATCACGTGCTTCTAAGTTCTGGTCCAGAAGATCTTTCTGTCTGTTTTGTCCTGGTCCTCCTGACCAGCCCTCAGGTCCCTCATGGCCTGGGGTGCAGATCCATCCAATCCCGAATCTCGGGGCTGGCTAGCCCGAGGGAAAGTAACTGGAAGGAGGATTCCAAGGTGGTCTGGTGCCGTCTCATTTGTGGAGAGGCCCAGCAACTGAGAACGCAACCAGGGGAGGACACTTCGGGAGAAGGCCATGCACAAGACTGGTTCCTCAGCAAGAGCCTGGAAGCTAAGTTGAAACACACCAAGTGAATCTACACTCGTATGGTATCGCCGGACCGTCTGCAAGATACTGATACCGTATGAGGGCTCTCTAAGTTTATCTACATCCTTCAGTTACAACCAAGTCTGTAGCAGAGACTTTATTCATAAGTTCTACAAACAAGTCTGTAGCAGAGACTTTATTCATAAGTTCTACAACCAAGTCTGTGGCAGAGACTTTATTCTATTTAAACATTCTATAGGCTGCTAGGCCTTGTGAGAGGAGGTTTGTCCGATAGCTGTGAGAATCCAGTTGTGAGTGGCTATTTTCTGGATTTATATAGTGAGAGACTTTCAGTTCTGAGCAGTTCCAAGAGTATCTAAACTTCCTACCTAAACCCTCTATCCCTATTGAGAGACTGTGTTTTGTCTACCTTTTTTGCAAATAAAAATCCCAAAGCGGATCCAGTGTCAGTTTCTACAGTTCTTTGGGCCATCTACCTCGGGAAACCCCTAGACGCACACGAGGACAAGTAGGTAACGGTAAGCCCAAATTAAACCAGCAGCTCCTTCGGGGGTTAGTGCTACACTTAATTGAACAAGCTGAAGTTAAAAGGTGATTGGTTACCATGCACAGCTGTACAAGATTCTGTGCACTCCAGTTTTAGAAAATATCCACCACTGTTTGCATCCAGGGCCATGCATCCCCACATCTATCAAACTGCGACCAGCAGCTGTGGCCATGCAGCCGTTGCATCCCAATAGACATGAATGGGACTGCTGACATGCAGATGCATAGAGCACCTGTGCATCCCAGGCAGGTGAAGATGGCTCTTCACTGGGGGTGTACAGATCAGTACACCCATGTGAATGAGACCTACAACTCTGACCTGGCTTCTGGTGCATGTATACATTAACAGGAAGTTCAGACAAAGGGGTTGACTAGGCAAATAGGCTTTTACAAGTGACATTACATTTTGGATGGGAATTTTTCCTCGGAGCTTGGTGGTGTAATTTCACTTTGCCAATACCCAATCACATGCAAGGAAAATAAAGCAAAAAACAGTATTTTTTCATGCACATGATTGGATTGGATGAAGTCAGCGGAAAAGACCTCATTCACTAAACTCTAAGGAAAATTCCAATGCAAAGTGCGGTTTTCCTTGCAAAATTGACTTCCTTTAGTAAATCAACTCCAAAGAGTATACAAAACATTTACAGGACAGGGAAAGAAAGCATAAACATTAAAAGAAAATAATTCAATCCTGTTTTATTTACAGTTCTCTGAAATACTAACATTTTTTGTAAGAGTTTCTACTTTAATAATTTTTCTTAATCAGGTGAAAATGCACACGTAATTACCAACCTTACCATACATAATATAAATTGATTATCGAATATTTAAAAAATGTTGGTTTGAACTGCCTTGTTAAGGTTTATTTTTGCAGGTCATCAAGTCTGACCAAACCTGCCTCAACTTGGAGTTCCCTGTGATAAGTATGATGGATTGGAGGTTAGGAAAAACCAAAATGAGCAAAAAACAAATCCAGTACATTGGGCTGTCCATTGGAAGGTACCCTAGACCTAACTCCACCACATAGAAAATTAAATATATCACAAGAAGAGATGACATGGTTCTGGCAGCCGCTCGATGGACCTTCAGGCTTGCTCCACGAGAATCCTCCATGTTTTGCTTCATGTGTTGGGCATGCAAAGTGAGCGAAGCAATGATGCGACCTGTGGTGGCCATGACAATCAAAAACGGTACAACGCAGTTCACTATTAATGAAAAAAAGGAGTAAGAGTCATTCATTTTATATCCAATAACCTTGAACGTTTGGTTGGCCCCAAGATCTAAAGATGTGAAATTTGATGAGAACACCTTTGTAGTTGTCCAAATAAAAGGAAGAGAGCTAAAGAAAGATATAACCTGAGATGAGAATATCAGCCAAGGAACCAACAATTCAACCTTCATCTTCATCCACCCGAAGCAGCCACCTTTAAAAGTAATTATCTTCAAGAAAAAAAACAAGCACAGCCAGGAAGACAGCCAGGAACTGGAAAAGAGGGTATACATCAGCACGCCATACAAGGTATAAAAAACATAATCCAGAAACACGAAGCCTGTAAAATATATGTAGAATACAACACTGGCAGCATTCCCAAACACAAAGCAAGTGTTCGAAAGGGCGAGAGAAACCACCAGCCGATCACTGGAGTTCAGGATTTGACCTTTCAGCCAGTCTCTGAGGTTGACTAGTATAATGAAGGCATTGGTGAAAGTTCCTATAATGATCTCGACCACAAAGATGGCAAAAAATATTTCTGCATAAGATGGGATGACAATATTATCTAAACCCATTTCTGGCAAAGACTTGAAAGTCAACAATTAGTCCACTTATAGCAATTTCTTTGGATGGCGAGAAGTCCTATGTTACCTCTTCTAATCTTAGGGCGTCCGTCGGGTGAAGAGAACAAGACTCAATAGGTGTGGAGTCATTTATAGACGATTCTGTTCCACCTGAAGCAACCTGATGACATCAATGGGGGGATTATGGGATTATTCTTTGATCCTCAGGATAAAATTGATGCAAATGTTCTCCGTCAGCTAAATCTGTATTTACGCTTTACATGTTTTAGGCTTTTCAAAGTAAATCAGGCATAAAACTGCTGTAGCCTCATGTTGTACAGATTCATTTCTGTAACATGCTGAATGTAGTGCTTATAACAGGAGTTAAATAATGAAAAAGAACACAAAAAAGAAATAAAGACATATGCAGTTCGGATTTTTGTGTTATATTTTTTTTTTTGTTTAAGCCGACTAGTTAAAGGAGATTTGTGGGAATACAAAAATAACCTATACAGTACTCACATCCCTGTTCCTCCCTGCTGCAGCATTGATCCTATGAATCTTGAAAGTGGGGGGAAAAAACTGTGCTAAACTCCAAATACAAATAAATGAAAAATAAGAAGCTGCTAACACTCAAACAAACAAGGTCTAACATGAATATTAAAAAATGTAGCGCTAAGGGTATTAGTATATGAGGGTACTAGTAAGTATACTCAAACATAATGTGAATATTTGGTGAGTGAACATCTAAGCAAATGACAAACAATCATATAAATTGTGCATAACACAATAAAATGATATGTGATGAAAGTCCAATTATGAATGTGAACTTCAAATTATGATGCAGAGTGGAGTCCACATAAAATGGAAGAAAGGACAAATGAAAGTTCTTCCTATTGGAATGACACCAAACAGTGGAAGGCAGGAAAAAAGAGTTGCCTGTATTCACTCTAAAAAATCTTCAGGGATAAGTGAATAGATACTCTTACCAGCTGAGATGGACACACATGTCTTACGACAGTGCGTCAGTAAAGCTTGAAATCCCAAAGGATCTGGATCCGGTGCTGTGTATGGAGGGTAGTCAGGTAGGTCAAGATATGAAGTCCCCAATTCTCCGCATTTTGTAGAATCCAGATAAATATACCCAAAGGCAACTCCTCACGGACTCCAACTGAAAAAGCATATGGAAAAAAACTAAAATAATGCAGATGAACCAAGTAGGTTTTATTGAAATATGTCATACATCAAATGACATTATAAAAAAGTGATAACAAATATAAAAAATATGTAAAAAGCAATGTGGGATTCAGATAAAATGCTGGCCCTGACCTGATGCTTTAGCTGTCCCCCACCAGCTTTAAGCCTAAAAACTGAGCAATCACAAGAATGTTAATTGCTCAGTTCTCAGGTCTGCTCTGAGCAGAGGGCAGCTCTCACTGGAGTGCCAGGCTGGGGTGGGGTGGGAGGCTGAGCCTCTCAGTGGTGCATTGAGAGCTGAAGCCAGCTGATGATTGGGTATCTAGGTGGATCCCAATATTATTGGCAGGTTCCTTCCAGAGCATGGTGCAGCTCTGTGACATCAGCCAACATTGGACCTTAATTGTCTGCTAATTCTGGGTCACAGGAGAACGAAAAAAAAAAGTGCACTGCTGTGACCCACAAGAAAAGTATGGCCCGAAAAGTTTTGGTCATACTTTTCTTCTAATAATTTTTTAGGTGGACTGTGTATGCAAATGTGATCAGCTGAATTCAAAAGTCATCCGGTTGCTGATGGAGGGTGTGGGTCCTTCAGAAAACCTACTCGCCTAGTACTCAGGTCTTTGCCTTAGCTTATCATGAGGAGACAGATCCACCAGGCCTTTTCCTTAGGTTGACCTGAATATGCTTTACCCCTATCAGAAGCTTTGGGCCCCAGGGATACATGGAGGGGTCCTACTTCTTTGTGAGGTGGACTAGAGACACATGTAGGTGGGGAGCAGTATTCAGTGCCCACCAGGGAACAAAACTCACATGGAGCCAGGTGTTTTGGTAATGTATATTAACAGTAATGTATGAGAAGTACAACAGTTGTGGCTTACACATCTGCACTGGCCAAAATGAACCACACACCTGGTTGATACCCAACAGCATCCGACAGAAGACTGCTACAGGTACCTGAACAGGAAGGGCTGCTTTCCAAGGCAGAGTGAAGGTCTCTAAGCTGTCCCTTCTCCACAGGAACTCCTCCTTATGCTAAACTGTCAGTCTCTAGCCAGTGAGGTTTTGTCCCTGACCTAACCACTTGCAAAATGTGCGCCAACCCAAGGGGGACAGTGCTATTTATCAGCACTGCCCACACCAAAGATGGCTGCAAGGGTCACCAGGGCAGCAGAGCCCAATCAGACAGTGGCTCCCCTGATGATACCTATGGAGGTCTTAGAGGGACAAGGGCTCCTCCACACCCTCCACTCTCCCGCCTGGTGGCCACTGCATGGCGCCGTCCTTGTTGGGAGGCCAAACTACATCTACCTTAAGTGCACTTTTTGTGTGTGTGTCCACATGCACTTTGTTAATTTACCAGTGTTTCGTTTTTTATTTTTATTGTTTATTTATAAAAATTTTCAAAAATGTTTACATAACAATACAAAGAGAAAGCATTTCAACTCTTGATAATACAGAGTAGCGTATATATAAACTTGTGGAACTGAACATAGATACAAGTATGTTCACATACAAGCATCTTCCAACAATGGGTCATTCAAACATAGATATCAGACCGTATGATATAGTAAACAAAATAGGAAAATAATGTATAGTTCTGAATAATAACAATACAAAAGAGAAAAAGAAGCAAGGTACAACATAATCAGGATATGGCACCAGGAGGTTCAGGAGGCTTGAATGTTATCAGATTTAAGGGGGTACGTAGGATCATCCCATGTTTTCCATATTTTATAAAATAAAAAATATAAAAAGGGTAGTGTGTCCTCAATTTTAGCAGTCAAGTGTTCCATCCTACATATATATCAGCCATTATGGAAAGAAAGTGATGGAATGTGGGGGGAGATATGGATAGCTCTCTTTGCGGCCAACAGGATACCAGTGTTTAGTTTTTGTGCACCCACAATGGCCTGGTGTCCAGTACAGTGATTTCCAGCTTCCCAGGGCATCAGCCAAGTATTGTATACAGCAGGAGTCTCAAACTGGCGGCCCACCAGCTCTTTTGCGAAACTACAAGTCCCATGAGGCATTGCGAGGCTGACAGTTACAAGTATGACTCCCCCCAGGGAGAGGCATGAGATGGGACTTCTAGTTCCGCAACAGCTGGAGGGCCACTAGTTTGAGACCCCTGGTATACAGTATACATAGTTACATTGATTTAAACTGGATCAATGCAACTATGTAAAAATAAACCATGCCCGGAATTATTCTTTAAGGTCAATTACATCTGGTCCAATTCTCAAATTAAGAGGGAGTGCAGGAGGTGCACATTCAAATTAAGTGCAGAAACTTCAGTACAATTCATTCATATTTTATAACACGAGAGTCTTGTGAAGAATAATTTGATGGATAGCTTTTCTGTGTTCTCTTCAAGGCATCAGTGACCCGGGATCTGTGCTTCATTCTTCACCTTGCTCTAATTTGTTTTAGATGCAAATCAGAAAATGTTGCTTTTACATGGTGACACGGAGCTCGAGCTTACCTGCGTCAGACACCATATTATCTACTGATCAGAATCTGTCATGTCACGCACGTATTCCCTAAAGAACATCATTGTCAATATCATCTTCATTAACTCAAATGAACACTTGCTTAAAGCAGTTGTAAACCTCAGGTGATTTAAAAAAAAATTCCCTGCAAGGCAATGTCATAATGTGCTAGTATGCATTATAGACTTACCTGAGAACAAAGCCCTCTAGAGCTGCAATGTCACTGCTGAGATGATATATACTACTGTTTGTAGATTTGAGTGCTTGTATTGTTGTTATTGTTTTGCCCTTGTGTATATCCTATTTCCCTTTTTCTTTTTATGTAATGGAAAAATTCAATAAACATTAATGAACAAAAAAAAAAAAAATGTCACTGCTGAGATGGTTGACATCTCCCCCTGCTCTTCCTTCTGGGTTCACAGCCTCCGAGTGATGATGTCACTCCCAGGCATGTGCGCAGGAGCCGCCGTTTCCAGAACGGCTCTGAAGGTCCGACACTGTAAGCTGGACCTTCAGAGCGCATGCGCAGATGATGTAATAGGCTGCATGCACTCTGAATATCTTCTAAACTGTGCAAGCTTTGGAGATATACTCAGTAACTACAGGTAAGCCTGTCCTAGTGATTGTCACCCAGGATTCTTAAATAGGCAGGTTGAGAGGCTCCAGGAGGATTATTTAATTTGGAGGAAACTGTTTTATCAGTTTCCTCTGTGGTTGGTAAAATCCAGTTGGGGTCCTGGAGCCTGGAGATTTCATAGCAATCTGGGTGGGATGGAATCTCAAATCCTGGGACCGGGTTTTGGGAACAGCCAGGAGTCTGGCTTGTTGATTGTACAGGTGGGTCCTGGGCTTATAGCATAGCCAGGACCAGGGTTCTGGGCTCCACCCTCCCGAGGAGACAGAGCAGACGGAGGGTCCAAGCCGGTGGGCTGAAGCAGCCAGGAAGCTGTAAGAGAGAATGTCTCCAGAGGTACAGAGTGGGTACCAAACAAGGACACAGTTACAGGGTCAAGAGGACCGAAGTCAACGCCTGAACAGCAGTGCTGCCCAGAGAGCCAGGTGGCTCGGTATTTTCCATTTGTTATTTCATTATTGCTTTGAAGTTGAAACCCCTGCGTGGAAATCCTGGATGGACTGTTTTTTTTTTCTTTTACTTCAATAAACATGGGCCAAAAAAAACCTTAAACAGCATATCTGGCATAGACTCTACACTGAAGCTAAATAACCCCAATATTATAAACTTATTATAGGCTTGAATAAGAGAGGGAAATTGGGGACATAGGGGCCATTGGGACTTTATATGAAACACACCATTCAGGTAGGATGAGACATTAAATATAGTATACATGATGTTAAGTGGTGACAATAATGGGCATAATTCAGTATTTAATATACATTTAATTAAATCAATAAGTATGATACAAGGTAGGTAAAACATGATTAATACATCATATCGTAGTAAAAATTGATAGCATAATGAACAATGTATCACATGATAAAACTGATAGCGGCAGTACACCCAAAATGAGCACAAATATGAGGAACATATTATAATGACTAAATTGATGACTCAACCCAATAAAACCCATGGTGCAGACATGGATACTGTGTCATGACATCAAATATCAAATATGAAAGCTCAACGCATTTCGTGGATTTGTATACACTCATCAGGAGCAGCTAACTGGGAATGCCTATAATGAGTTGTAGATAGATAATTATTGGTAGTTAGTTAACACAGGAAGAAAGGGAACAACATCTATGGTCTTAGCAATCTTACCTGTGGGTATATGGTATAATTGTAAAAACAGGTAGATTGTAGAAATAATGATGGTAAGATGCACCGGGGGGGTGAGAAATCCCCCCCCCCCCCGGGAGCTGAGGTGGTGACGAAAGCGGCAGCAGGACAGGGCCAACCAGGGAACAAAAATGAAAAAAGGTGCATGGACGAAATCCCCCTCCCAATGCTGTGATAGTCAGTATGAACCACGGGAGCAGTGGCGTCGCTAGGGGGTGGCTTTTGGGGATATAACCCCGAATCTGGGGCCCATAGCCCGAGTCTGTGCAGGGGGAGGGGAGGCTCTCTGGGGACCCTGATGCAAGTGGGGGGCTCACTGGGGACTCTGATGTAAGGAGGAGGCTTTCTGAGGACCCTGATGTAAGGGGGGGGGGGCTCTCTGGGGACCCTGATGTAAGGGGGGGCTCTCTAGGGACCCTGATGTAAGGGGGCTCTCTGAGGACCCTGATGTAAGTGGGGGCTCTCTGAGGACCTTGATGTAAGTGGATGGCTCTCTGGGAACATATACACACGTATATTACTGTATATATATATATATGTATATGCCCGCCCAAATGTATGACTTTCTTTAATACGCTGCTATGGGCTCTAGCCCCAGAACTTTTGTAGACCTAGTAACGCCCCTGCACAGGAGTGTACTGTAATAGATAATAATATAATATAGTGAGCATGTGGGTATTATACAGGGACTGTAGGGACGGGAAATGGTGTAAGGGAAAATGGGTATGTGAAGGAGTGCAAAGTGGACAACGTCCTAGTGTAAGGAAGACTAGAAGTGGAGTACAAGAGATATAAAGGGTAGCAAAACCCCAGGAAAAACATAGCAACATATAACGATAGTAGATTTATCTATGCTAGGAGTGAACATAAGAAGTGAAAGTGCTGCAATAAACATGGATGTAAGGTCCCTGGATGCATGATGGAATGGAGGCCAGCCTGCCAGCCAGTGGCATCCCACCAACGTCACGCTGTACCATGCTCTGAGAGAGGAGGCGACCACACACAGGCGGCTAGCCGCCTATATGTAGGCACCTGAACCTCCGTCAGTAGTTGCACGCATCCATGTTTATTGCGGGACTTTCACTTCTTATGTTCACTCCTAGCATAGGTAAATCTACTATTGTTATGTGTTGCTATGTTTTCCCTGGGGTTTTGCTACCCTTTATTACTCTTGTACTCCACTTCTAGTCTTCCTTACACTAGGATGTTGTCCACTTTGCACTCCTTCACATACCCATTTTCCCTTACTCCATTCCCCCTCCCTACAGTCCCCGTATAATACCCACATGCTCACTATATTATATTATTATCTATTACAGTATACTCCCGTGGTTCATACTGACTATCACAGCATTGGAAGGGGGATTTCGTCCATGCATCTTTTTTCATTTTTGTTCCCTGGTTGGCCCTGTCCTGCTGCCGCTTTCATCACCACCTCAGCTCCCGGGGGGATGATTTCTCACCCCCCCAGTGCATCTTACCATCATTATTGCTACAATCTACCTGTTTTTACAATTATACCATGTACCCACAGGTAAGATCGCTAAGACCATAGATGTACCTACTACCAATAATTATCTATCTACAACTCATTATAGGCATTCCCAGTTAGCTGCTCCTGATGAGTGGATACAAAGCTACGAAACGCGTCAAGATTTCATATTTTATGCCATGTCACGGTATCCATGTCTACACCATGGGTTTTATTGGGTTGAGTCATCAATTTATTCATTATAATATGTTCATCATGTTTGTGCTCATTTTGGGTGTATTGCCGATATCAATTTTATTATGTGATACATTGTTCATTATGCTATAAATTTTTACTACGATATGATGTATTAATCATGTTTTACCTACCTTGTATCATACTTATTGATTTAATTAAATGTATATTAAATACTGTAGTATGCCCATTATTGTCACCACTTAACATCATTACTATATATATGTATATGTATACTATATTTAATGTCTCATCCTACCCGAGTGGTGTGTTTTGTATAAAGTCCCAATGGCCCTTATGTCCCCAATTTCCCTCTCGTATTCAACATAATCAGGGATGGAGACCTGTGTACTGGATGGTCATGGTCTCACACAAAGTCCCAACAATTTTCTCTTTTCAAATTCAACTTATTATAGGCTTACCTGTAGGTGCAAGTGGTAGTACAGTGTTTACTACTACGTTAACCACTTTAAGACCGGGCCTCTTTTTTAAATGTGTTGTTTACAAGTTAAAAAAAAAATTCTCCTTCCACCCGACTTTGACACTACCTTATAAGAACCCTGAGCCTCCTCCAACCCTGTACTCAACATAGATAGGTACTTACCATTCCGTGCGAGCCACCTGACCAATTCCTCTCTTCTCCCCCTCAACCTCTCCCCCCTCTAACTTCCCTTCACCCCTAACTCTAACCCCTAATGCTGATTCTTGCCCTCGACTCCCCTCTTCTCCTCTTCTACCTTTTCTCTCACTCTTCCCCCCATCTGACCCCCCCTATAAGGTAACCTATGTTTATGTAGCTATAACCCTTGCTGTTACTTTAATTAGACCTTTGGCCCTGGTTTGCATTTGTTTTTGCACAGTTCATATTGTTCTTGATCCAGAGTTGTACCAGCCAGCGCAACATAGTTGGCTATCTCCTTTTGCCGCTTTGCACTATTTTTGTTCCTATGCCCTGTACAACAATGTGTTTTGTAACTAAACGACTTGTAACAGTAAATGTTCCTGTATTATGTACCTTGTTTGTTACCAATAAAATATTTGAAAAGAAAAAACATTTTTTCTGATAGAAAATTACTTAGAACCCCCAAACATTATACATTTTTTTCTAACACCCTAGAGAATAAAATGGCGATCGTTGCAATACTTTCTGTAACATTGTATTTCCGCAGCGGTCTTACAAGCGCATTTTTTTTTAAAAAAATACACTTTTTTTTATTAAAAAATAAGACAGCAGTAAGACCACTTTCACACTGAGGCGCTTTTCAGGCGTTTTCACGCTAAAAACAGCGCCTAAAAAGCTCACGAAAACTTTTTTCCATTAAAATCAATGAACACTTTCACACTGGGGCAGTGTGCTGGCAGGGCTGTGAAAAACTCCCCTCCCCATTGAAATGAATGGAAAGCTCTTCAAAAGCGCCTGAAAAGCTCTTCAAAAGCACTCAGAGTTTTTACTGGCAGTTTAGAAGCGCTTCAGTGTGAAAGTGGCCTAAAGTTAGCCCAATTTATTTTTATATTGTGAAAGATAATGTTACGCCAAGTAAATTGATACCGAACATGTCACGCTTAAAAATTGCGCCCATTCGTGGAATGGCGACAAACTTTTACCCTTAAAAAAAAATCTAAAAAATTCTACAGGTTGCATGTTTTGCGTTATAAAGAAAGGACTAGGGCTAGAATTATTGCTTTCACTCTACCGATCGTGGTGATACCTCACATGTGTGGTTTGAACACCGTTTCCATATGAGGGCGCTACTCACATATGCGCTCGCTTCTGGGCGTGAGCTCAGCGAGACGGGGTGTGTTTAAAATGTATTTATTTTTTTCTTATTTATTTTACCATTTATTTATTATTTTTACACTGTTTTTAAAAAAAAAATGGTGTCAATTGTATTCCTATTACAAAGAATGTAAACATCCCTTGTAATAGAAAAAAAGCAGGTCCTCTTAAATATGAGAATAAAAAAAAAAATTTTCATTTAAAAAAAAGAAAACAAATGTCGCTTTAAGAGCTATGAGCGGAAGTGACGTTTTGACGTCGCTTCCACCCTGCAGCGTCATGGAGACAGGTGGGGGCCATCTTCCCCTCACTCGTCTCCATGCACAGCCACAGAAAGGAGCCGATTGCCTCCACCGCTGCCGACAGCTCCGGATCGCGGTGGAGGGCACCGGGTTGTGGCGGGAGGCGGGGCCCTCTCCCGTTGCCGATAAAAGCGATCTTGCGGTGAATCCGATGCAGGGACCACTTTTATCTTGTACCGGACCACCGGCCAAACACGGGGATACCAGGGTTATGGCAGCTAGCTGCTGCCATAACAATGATATCCGTCCTCAAAATAGGGACGTACATTGGCGTGCGGTGGTCCGGAAGTGGTTAAAGTGTAATTCATAACGCATCACCATAATGGGTATATGTGCAGCGCTAAGTGAAACGGTCATATGGAATAAGCCCGTATATTGGCAAGAGATAAAAAATTAAGAGTGAAAAAATAATATTAACTATGTGAATATAAACATTCTACTCTCTTAATAACAAACGTGCAAATACATATATGTATACACATGAAATTGTCCACAATGTGATAACAAGTGAATAAATAAAGTCAAAGGGTGGCAGCTGAAATGTGCTGTAGATCCTGATAAGTAGATGACCACCTTAGGACATCGGTGGGAAGACAATTGTAAAGAGTGGATGATAGAAACAAAACCACCACCAACATATGGAAGGCTTACCAGAGCTCTAATGCCGCGTACACACGGTCGGAATTCTCGTCGGAAAAAACTCTGATGGTTTTCCCGTTGGAATTCCAACGGAATTTCGCTCAAACTGTCTTGCCTACACACGGTCACACCAAATTCCGACGGTCTGTAACACAGCGGCATAAAACACGTTCGACAGCACTATAGAAGGGAAGTTTAATGCTTCTGAGCATGCGTCAAATTGTTTCCGAGCATGCGTGGGAATTTTACGTGTCGGAATTGCATACACACGATCGGAAAATCCGATAGAAAGGTTTTCCGTCGGAAAAATTGAGAACAGGTTCTCAATCCAAAGTCCGTCGGAAATTCCGACAGAAAAAGACCGATGGGCATATACACGGTGGGAAAATCCGATGAAAAGCTACCATCAGACTGTTTCCATTGGAAATTCCGACCGTGTGTACGCCGCATTAGACTCAACCAGGCATACGCCTACTGAGTCATCAGGGCTTGTGGTGAAACCACACCAATACGACGGACATCCACGTCTGAAACTAATGGCACCAACGGATGATGATCACACTGTCATTCAAATGGCTCCCAACAAAGAAGGAAAACTCAGAGTGGGGGTTGACCAAATCTTTCCTGTGTGCTCACAAGATACGACCAAAAATGAAACAGAAGTTCCACATAGTGTAAATCCACATAACATTGGATATTTATTAAAATAGAGGAACACTCACATTTTGAGTAGAAAAAAAAAGCGATTGTAAAACAGATTGTAAGCGCTTTTTATCAACTCAAAATGTGGAACTTCTGTTTCATTTTTGATCTCATCTTGCAAGCACACAGGAAATATTTGGTCAACCCCCCTTTTTTCCTTCTTTGTTGGGAGCCATTTGAATGACAGTGTGATCATCATCCGTTGGTGCCATTAGTTGCAGACGTGGATGTTCGTTGTATGTTCGGTGGATGTTCGTCAAGCCCTGATGACTCAGTAGGCGTATGCCTGGTTGAGTTCAATAGCTCTGGTAAGCCTTCCATATGTTGGTGGTGGTTTTGTTTCTATCATCCACTCTTCACAATTGTCTTTCAACCAATTAGGGATGGGCCCGGTGTTCGATTCGAACCCATGTCGAATCGAACATCGGGTGCTCGCCCGCTCGGCGAGCCCAGAACTATTTGGGCCGCTCGCATCAAATTCGTGTGATGCGAGCGGCCCGCAATGCATTGCGCTAGTCGCAGTGCAATGCTGGCTGATGATTGGCCAAGCATGCACTGTGACCCCGCATGCTTGGCCAATCACAGCGCCGGCAGCGAGGAGAGCCATAATTGGCTACAGGCAGGATGCCTGTAGCCAATTATAGCTCAGGGGCTTTAGTACACGCTCCACGGTATAAGAGGCCGCCGCGGTGGCGGCCTCGCATATTATGTTTCAGTCACAGTGTCAGCGTGTCAGTGTGTTGCTGACTGCTGACAAGATATGCTCTATTTCTGGGGATTTGTGTGTGCGTGCTGTTAGAACAGCATTGCAGTATCACATCTGGGGGGTGTCTATAGGTGGCCTGTGAAGGGGGCAGGTTTCCTGTGCTTAGAACTTTCCCTGCAAAAAGTGTCATTTTTGCAGGAAAAAAGCTATTTAAAATCACTTGCGGCTAATGAATTGATGGCTCCTTTAACACAGAGAACTGTCATTCATTAATAAAAAACAAAAAAAAAAGCGTGAGGGTCCCCCCAAATTCAATAACCAGGCCCTTCAGGTCTGGGATGGATATTAAGGGGAACACCAGCCAAAAAAAAATGGCGTAGGGTCCCCCTCAAAATCCATACCAGACCCTTGAGGTCTGGGATGTATTTTAAGGGGAACCCTAGCCAAAGAAAATGGCGTGGGGTCCCCCTCAAAATCCATACTAGACCCTTATCCGAGCACGCAACCTGGCAGGCTGCAGGAAAAGAGGGGGGATGAGAGCGGCCCCCCCTCCCGCCTGAACCGTACCAGGCCACATGCCCTCAACATTGGGAGGATGCTTTGGGGTCCCCCCCAAAGCACCTTGTCCCCATGTTGATGAGGACAAGGGCCTCTTCTCCACAACCCTGGCCATTGGTTGTGGGGGTCTGCGGGCGGGGGGCTTATCAGAATCTGGAAGCCCCCTTTAACAAGGGGACCCCCAGATCCCGGCCCCCCCCTGTGTGAAATGGTAAGGGGGTACAAAAGTACCCCTACCATTTCACCAAAAAAGTGTCAAAAATTTTAAAAATGACAGGAGACGGTCTTTGACAATTCCTTTATTAAAATCTTCTTTCTTCTTTCTTCATCCTTCGGTTTCTTCATCTTCTCCTTCCGTCATCTTCTTCCATCATCTTCTTCCATTTTCTTCTTCCTCCGATCCACTTCTTCTTGCGCTGGTCTTCTCGTCCTTCTCGTCCGGCATCTTCTTCCGTCGGCGTCTGTGTCGGTGTCTCTTCTTGGGCCGCTCCTCGCAATGGGAGGCTCCCGCTGTGTGAGGCTCCGCTCCGTCTGACAGGTCTTTTATAATGGAGGGCACCTGGTGACCCCGCCCCCTCTGATGCACGGGGACATCATGGGGAATTCCCTATGGCTTTCCCCATGACGTCAGAGGGGGGCGGGGTCACCAGGTGCCCTCCGTTATAAAAGACCTGTCAGACGGAGCGGAGCCTCACAGAGCGGGAGCCTCCCATTGCGCGGAGCGGCCCAGAAGAGACGCCGATGCCGGACGAGAAGGACGAGAAGACCGGAGCAAGAAGAAGCGGATCGGAGGAAGAAGATGATGGAAGAAGAAGATGAAGAAATCGAAGGATGAAGAAAGGAAGAAGGAAGACCAGAAGGAAGAAGATTTTAATAAAGGAATTGTCAAAGACTGTCTCCTGTCATTTTTACAATTTTTGACACTTTTTTGGTGAAATGGTAGGGGTACTTTTGTACCCCCTTACCATTTCACACAGGGGGGGCGGGATCTGGGGGTCCCCTTGTTAAAGGAGGCTTCCAGATTCCGATAAGCCCCCTACCCGCAGACCCCCACAACCAATGGCCAGGGTTGTGGGGATGAGGCCCTTGTCCTCATCAACATGGGGACAAGGTGCTTTGGGGGGGACCCCAAAGCATCCTCCCAATGTTGAGGGCATGTGGCCTGGTACGGTTCAGGCAGGAGGGGGGGCCGCTCTCGTCCCCCCTCTTTTCCTGCGGCCTGCCAGGTTGCGTGCTCGGATAAGGGTCTGGTATGGATTTTGAGGGGGACCCCACGCCATTTTCTTTGGCTAGGGTTCCCCTTAAAATCCATCCCAGACCTCAAGGGTCTGGTATGGATTTTGAGGGGGACCCTACGCCATTTTTTTATTTTTTTTGGCTGGGGTTCCCCTTAATATCCATCCCAGACCTGAAGGGCCTGGTTATTGAATTTGGGGGGACCCCTACGCTTTTTTTTTTTCATTTTCTTTATTTTTTATCAATGACTTTTTTTTTTATGAATGACTTTCAGTTTCAATGAATGACTGTTCTCTGTATTACGGGAGCCGTCAATTCACATTAGCCGCGAGTGATTTTAAATAGCTTTTTTACTTGCAAAAATAACACTTTTTGCAGAGACAGTTCTGAACACGGGAAACATGCGCCCCTTCACATGCATACTATAGACACCCCCCAGGTACGAAATTTAAAGGAATATTACACTTTTATTGTTTCAATTTAAGCATTAATAAAATCACTGCTCCTGAAAAAAAAGCCATTTAAAAAAAAAAAAATTGCATTGATACATGTCCCCTGGGACAGGACCCGGGTCCCCAAACACTTTTTATGACATTAACATGCATATTAGCCTTTAAAATTAGTACTTTTAATTTCGAACGTTCGCATCCATTAAAACTAATAGGGTTCTAAAGCTCGCACGGACTTTAGGTCCGTTCGCGGGTTCTGGTGCGAGCCGAACGGGGGGGGTGTTCGGCTCATCCCTACAACCAATGTCCTAAGGTGGTAATCCACTTATCAGCATCTACAGTACATTCTAGCTGCCACCTGTGGATTTTATTTATTCACTTGTTATCATGTTGTGCACTTTTTTATGTGTATACATATACAGTATGTATTTGCACATTTATTAAGTGTATGATGTTTATGTTAACATATTTAATATTATTTTTTCACTCTTCATTTTTTATCTCTTGCCAATATACGGTCTTATCTCATATGACCGTTTCATTTAGAGCTGCACATACACCCATTCATTTTACTTGCGATTGTCTTTTGCTGTGCTGGCTGCTGATTCTATCTTTCAGGTGACAGCGTTGTATTTTTCACTTCTATTACACATCACCATCACTAATGAAACTATCTGCAAACAATACTAAGAATATCCCATACACTAATTCTACAGTATACCGAACTCAGCACAGGGATGGTGGGAACTCCTTATAATGGGCACAGCAGGTGTAAAGATCCTGGAACTCAGTGCAGCGATGGTGGGAACCCCTCATAATGGGCACAGCAGGTGTACAGACCCGAGAACTCAGCACATGGATGGTGAAAACACCTCATGATGGGCACAGCAGGTGTACAGACCCGGGAACTCAGCACAGGAATGGTGGGAACCCCTCACAATGGGCACAGTGAGGCTCCAATTAATGGACACAATGAGGCTACATTGATGGGCACAGTGAGGCTGCATTTGATGGGCACAGTGAGGCTGCATTTGATGGGCACAGTGAGGCTGCATTTGATGTTTACTGATTTAAAAAAAAAATCACTGATTCATGGTACATTTATTGTATTCTTTAACAATTGACTTTAACATTAACATTTCTAATATTTTATCTAGCTGTAATGATACATAATCACCTGATACATGGCTTTTTACAGTCCTGAAGCTGCATATGATGTGCACCATCAGACTGCATTTGATGGGCACAGCGAGGCTGCATTTGATAAGCACAGTGAGGCTGCATTGATGGGCACAGTGAGGCTGCATTGATGGGCACAGTGAGGCTGCATATGACGGGCACAGTGAGGCTGCATCTGTTATGCACCGTGAGGCTGCATTTAATGTGCACCGTGAGGCTGTATTTGATGTGCACAGTGAGCCTGCAATTTATGGGCACAGTGAGGCTGCAATTAATGGGCACAGTGAGGCTGCAATTAATGGGCACAGTGAGGCTGCAATTTATGGGCACAGTAAGGCTGCATTTGATGGGCACAGTGAACCTGCATTTTATGGGCACAGTGAGGCTGCAATTAATAGGCACAGTGAGGCTGCAATTGATAGGCACAGTAAGGCTGCATTTGATTGGCACAGTGAGCCTGAATTTTATGGGCACAGTGAGCCTGAATTTGATGGGCACAGTGAGGCTGCAATTAATGGGCACAGTGAGGCTGCAATTGATGGGCACAGTAAGGCTGTATTTGATGGGCACAGTGAGGCTGCAATTTATGGGCACAGTGAGGCTGCAATTGATGGGCACAGTGAGCCTGCATTTGATGGGCACAGTGAGGCTGCAATTGATGGGCACAGTGAGGCTGCATTTGATGAACACAGTGAGGCTGCATTTTATGGGCACAGTGAGGCTGCATTTGATGAACACATTGAGGCTGCATTTGATGGGCACAGTGAGGCTGCATTTGATGTTTACTGATTTAAAAAAAATCACTGATTCATGGTACATTTATTGTATTCTTTAACAATTGACTTTAACATTAACATTTCTAATATTTTATCTAGCTGTAATGATACATAATCACCTGATAAATGGCTTTTTACAGTCCTGCATTATTAAAAGTAAAAATTTTCTGTTTGTTTGCTCCCCCCAGAAAATTTTGAGCACCAGCCGCCACTGATATATACGTGATTTCAGTAAAGCAGTAAAGCTACAGTGAGCAGTTGGCATGCTGTTATGGCATCGTCCAAGAATATTTTTTTTGTTTTTTTTCAAAATACTTTTTATTAAAGTTTTGCGCATTACTTAAGATAACAAGTGACAGAGCAAGTTCACATGGTTACAAATATCATATTCACTCCATACAACATATTGGTAGTACCACTAGCTGATTCAGTTCGGAACCTATAGTCCATGTGAGTTCCATGAGTGAACTAGTCAAACTTCCTTCTTTTGCTAACTGGCAGCGAAAACCTAAAATGTACAATTAGGGTTTCACAGATTCTTCTTCTCAACCGTACACCCCTGTGTTATCTTAATGGGGACATTCAAACTCTAGAAAGACAAACAAAAACATAGAAACACAGGTAAAGATTGACAGAGAACAAAGAGGTTAGTGTGAGAGCACTGGCTCATACCACACATGTCTCGAGACTGTTATAAGAGTGCCATAGACATCATTGGTTTTCATACTTTCCTAAACCTTGTGGGCAACCTTCCCAGCAGAGTTGAAGCTGTTATAGCTGCAAAGGGTCGACCAACTTAATATTGAACCCTACGGACTAAGACTGGGATGCCATCAAAGTTCATGTGCGTGTAAAGGCAGGTGTCCCAATACTTTTGGTAATTTCGTTTATATATAAATATATATATAGAGAGAGAGAGAGAACAGCAGTGACCAGTCTTTATTACAGGAAGCCTCACACTGGAATACTGCACAGATCTGGAAGAAAGACACAATTCAAGATTCAGATAAGAATACATATAACTCTTGTATTTAGACAATGTTGATGATGTAGATTTGCTAAAATTGGAGAGTGCAAAATCTGGTGTAGCTGTGCATGGGAGCCAATCAGCTTCTAACTTCAGCTTGTTCAATTAAGCTTTGACAGGAAACTTGGAAGCTGATTGGTTTCTATGCAGAGCTGCACCAGATATTGCACTCTCCAGTTTTAGTAAATCAACCCCATTATTTACTTATCCCAAAGTTCACCTTTAAGTTAACTCTTTACATTTTTGTTTTTTAATCTCGTTTATTGGACATGTCTATACTAGAATTTAAAATGGTTTTAACCGGTTCCAGACCAGCGCACGGCGATGTACGTCGGCAGAATGGCACGGACAGGCGTACAGGTACGTCCCTTTAAGAATGCCACCGTGCCATTGTGTGCGCGCTGCCGGTCGGGACCCCTGTGAGTCCGGTCGCGTGTCCCGCGGACTCGATCAACGCAAGGATACCCACGATCGTCTCACGGGAAGGCTGAACGGGGAGATGCGGAAGTAAACAGCATCTCCCCGTTCTGCCTAGCAACAAGTGACACTGATCTCTGCTCCCTGTGATTGGAGCAGAGATCAGTGTTCACTAACACACAGCCACGCCCCCCACAGTTAGAAACATGCCCCTAGGAACACTTAACCCCTACACTGCCACCCCCTGGTTAACCCCTTCACTGCCAGTGTCCTTTACACAGGAATCAGCGCATTTAAATAGCACTGATTGCTGTATAAATGACAATGACAAATGGTCCCAAAAATGTGTCAAAAATGTCCAATGTGTCCGCCATAATGTTGCAGTCACAATAAAAATCGCTGATCGCCGCCATTACTAGTAAAAAAAAAATATTAATAAAAATGCCATAAAACTATCCCCTATTTTGTAGACGCTATAACATTTGTGCAAACCAATCAATAAATGCGTATTGCATTTTTTTTTTTACTAAAAATATGTAGAAGAATACGTATCGGCCTAAACTGAGGAAAAAACGTTTTTTATATATTTTTGGGGGATATTTATTATAGCAAAAAGTAAAAAATAATGTGTTTTTTTCAAAATTGTTGCTTTTTTTTTGTTTATAGCGCAAAAATTAAAAACCGCAGGGGTGATCAAATACCACCATAAGAAATATCTATTTGTGGGGAAAAAAAGGACGTCAATTTTGTTTGAGAGCCATGTCGCACGACCGCGCAATTGTCAGTTAAAGCGACGCAGTGCGGAATCGCAAAACGTGGTCTGGTTTTTAAGCCAGCAAAATGTTCCGGGGCTGAAAGGGGTTAATGGTCACACACCAGCAAAGCAGATGCAGATCCCTCTCTAAACACTTCCACCCAGTCCTTACAAACAATAAATACTGTTCCTACTTTGAGACATTTTCTGTCTTACAGTCAGTGATACAATTAAATAATTCCTTCCAGGCACCCTTTAGCTTTTTGTTTGCGAGAACAAGAAGGAGAGATTGAACCGCGGTAAAGGACGACAAGATCATAACGCAGATCCAAAATACTGGGCTTGACTCAGAAAACTCTATCATAAAAAAGACGAGTAAAAAAGCATAAAACAGAACAAAAAAGAACAAAAGGCGTAGCATTCTGCCAGTGGCATCTTGGTAAATTGTGAGCTTAACATTTCCCGAAGGTCTCGTGTGCTTCTGCATTTTTTGACTGTGCTGCGTCAGGACCACCGTGATGCAGAGACTGGTGAATATAATGGTCAGTAATGGCACCAGAGTCACGCTCATTATCATATAAGCAAGTCTTGTTCTCAATGTGTTTTCTGATGTTGTGTTATTGGATAAGATCATGACTGTGCTGTTTAAAGACTCCTTTGAAAAGTCCCATGGGACAGTTGAGAGAAGAATAATGAGGAGGCTTCCCAGAGACATTGCTTCTGATACCAGAATTATCCAGGAAACAATCGAGCTAATTCTCTTCTTCACCCACAGAAAAAACCTGGTCTTAAAATTAACAATCTTTACGAAGTAGAAGAAACTCAGACCAGCACTGAGCCATGAGCAGGAAACAATGGTGTAAATAAGAAGTGAATACAGAACATAAGTGGTTGACGTGGCCTTCGGGATCCATGGCCTGAAAAATCCACTAAATATGCCGGCTGAAATCACCATGGAAAACAGCATGTTGGAGATGCTGAGTGCCACCCGGATTTTATTGCCTGTCCTCATATTTTTTCTTCTGTAGAAATCAAACAGGATAATAATAACAACATAGATGCTGACCATGATTCCAATAATAGCTTCAAGCCCTATCACTGCCAGGTATGTGACAGTCATTGCAGAGGCACCGTGAAGACCCAGTCAGATGTGTTCCTTCACAAACTGGAGGTTTGTCTGTTGTGTTGGGTGTCTACTGGGAAATGATTTGAAATATGAACAGTATGTTCATGTGATTACCCTAAAAGATCCTTCAAAAGGTAATAGCTGAACTTGTGTGCATAGTCCCATCCATCAAACCACTGCAAAGCATTGGTTTACCTTCTATTTACCTTATTTGTATAACAATTCTCCCTCAATGAACGAACATGCAAATAATGAATGAGAGCATCTCCAAACATAAGATACAATATACAGTAATTTTAACCACTTCAATACCGGACACTTTCACTCCTTTCTTGCCCAGGTCAATTTTCAGATTTCAGCGCTGTCACACTTTAAATGAAAATTCCTCAGTCATGCAACACTGTATCCAAATTAATTTTTTTATAATTGTTTTGAGTCAGATAAAGCTTTAATGTGGCGGTATTTAATAAGCACTGAGTTTTTTTGTTTTTGTTTTTGGTAAATAAAAATAAATTAAAAATAATAATAAAGTTTTTTTCTTCATTGCTGCTATAAAATTTAGCAAATAAGCAATCTTTCTTCATAAATTTAGGCCAAAATGTATTCTGCTACATTTGGTAAAAAAACAACCCAAATCAGTGCATATTATTTACTCTGTAGAAAATGATAGAGTTCACAAACTATGGTATATATATTTAAAAAATTATTAGTCCTAAATAGGGATGAGCCAAACACCCCTCCGGTTTGGTTCGCATTCCAGAACATGCGAACAGACCGAAAGTTTGCGCGAACATTCGAACACCGTTAAAGTCTATGGGACTCGAACGGGAGAAATCAAAAGTGCGAATTTTAAAGGCTAATATGCAAGTTATTGTCCTAAATAGGGTTTGGGGACCCGGGTCCTGCCCCAGGCGACATGTATCAACACAAAAGAAAGTTTTAAAAATGGCAGTTTTTTCGGGAGAAGTGGTTTTAATGATGCTTAAAGTGAAAAAATAAAAGTGAAATATTCCTTTAAATATCGTACCTGGGGGGGGGTGTCTATAGTATGCCTGTAAACTGGCACGTGTTCCCGTGTTTAGAACAGTCCCTGCACAAAATTATATTTCTAAAAAAAATAAAAGTCATTTAAAACTGCTTGCGGCTGTAATGCAATGTTGGGTCCCGGCAATATGGATGACAATTATTGAGGAAAAGGCATGGGTAACCCCCCAGCCCATTACCAGGCACTTTGGGTCTTGTATGGATATTAAGGGGAACGCACCCAAATTAAAAAAAGAGAAAAGGTGTGGGGCCCCCAGGCCCTATATACTCTGAACAGCAGTATACAGGCAGTCCAAACAAGACAGGGACTGTAGGTTTGTTCTTAAGTTGAATCTGTTTGTAATTTGGAACAGGTACATTTTGTAAGTGTAGCTCCAGCCAATAAATCTATTTTTAAGCTTTTTGGATAACATAGGGAAGGGTTACCACCCCTGTAACATTTGTTTTGCTGTCTGTGCCCCTGTTCAGAAGATTTCACCTCACTTTCTGTCCCAATGACAATTGGATTTTGAAAATGTGGGCTTTTTAGGGAAAAAAGGATTGATGATAATAAAGCATCAGTGGGGACACCTTTTTCCCATATTAAAAAGAGAATTTCCCTTCCATGGGGTAGATTTCCTCTCACCTTCTGTTGTCTCCCTCGGTTTGTAAGTCGGATGTTTGAAAGTAGGGGAGCACCTGTATATACTATACGGCCTGCCCTATATGCTCTGCAGAAATCTGGGCCTTAGGTGTTGGTGGTACCAGAACATTGTAAGCCCTCACAGTTACTCTTGGTGGGTGCTGGAATGGGCCCCGCTGTGAAATATTATATCAAGAATTGTAATTACACGCCCCTGTTGAACAGGGGCAGAATAATTGGGATTTAGGCAATGGTGCTGGTGCCACAACACTGCAACCCCTCACAGATACTCTAGTTGAGCGCAGGAACGATCCCTGCTGCAAAATATTACAGCAAAAATGTTAATTACACGCCCCTGTTAAACAGGGGCAGAAAAAGTGGGCTTTAGGCACTGGTGGTTGTGCCCAGAACCAAAAATGTTGAACATTGAAGAGGAATAGGATAGTCAATCAGCATAACAGGATAGTCACTCAGCATAACAGGATAGCCACTCAGCATCAGCATAGGCAGTCTTCAAGAGATCTTACATTCATAAAAAAAATAATCGGTTACATCAGCATCAGGTGCTTGGTAGCTGGTGATCCAAGACTGATTAATTTTTATGAAGGTGAGCCGATCAACAGAGTCTGTGGACAGGGACACTCTGTGATCGGTTACAAAGCCTCCAGCAGCACTGAACGTGCGTACAGATAGAACGCTGGATGCAGGACAGGCCAGTAGCTCAATTGCATACTGTGCAAGCTCTGGCCAGTGATCCATCCTCAAGACCCAGTAACCCAGTGCATTTTCGGTTGGAAAGGTCTCCATGTCTGATCTTGCCCCAAGGTATTCCTGCACCATGTAAGGAAAACACTGGCGATGGTTGCTGGAACCTATCAGACCTTGGGGCTAAGGACTAAAAAATTGTCTGAACGCATCGGTCTCCACCGCTCCTTCTGTGA
This sequence comes from Lithobates sylvaticus, assembly GCA_028564925.1. Classification (NCBI taxonomy): domain Eukaryota; kingdom Metazoa; phylum Chordata; class Amphibia; order Anura; family Ranidae; genus Lithobates; species Lithobates sylvaticus. Next base: position 297,387,183 of record CM053031.1, on the reverse strand, counting down.
CTGAAGCCTCAGCAACGCGTTGTTCAGGACAACCAGGAAATTGCAACCTCCCAGGCTCTGGAAACGCATTGCAAAAACCTCTCTGCAAGGCCTCCCGAAGATGTTTCATCCTCTGCTCCCTGTGCGGAGGCTGGATAAGTTCCGCAACGTTACCCTTGTAACGTGGACCAAGAAGGGTTGCCAGCCAGTACTTATCCCTCTCCTTGATACCACAAATCCTAGGGTCCTTTTGCAGGATTTGCAGAATCAGGGAGGCCATGCAGCTTAGGTTTGCTGAGGCATTCGGTCCAGACTCCTCTGGGTCACTAAGGACGACATGATCTGCAGCCACTTCCTCCCAGTCACGTACAAGTCCATGGGTATCTGGGGACTGAAAACGATCCCTTGAAGACTGCTGCTGATGCTGAGTGCCAGGCTCCACCTCCATGCTGACACAATCCTCCTCCTTCTCTTCCTGTGACATAGGCGGGCCTGCATGAATACTGTCTGGATAAAGGGGGCCTTGAGTGGTAAGGAAGTTCTCCTCTTTCTCCCTCTGTTCTGCCTCAAGTGCCCTGTCCATTATTCCATGCAGTGTGTGCTCTAACAGGAAGAAAAGAGGGACAGTATCACTGATGCATGCACTGTCACTGCGCGCCATCCTCGTGGCCTCTTCAAATTATGACGGACAGTGCATGGATCCTTGATTATTAGCCACTGGGGTGGCAAAAAAAGCCAAGCTCCCCTGACCCTGTCCTGGTGCCATACTCGCACAGGTACTCATTGATGGCCCTCTGCTGGGTGTGCAGCCGCTGCAGCATTGCCAATGTTAAGTTCCACCTGGTGGGCATGTCACAGATGAGGCGGTTCTTGGGCAGGTTGCCTTTTGAAGGTCAGCCAGCCGAGCACTGGCATTATATGACCGGCAGAAATGCCCACAGACTTTCCTGGCCTGCCTCAGAAGATCCTGTAAGCCCGGTTACCTCCACAAGAACCGCTGCACCACCAAATTAAGGATGTGAGCCAAGCAGGGAACATGGGTCAAGTGTCCCTGTCGGAGGGCGGAGAGGAGGTTGATGCCATTGTCGCAAACCACCATTCCTGCCTGAAGCTGGTGTGGCGTCAACCACCTCTGAACCTGCCCCTGCAGAGCTGCCAGAATCTCTGTCCCAGTGTGGCTCCTGTCCCCTAAGCAGACCAACTCAAGCACCGCGTGACATCTTTTTGCCTGAGTGCTTGCATAGCCCCTAGAACGCCTACGGAGCACCGCTGGTTCCGAGGTCAAATCTGCACAGGAAGAAGCCATAGAGGAAGAAGAGGAGGAGGGGGTGGAGGAGAGCGGTGTGGCAGAATCACCACTACCAGCATTTTGGAGGCGTGGTGGCGGAACAAGCTTCAACATTACTGCACCCTGTCCTGCATCCTTCCCAGCTGACAGCAGGGTTACCCAGTGCACCGTGAAAGAACGGTAACATCCCTGTCCATGCCTGCTGGACCATGAGTCAGGGGTAATATGCACCTTACCGCTGACCAACAAGGCCAAGACATTGTCTTACACATGCCGGTAGAGAGCCGGAATGGCCTTCCGAGAAAAAAATGGCTTTTAGTAACCTGCCACTGAGGTACCGCACATTCCACAAATTCTCGAGAGGGGCATAGTCTGCCAGGCAGCAGCCTTCATGGAGGGGGGATTTTTTTTTCTTTTTCGGTCCGGCGGTGTGGCGGGCGTCGTGATTGACGATGGATCTACATCTGGGTATGTCAGAATATGAGAGTTTCTAAAGGAAATGGTTTATAATGGACATACCTTTTTTTTTTTTACATCTTCCAACATCAGCTTAGGGTTTAGACAGATATCTCAGTGCTGCAAACATTGGTGCTGGCATCTCAGGTCTGAACAGGGAACAGGTAGCTATGTAACGCTCACCATGTGTCACTGACTGAAGGTTCTTCTCTGAATGGTATCTGAATGGTGAAGTATGTCCCCTCAGGATCAACATATTATTATTACTACCAAACTCCCCTCTGCCCCTAGATCAGTTATCCGTTGCCTTACAGAAAATATTGACACACAAAGCACAGCTCGGCCCCACCCCCCCACTCCCTTCTCATTGGCTGTGATTGACAGCAGTGGGAGCCAATGGCTTCAGCTGCTGTTTCTGAGCCTATGAGAAGAGAGAGAGCTGAGAGAGCTGGTGGTCTTGGGCACAAAGCTGGATCAAGTTCAGGCTTGGTAAGTTTAAGGAGGACCTGGGGGGGGAGCTGCACTCAGATGGTTTTTACCTAAATGCAGAGAATGCCTTAAAGTCTTACTAAACCCACAACAGTAAAATTAGTCTGTATATGCAATAAAGCATACTTGTTATACTCACTGTGGAACCTAAGGGGTTAATCCTCTGCATTGTGTAAAAAGGCTGGTTTATCCTGTCTTTTCTGATCCTCTCCTTCTCCCACTGCCCACCAAACCATCTCTTGAGAGCAGAGAACCTTGGGGGCACTCTGCACACGCTCAATTTGGTGTGTATTGCTGTACAGTTTTTTCTTTTTATATCGTGGGAGGGTACATGTGATCAGCACGGGACCAATCAGCACTGTCCAGACAGAGTATCAGGGGTCATGCAGCCTCATAGGACAGTCAGAGGAGAATGAAAACTCCACCTACAAGCTTTACCAGAGATTCATAGAAGTCACAAGACTGCTATAGACTGCTGATGAGAAAAGGTGTTTAGAAGTTTATATTTACTAAAATAATTAAATTTACATATTCTGTGTACTGTTGGAGAGCAGATCCTGCCGTCTCTGATCCTCCCCTTCTTCTACTGTCCACAATCCATCTCCTGATAGTACAGAGCCTTGGGGGCACTCTGCACATGCTCAATTTGGTGTGTATTGCTGTAGAGTTTTTTTTTTTTTTTTATATCTTAGGAGGGTGCATATGATCAGCACAGGACCAATCAGCACTGTCCAGACAGAGGGTAAGGGGTCCTGCAGCCTCATAGAACAATCAGATTAGAGTTAAAACTCCTCCTATAAGCAGCACACAGAAGGGTTTTTACCTTCATGAATAGATTATAAAAAACCTTCAGCTTTTAGAACCACATTAAATAAACATCTGTCCTCTAATTGACCAAGGTTTTCCAGTTGTTGCTGAACTTTGTGAAAGATACAGTCACTATTTATTATGTGCTATAGCTATTCAAGCACAATTTTCCCCTTCAGCCATGTCACCCAATTGATTATCACCTGCTCCAGACTTCATGGTACCATGGACAGGGATTATGTAAGCAGAACAAGTTCAGTTCACTATCATTCACTTATCTCATCATCTTAGGCTCGGTTTCCACCAGTGCGACTTTTCATGCGACTTGGGACTGCAAAGTCGCATGACAAGTCGTACCCCATGATTTCCAATGAGTACCGTTCATATCTGGGCGACTTCAAGTTGCAGGACTTCAAAGTAGTCCCTGCACTACTTTGGTCCTACTTTGATGCGACTTGAGGTCCATAGACCTCAAGAATACACAGGCATTGCTTCAAGTTGCGGGAAAAAATTGCGGTAAACTTGCGGCAAAAAATCGCTGCAAAATCGCGCGACTTTGGGGTTGCAATAGTGGAAACCGAGCCTTAGACAACATCAGCCATAACACATTCCATGGTGACTGGATGAAGGTGAGTATTGTGACCAGTTGGGGAATTTGCCGCTTATTGATAGGGCCAAACAATGAGTTTACTTCACGCCAGAGATATGTTTTAGGGCTTTTTCTGCCCACTTTTATTTAAAAGTAACACAACTTTTGTGTTACTTTTAAATAAAAGTGGGCAGAAAGGTGAGTATTGTGACCAGTTGAGGAATTTGCCGCTTATTGATAGGGCCAAACAATGAGTTTACTTCACGCCAGAGATATGTTTTAGGGCTTTTTCTGCCCACTTTTATTTAAAAGTAACACAAAAGTTCACACGGAAGTCTTCCCACACAGGGGGCTCTCACCATCAACACAATAAGGAAAAATAACATTCAGCCTTGTGGCTCTATATGCAGCTTTACTGCTCAGCTTAGTAGTTTGGTCTTCCTGACCATTAGTGCCTTTTGGTCCACCAGAACGTCTACATCTCAGTCCCGGTGCTTTTGCACAGATGCTGTACCTCAGCTTTGAATCTTTCCTTGCAGCTTCCCACCTGCTCCGTCCCTCATTGACTCTCTCTCTACCTCTCCCAGGCTCAGGCCTTGGTCTGTCCTGACCTGGACAGCACAGGTCATGCTAGCACCTCTTACTGCTCCCTTCACACACTGACCGACTCGGGAGGGTGGTGCCCTGAGCTCTAACCCTGGCTCTAAGATGAATGCAGCACACACCTACATTAGTGTGCCTGTTTCCTGAAATATTTGGCCCAGACTGCCATTTTAAACAGTGACATGGGCTCACCTTGCCCCAGTTTGTATTGTGATTATAGTTTAAATCCTGGGGCATGTTCTTGAAACTCATCAGAACTAAAGAAGCTGCTTGAATGAGCAGCAAAATATCCTCAACGTTACAAGAACAAGTCCAGTTGAATGTATCTACTACTAACTATACCATGACCTGGATAAATAAGAAACCTCTCAAGCAACGTGTCAGGAATCAGCAGCAAGGATGGCCAGATCTGCGTGGCTACACTCAGGAGACTGGGACCAGACTATATATGCTAAAAGTGAGATATATTTACAGAAAAAAATCCATCCAAACAGCATCACACAGCAAACATTAAAAAATATAAGTAAACCAAAAACTCAGTGACAGGATACTTGACTAGTAACAAACAGAAGCCTAACCAACAACTAACAATATCCAATATATACAAAAGGGGGGAACACAGACAAGCAGGGACAACTGGAGGTGCAGGGAACAGGTTGGAAGGGGGGAAAAAACTGGGATCGGGAACAAGGGAGAGCAGGTACAAGGTAGCAGGATACAGTGTACAGTGCAGGAGCAAAATCAGGATCAATGCCAAACAAAATCTGACAGCAGAAAAACCCTGGTGTGAGATGGACTAGTAGAAGAGAACCTAAATACCCTCCCAGCAGCCAGCATCAAGTGGAAACTGATTACTGGGATCTGCTGGATGCTGCAAGATACTCACTGGAGGACACCAGAACTACAACTTTCCACTCTGGGAAGCACAACGCCACCAGCAGGTGATTCAGGTCCTGACACAATGCAAGGTTTAAAGAGTCTGTAACCCCCCCCCCCCCCCCCCCCCCAAAATAGAGATCCTGTTCCCTTATAGCAGGTTAAACAGTACAGTGCTTGTGCTGTTCAATCTGTACCTCTGTATGCTTCCCTTCCCTCCCTGTCTGTCAGCTCCTGTGTGTGTGAACTGCCCCTCCCTTGCTGCCAGTAAAGTTAAAGAAAGATTACTGCCAGCCCCTCTGTTCTATCAGGCCATCCTACACAGTGTAGGTATTTGTAAAAAAATGATGCCTCTAAATACCTTATCCATGATCTTTTCTTGCTGTTCAGTTGACCTCTGGCCCATCCTCCTCCCTCGATCTAAGGGCTACAGTGGTTGGGGCTGAGTGGACAGCACAGTGGCTCCCCTTAGATCATAGGAGAGTGGCCAGAGGTCACATGACTGGCCAGAAACGATCTGAGATTAGATATGTAGAGGCATCGTTTTATACAAACATGTACACTGTGTAGAATGGCTTGATAGAACAGGGGGGCTGGCAGTAGTATTTCTTTGAGTTTACAACCACTTTAAGAATGTGTTTGTTGAGAGCATACAGCACATGTCAACATCTCCTTTGCTGCTTCCTGCAACTTGGGGTTTCCAAGGACCAGAAGGAAAGACTGAACAAAGGTATAGGAGGACAACAGTAGCAACATTACCCAAAACTGGGCATTCAAATGTGAGGCAACAGCAAAAAAAAAAAGAAGCACACAGAGGTAATAAAACACATAAGCTAGTAATAGACGTTTTATCTTAATGACTGTTTTTTCAGTGCTTTTTATTTGTTTGTTACTTAAAGTCCCCATATTTTTCCTCATATTGTAGCCATGCTTCTTCAAGGTTCCAACTGTACAAACTGTGCTGATTACAACGATGAGGAACGGTATGCCACTTGGAATTAGTGTGGTGATCAAAGGTTCCATGTCTGTGTTTAATAAGGAGTTGTTAAAACTTATTATTGAATGATTCATAGAAGGTTTTTGAAGCTTAATATTGATCAGCATACTCAGGAAACTGCTAAAAAAAGCCACCACTTCTACTCCTACTATCATCCATGGTATGACACTGTTGATGTTCTTCTTCATCCAAACTATGGCCCTGGCTTTGAAATCCATGATCTTTATACCATAGAAAAAACTGAGAAGGGCCGTGAGCCAGGAACTGGAGCTCAGAGTAAATAAGGTCATAGCGTAGACAATAAAAGTCAAGGTAGGATCAGTCCCATGAGCATTTCCAGGAGAAAGTATGCCTGTGTATACTGAAGTGAACACTAAGATTGAGAAGCACACATTTGATATGTTTAGACAAATTCGTATTATGTTCCCTGTTTTCATGATCTTATTTCCTCTGAATACACTCAGAAGTATGACCAGGAGAATTGCATTGGAAAATGTTCCGATGGTTGTTTCAAGCAAAAGAACAAGAAGGCAAGCTGAATCGGGAGAACCGAGGAAGGAAGCCATGGATTCCAATTTTGCCGTGGTCAAGATTGTAGAAGAGAAGGTAGTCTCAACACGCAGCTTCAGGAGAAAAAAAAAAATTCTCATACTACAAGCTTATATTTTTAACTGTGGATAATGACAGATATCATTTTTTTGAGCCAATACCGTGATTTTGCATAGTGAATTTTCATACGGTAATGTACATGACACATATACTGTATATGGAAATATTCAAACAGATCTCATGTTTTCTAAATAATGAGTTTTCTGTGTTTTTTTTTTCATTATCTATGGAAGGCAAAGAAGTAACCTATCTTGATAGTACAGTACCACTTTGATTGGGGGGTAAGAGGATTTACAAGGTGTGGTGTCAAATGGGACTCCCCAGCACCCTGTCCTCTGCTTTCCCAAGGCACCCCCAGCACATATCCTCTTACCCCCCACTCATCACTCCTCCAGGTGTATTTTTATCTGAGGTGAGGGGCTGGGGCACACCTATGGTGGATCATAGACATGTGCAATTTGTTTAGTTTTTTTTCGTTTTTTTTTCGTTATATTCATTCATTCGTTATCGTACGAATGAACGAACAATTCGCTAAAAATTTTAACGAATCGTTCGAATCGAACGAATCCGAAATACAACGAAAATCCGAAAAAAACAAATTAGAAACAACGAATCTACGAAAGAAGAAAATCCGAAAAACTAAAACAGGAACAACGAAAATCAAAATGAACGAAAAAATTTGTACATTCGTAACTTTTTTTTTTTTTGTTGTTGAATTGGTAATTTTCCGTGTCCCTTACAATGGCGCTGCTTAACGTGCTTCGAATGGATTGAACAAAAAAATTCGTACATTCGTAATTTTTTTTTTTTGTTGAATTGGTAATTTTCCGTCTCCCTTACAATGGCGCTGCTTAACGTGCCTCGAATGGATTGAACGAAAAAATTTGTACATTCGTAACTTTTTTTTTTCGATTCACAATTTTCCGTGTCTCTTACAATGGCGCTGCTTAACGTGCTTTGAATGGATTGAACGAAAAAATTCGTACATTCGTAATTTTTTTTTTTTGTATAATTGGTAATTTTCCATGTCCCTTACAATGGCGCTGCTTAACGTGCCTCGAATGGATTGAACGAAAAAATTCGTACATTCGTAACTTTTTTTTTTTCTTTTCGATTCGTAATTTTCCGTGTCTCTTACAATGGCGCTGCTTAACTTGCTTCGAATGGATTGAACGAAAGAATTTGTACATTCGTAACTTTTTTTTTTCGATTCGTAATTTTCCGTGTCTCTTACAATGGCGCTGCTTAACGTGCTTCGAATGGATTGAACGAAAAAATTTGTACATTCGTAACTTTTTTTTTTTCGATTCGCAATTTTCCGTGTCTCTTACAATGGCGCTGCTTAACGTGCTTCGAATGGATTGAACGAAAAAATTTGTACATTCGTAACTTTTTTTTTTGCGATTCGTAATTTTCCGTGTCTCTTACAATGGCGCTGCTTAACGTGCTTCAAATAGATTGAACGAAAAAGTTCGTACATTCGTAACTTTTTTTTTCGATTCGTAATTTTCCGTGTCTCTTAAAATGTAATAATAGCATACACATTACATAGAATTATGAATTATGCTCCGATTACGAATCTACGAATGTTACGAAAGTACGAATAAATACAAATGCGTCCGAATTTCGAATAAACGAATAAACGAAAATTAAACTAACGGAAAAACGAATTAACGAAAAAATAACTCTTACGGAAATACGAATCGTTACGAATACGAAACACCGACGACTTACGAATTTATGAATCGTTACGAATCAACGGAAACGAAAAAAAAAAAACGAAACGAAAATAAAAAAATTTTTTTTGTTGTGCACATGTCTAGTGTCAAATGGGACTCCCCAGCACCCTGTCCTCTGCTTTCCCAAAGCACCCCCAGCACATATCCTCTTACCCCCCACTCATCTCTCCTCCAGCTGTATTTTTATCTGAGGTGAGGGGCTGGGGCACACCTATGGTGGATCATGGATGGTGTAAGAGTGTGATTACACATTTAGGATTGGATGAACTTTCCTGCACTTGATCACTGCACCTTTTACTTCCATATGTCCAGATGATATTGAAGATTGTGGATCCTTATTCACCTTTGCCCATGCACTTTTGTAAACTTTAATGACATTTTGGACTATTTATGGATTTGTTGTTTATTGATTTTGATATTTGATATTTTTGTTCTACGCACTTTGTTTTTTAAACTTAGGCTGCTTTCACACTGAGGCGCTTTACCTGCGCTATAGCGCTAAAAATAGCGCCTGCAAAGCGTCTGTAAAGAGCCTCTCCTCTCACACCAGTGTGAAAGCCACTGGGCAGTTAACCGCTTCCCGACCGCCTCCTGCACATATACGTCGGCAGAATGGCATAGCTGGGCAGATCAACGTATTGGTACGTTGCCATCTAAGAGCCCAGCCGCGGGTCGCGCTCGCGACCCGGTTCAGGAGCTCCGCGACCACGGCCGCGGGAGCAGCGGACCCGATCGCCGCTGGTGTCCCGCGATCGGGTCACAGAGCTGAAGAACGGGGAGAGGTCTATGTAAACAAACCTCTCCCCGCGCTTCCTACACTGCCTGTCACTAATCGGCTGTTCCCTGTCATCGGAAAGCCGATCAGTGACGTCAGACGTCAGCCACGCCCCCTAATGTAAAAAAAACACACACGTCACAGACCATAACCCCTCCCGGCCCCCTAGTGGTTAACTCTTTCACTGCCAGTGTCATTTATACAGGAATTAATGCATTTAAATAGCATTGATTGCTGTATAAATGACAATGGTCCCAAAAATGTGTCAAAAACGTCCGGTGTGTCCGCCATAATGTCGCAGTCACAATAAAAATCGCTGATCGCCGCCATTAATAGTAAAAAAAAAAATTATTAATAAAAATGCTATAAAACTATCCCCTATTTTGTAAACGCTACAACTTTTGCACAAACAAATCAATATTGCTAATTGCGATTTTTTTTACCAAAAATATGTAGAAGAATACGTATCGGCCTAAACTGAGGAAAAAAAATGTTTTTTTTATAAATTTTTGGGGGATATTTATTATAGCAAAAAGTAAAAAAAATTGCATTTTTTTTTTTTAAATTGTCGCTCTACTTTTGTTTATAGCGCAAAAAATAAAAACCGCAGGGGCGATCAAATACGACCAAAAGAAAGCTCTATTTGTAGGAAAAAAAGGACGCCAATTTTGTTTGGGAGCCACGACCGCGCAATTGTCAGTTAAAGCGACGCAGTGCCGAATCGCAAAAAGGGGCCTGGTCCTTTGGCTGCAAATTGGTCCGGGGCTGAAGTGGTTAAACCCCCTTCCTAACCAGATCCATTTTTCAGCTTTCGGTGCTCTCACATTTTGAATGACAATTACTCAGTCATACAACACTGTACCCATATCACATGTCTGTCCTTTTTTTCACACAAATAGAGCTTGGGTTTTTTATTTTTTGCGCTATAAAAGAAAAAAGACCAGAAATTCTGTAAAAAAATTAATTTTTCTTAGTTTCTGTTATAAAATTTAGCAAATTTGTTATTTTTCTTCATAAATTTTGGCCAATATTTATACTGCTACATATCTTTGGAAAAAATAAGTACAAATTGGTGTATGTTATTTGGTCTTTGTGAAAGTTATAGAGTCCACAAGCTATGGTGACAATATCTGAAAATTGATCTCATTTCTTGAGACCCTAACATGCCAGAAAAGTACAAATACCCCCCAAATGACCCCTTTTTGGAAAGAAGACATTCCAAGGTATTTAGAAAGATGCATGGTGAGTTTTTTGAAGTTGTCATTTTTTCCCACAATTCTTTGCAAAATCAAGATTGTTTTTTTTTTTTCACAAAATTGTCATATTAGTAGTTTATTTCTCACACACAGCATATGCATACCACAAATTACACCACAAAACACATTCTGCTATTACTCCTGAGTATGGCAATACCACATGTGTGAGACTTTTACACAGCGTGGCCACATACAGAGGCCCAACATGCAGGGAGCGCCATCAGGCGTTCTGGAGCACCCAGGACAATTCTGACATTTCTCTCCTACATGTTAAAATCATCATTTATTTGCTAGAAAATTACATAGAACCCCAAAACATTATATATGTTTTTTTTTAGCAAAGACCCTAGAGAACACAATTGCGGTTGTGGCAACTTTTTATCTTGCACGGTATTTGCGCAGCAATTTTTCTAAACGCGTTTTTTTGGGGAAAAAAATGTTTTGTGCTTTAAAAAAAACAGTAAAGTTAGCCCAATGTTTTTGCATAATGTAAAAGATTAAGTTACGCCGAGTAAATAGATACCTAACATGCCACCCTTCAAAATTGCACGCACTTGTGGAATGAAGCCAAACTTCACCACTTAAATATCCCCATATGCAATGATTTTAATTTTTTTACTGGTTACATGCTTTGAGTTACAGAGGAGGTCTAGGGCCAAAATTATTGTTGGTCTGAACGCCAAGGGTCTTAACAGTCCCTTCAAGGCTCACTACTATGGCATGAGGCCATATTCCAAAAAAGCAGTTATCCTTTGTGTACAGGAGACGCACTTTTCAGAAACAAAATCATCTCAATGTTCCCACAATGCTTTCCTGCATTGCTTTCATGCACAAGCTGAAAAAAAAGTAAAGGGGTCATGATAACAGTTTGCTATTCTATCTCTTTCTCCCTTTCCCAAGTAGAGCAAGACCCTACGGGTAGATATCTGATATTATCTGCCTCATTCAACAATTACCCTCTCACAATTGTCAACATCTATGCCCCGCCGATTAGAAATCAAAAAGAAGAACTCCGGACAGCCGCACACCGGGAAAATAAAATCCAAAGGGTTTATTTAAAAGCAAAAAGACACTACAATCCAAACACGGCAATAAGGGGGGTACAGAGCTGACGCGTTTCGCACTGTATTTCAGTGCTTACTCATAGCTGTTTGAACACCGTTTTCATATGTGGGCGGGACTTACATATGCATTCGCTTCTGCATGTGAGCACACGGGGACAGGGGCGCTTTAAAAACTATTTTTTTTTATTGTTCATTTTACTTTATTTATTTTAGTTTGACACTTTTTTTCCCAAAAATACATTTTTTGATTACTTTTATTTATATTACAAGGAATGTAAACATTCCTTGTAATATGAATATGGCATGACAGGTCCTATTTACAGTGAGATATGGGGGGTCAATAAGACCCCACATCTCACCTCTAGGCTGGGAAGCCTGAAATAAAAAAAATAAAAAAATTATCCTGGCTTTGATCGCAGCGGTGAGTCGGTAGAAGCAACGGAGGGTGGCGGGAGGGGGGACGTCCCCTCTCACCTCCCGTAAGAATAATCAAGCAGTGTAACAGCTGTTATGATTGTTCTTATGGTGTAGGGCAGTGATGGCGAACCTTGGCACCCCAGATGTTTTGGAACTACATTTCCCATGATGCTCAACTAGACAGCAGAGTGCATGAGCATCATGAGAAATGTAGTTTCAAAACATCTGGGGTGCCAAGGTTCACCATCACTGGTGTAGGGAATCTCTGGCTGAAAAAGCTAATATCTGAATGAGGCCTGTAGCTGCAAGCATCATTCAGATATCCCCGCACAAAGTCAAGGACGTCATATGATGGCCAGTGGGTGGTAAGTGGTTAAAACGTTGTCCATTTATATATACAATATTTCTAACACATAGCATGTACATACCAAAAATTACACCCCAAAATAGATTCTCCTACTCCTCCTGAGTACGGCAATACCACATGTGTGAGACTTTTGACAGCCTAGCCACATACAGAGGCCGAGTACAGCCGAGTATGGCTGAGTATGGCTGAGCATGGCCGAGCATGACTGGGTATGGCTGAGTATGGCTGGGTATCACTGAGTATTGCAGAGTATGGCTGGGTATTGCAGAGTATGGCTAGGTATGGCAGAGTATTGCAGGGTATGGCAGAGTATTGCAGGGTATGGCAGAGTATTGCAGGGTATGGCAGAGCATGGCAAGGTATGGCAGGCTATTGCAGAGTATTGGCAGAGTATGGCAGGGTATTGCAGAGTATTGCAGAGTATTGGCAGGGTATGGCAGGGTATTGCAGAGTATTGGCAGGGTATTGCAGGGTATGGAGGAATGGCTGTGCATGGAGGGATGGATGGATGTGACTGCAATTGTCACAGAGCAGCGCTGTGGGCACTACAGATCCAACCCACAGCGCTGCTGCCATCCAATCTCTCCCCCTCCACTGTACCGATTGGTACACAGAGGGGAGAGAGGATGACATTGGTTTGTTTACAAGTGATGCTCCGTCATTTGACGGAGCGATCACATGGTAAACGACCGTGATCAGCGGCCATTTACTGTGAACCGTGATCCCCCAGGTCCTCTGGACCCGACGGTCACGGATGTGCTCGGGTGCGTGCACCAGGGGGCGTGCAAGAGCGGGATTCTGGGAGGACATCATAGTACGCCCTCCTAGAGTTATGCAACCACCCTGTAGCCGTCATTTGGCTATGGACCGGTTGTTAAGTGGTTAATGGGCAGCGCTGCCAAAGTGCCGGCAAATCGCTTTTAACCCTTTTTCGGGTGTTAGCACTAGCAGGGGTTAAAGGTGCCCTGCTAGCAGCCGAAAAGGGCAGCAAAAACAACGGTAAAGCGCCGCTAATAATAGCAGCGCTTTACTGCCGACGCCCCAGTGTGAAAGTAACCTTACTGAGTTAGCGCCACATTAATTATTTTACATATTTATCTTAGTAATATGTATGCCGATTTTTGTTTTTGTAGGTCGTGGTAAATTACAGTTAGAGCCAAGAGATATGGATTAGGTGTCATGCCGGACAAAGTTGAATACCGAGCCGTGATTAGGTTCCTCCATCTTCAAGGGAAATCTGCCCAAATAATCCATGAAGAGATTTCAGTTGTGTATGGACAATGGATGAAAGCTGGGTATATCTATATGATCCTGAGACTAAAGAAATTAGTAAAACATGGAAACACGCTTCACCACCCACCCCCAAAAAAGGCTAAGGTGCAACATTCATCCATTAATCATGGCTCGGTATTCAACTTTGACACCTAATCCATTTCTCTTGGCTCTAACTATAATTCACCACGACCTACAAAAGCAAAAATTGGCATGCATATTACTAAGATATCCACCAATAAACTGATAGATCCCTAGCACATCTAGGTGATCATGGTGATCATGGTGAGAGTAATGCCCCGTACACACGGTCGGATTTTCCGACGGAAAATGTCCTATCGGACCATGTTGTCGGAAATTCCGACCGTGTGTGGGCTCCATCGGACTTTTTCCGTCGGAAATTCCGACGGAAAAAGTTTGAGATCCTGCTCTCAAATTTTCCGACAACAAAGTCCTATCGGACTTTTTCTGATCGTGTGTAGCGAATTCCGACAGACAAAGTGCCACGCATGCTCAGATCACATTACAAGACCAAAGCTATTGGCTACTAGCCTCTACGTAGTCCCGTCGTACGCAATGAACGTCACCACGTTCAGGATGATCGGATTTTCCGACAACTTTGTCCGACCGTGTGTATGCAACACCAGTGTCGGAAAAAATCCGTTGGAAAAAATCCGACGGATTTTGTGGTCGGAATTTCCGACCGTGTGTACGGGGCATTAGAACATATTGGCCTCCCCTAATAAAGCAGGAGAAGCCGAGACAGAAGGTTAGCTATGAGCTGGAGGACATGTTGTATATGTTCAATACATAGAAGATGCATCCAACATAACCTCACTGACTCTTGTCAGACAGGATCAGTCCAGTGATGGTATTAGTTGCCAACATGGTGCCCTTTGATAAACTCCAGGCTAATGGCAATGGCAATAAAGAGTGTGGCTGTCACTCAAACAACAGTCCCAAGTAGCATTACAGGAAGACCAATTTTGACATCAAACTCTATGATTTTATTCATACTTTCAACTTATCCAATTGTCCCTGATTCCAGTATAATACAGATGACTCCAATTTGGATTCTTTCCAGAAATGGTATTTAGCATTAATAGCTTTATTTCACTTTTTATAATGATTTGACCTTGGAAAAAAATGCATATCTACAGCTTTTGACTTTATACTTGTAGCACTAACCCCCGAAGGAGCTGCTGGTTTTATTTGGGCTTACCGTTACCTCACCTGTTTGCTTCTTCGTTTTGGGGATCCCGTGGAAAGTGGCCCAAAGAATGTGAACACTGAATCCTCTTTTGGGTTATTTATTTAGAAAAAAGACAAAGTCTCTTAATGAAGGGTTAGGGGTGAGTTCAGGCACTTAAATTGCAGGGTGAAGGTATTAGAAGAATCCAGTGGATAAAACTATTCCACGAACTGGATCCAGCGAAACTGGATAGGCCTCTCTCACTAGGCCTAGCAGCCGGTGAGATGCTCGGTAAAGTCTCTGCCACAGACTTGTAAGTTACACTTGAGCGTTACTGAGGGATTTGGATGAATTTAAAGAACTGTCATACGGTACCAGTTTCTCTCAGCCGATCCAGCGATACCGTATGAGTGTTGATCCAGGTTGCGTCCTTCAACTAAGTCTCCAGGCTCCTTCAGAGAAACCAGCCTTGCGCACGGTCTTCTCCTGAAAGAGTCCTGCCCTGGGGTTCCTCAGTTGCTGGGCCTCTCCCTTCAGATGAGATGGCACAGGACCATCCCTGGATCAGTAGGCTCTGAAATTCGCTCTGGCCTTTCCCCTCAGTTGCGTCGCCTCGGGCCAGGACACAGGATGCACAGTTCCGCACCCCAGGCCAGGAGGGCCATGGGGCTGGGTCAGGAGGACCACCAGAACCAAAAAGACAGAAAATAATCCCCCCGCCAACATGGCGTTGGTACCTTAAATAGCACCCCACAGAATGCACAGTGGGAGAAACACTCCCACTGGGCTGGTTCCGAGCAGTAAGTGGCATTCAATGCATACAGCTAGACTGCGTTTTCACTCTTGCCGGCGGTGACAGCGACACCTACGGTCAAGGAGAACCCAGTGCAACCCAGCTGGGCCGGTACTGAAACCAGAAATTTAGAGAAATTATCCTGAAGCCCAACTGTGGCTTCAGGCAACTTCATTTTGCAAAAACAATAGCGCCTGCTCGTCAGGAGCCAGCGCTACATACTTTTTAGAAGGTACAGCAACTGACACCGTCCAAGCTCAGAAGATG
Source organism: Lithobates sylvaticus (assembly GCA_028564925.1). NCBI lineage: Eukaryota > Metazoa > Chordata > Amphibia > Anura > Ranidae > Lithobates > Lithobates sylvaticus. The sequence goes on along the minus strand of CM053031.1, from coordinate 297,371,348 downwards.
TATGATGTCAACTGCATTAACTTTATTGTAAATCTCAGGCAAGGTATATTCTGCTAAAATGTTTGGAGTAATAAAGACTTTAGCTCCTGGCACTTGTATCTCATCCATTTCTAAGATGGAAACACATGAAAGAAATTATGAAATTACTGAATTTGATCGCTCAAAAAAATCTAAAAGACCAGATTAGCCGCATAAATTGCTGCTTTTTAGCAACAAGGAACCATAAAGTTATTTTCCTACACTTTTCATGTGCATAGGGCTTGAAGTAAAATGATATTACCTTATTATTTTAAGAACTGCTTTGTCATTGCAGGTGGCCAAGGCCTTGTGTTATCTCACTGCTGCCAAGCTTTGGTTACATGCAAAATAACACAGTAGAGACTTACATCCAACAGATGCTGGAGCGCCATATTGTGTTTCTATATTTATTTTGGGCTATTAGTACAAGCAAAAATGATATTTCAGCTTTTGGTAGATTCTAGGAAATCGAACAACCTTAATATTTGTTGATTCTCTTGAGGAAAAAAAATGCTTGAGTTCTTGAGCTTGTGCATTAAAATGGGGTCCCACTCTCCAGGTCAGATATTTAACCTACAATGTTACAATGTACTTTAGGAGAACATTTTTTTTTGTTGTAAGAAGTGTGAGAATCTAATAATGAGAACATAAAAAAATGTGGTGATGATAATACGATCTCTCTACTGGAATCTCCAAGAGGTATAAAGAGTCAGTAAGTGATCGAGCTCACCAATTTCCACCAGTAGATGAAATACTATGTTTTAGTGGGCTGAATGCTAAATAAATTGATGACTTCAGTATATGATGTGGAGTACTAAAGAAATTTGTTTGTAATACCCTTTTTTTAATCCACAACCACTCACCGTGGAGCAGTGGCGTTGCTAGGGGGTGGCTTTTGGGGCTATAGCCCCGAATCTGGGGCCTATAGCCCTGAGTCTCTGCAGGGGTCCCCAAGGGGAAGGGAGGCTCTCTGGGGACCCTGATGTAAGGGGGGACTTTCTGGCTCTCTGGGGACCCTGATGTAAGGGGCGGCTCTGTGAGGACCCTGATGAAAGGGGGGCTCTCTGGGGACCCTGATGCAAGGGGGCGCTCTCTGGGGACCCTGATGTAAGGGGAGGCTCTCTGGGGACCCTGATGCAAGGGGGCGCTCTCTGAGGACTCTGATGTACAGAGGAGGCTCTCTGGGGAACCTGATGCAAGGGGGGGGGGGGCTCTCTGGGGGACCCTGATGCAAGGGGGGTCTCTGGGGACCCTGATGTAAGGGGGAGCTCTCTGGGGATATATACACACACACACACACACGTATATTATTGTATATACATGTGTATGCCCACACAAGCGTATGGCTTTCTTTACTACACTGCTATGGGATCTAGCCCCAGATCTTTTGTAGACCTAGCAATGCCCCTGCCGTGGAGAAAGTATTATTGGGACCCCCCCCCCATAGTTTTCATTCTTCAACATTGGGGGTTTTAGGGCCAGGTGTGGGCTTTTTTTTTCTCTCTCTCCATCCTCTAGACACTCAATTGCCACTTTTGAGTATGTTTTTGTCTGTATTTAGTTGTTTATATTATTATGACATATGACATTTTTAAGTTACCCGTATTTTTCGCTCCATAAGACGCACCTAGGTTTTATATGAGGAAAACAAGAAAAAATATATTCTGAACCAAATAGTGTACTAAATAATTTAATATTATACTACTACTATAGGTGGGTGGTGGACACACAGCAATACCACCCCCCCATGAAATCAGCTCAGCTACACTATATCTGGGTGGTGGTGGTGGACACAGCAACCTCCCCCGTTCCCGGATCAGCTCAGGGTGGCAGGGCAGACACAAACACCCCTTCAGGCTCTTCTATCACAACAGCTCAGGTGACTGGGCAGTGGATACCATGCCAGCCCACACCTCCCACCCTCTCATCACCAGCTCACCTGGGGCAGCAGCGGACACTGCCATTGCAATCCACAGCCCCCTCTGCCTGGATGGCTGGATGGTTCTCAGCCTCAGATACACCCGGGCGGGCGGCAGCTAGGAAGGTCCAGAGGACAAAGTTTGCAGCTGCGGCTGCCGGTGGGAGAAGCAGGAAGGTACAGACTGGACCAAGCCATGGAGCCAGGGTGTTCCAGCTGAAAAAAAAAAAAACAGCCAGGGCTCTCGCCACTCTTGGGATAGTGTCACCCGATATATGTAACTATGTAACCTCTGGCGGGCGTCACCCGACCTGGGTATGGAGCGCACCCCCATAGTGATGCCATTGACACCTCCGCCGTGTTTTGGCACCCTGGGCAGACCACCTCCCCCACTCCCCCTTGGTATGCCCCTGTCAGGATGCGCTGCACATCCTGTCCACCTCTCTCCTCCACAGAGAAGTCGAGCGTAGGTATTCTGACACAGCATTGGCGGCAGCGGACGGGGGGTGGTCAGTATTCACTCCATAAGACGCACCGACATTTCCCCCTATTTTGTTGGGGGGAGAGATATATGTGGGGTGGTCAGTATTCACTCCATAAGACGCACCAACATTTCCCCCTATTTTGTTGGGGGGGGGTATATGTTACTATTTTTGTAGAGCCACATTATTTGTCAATACAAAGGTACGGATTCTGAAGAAGCAAGACCACTGTGAAATCCATTGATCCACTACATCAGGGATATGCAATTAGCGGACCTCCAGCTGTTGCAGAACTACAAGTCCCATAAGGCATAGCAAGACTCTGACAGCCACAAGCATGACACCCAGAGGCAGAGGCATGAGGGGACTTGTCGTTTTGCAACAGCTGGAGGTCCGCTAATTGCATATACCTGCACTAGTGTGAATTATAAAAATGCAAGCCGCTAATAATAATGGCTAAGTGGTGGAAGACTCATCCACTTATATAAGGCCTTTTTCTAACATCATTACACAGGTAACTGATATGCCCCGTACACACGCTCGGACTTTCTGGTGGGATTGTCCGCCGGACCTAGTCCAGCGGACAAACCGCCGGACTTTCCAGCGGAGCTCCGCTGGACTTTCCAGCGGAGCTCCGCCGGACTTTCCGAGCGTGTGGACTTGCCACACACGCCCGGACTTTCCGGCGGACAATCCGCGGGAAAAAGTCTGCGGGACTTTTGGAAATGAACGGACTTGCCCCACACATGGAGGAAAGTCCGTTAATTTAGAACATGACTGCAGGTAGACGGGACTAGCGAAGGCAGCGAATGCCGCCATGCTAGCCCCGTCACCTGGTATGGATTTAAAGGGAATCCCTATGCCGAAAAAACGGCGCGGGGGTCCCCCCCAAATCCATCTCAGACCCTTATCTGAGCACGCAGCCCGGCTGGCCAGGAAAGGGGTGGGGACGAGAGAGCGCCCCCCCCCTCCTGAGCCGTACCAGGCCATGTGCCCTCAACATGGGGGGTGCCCTGGGGAAAGGGGGGCCGTGTGGCCCCCCCACCCCTAAGCACCTTGTTCCCATGTTGATGAGGACAAGGGCCTCTTCCCGACAACCCTGGCCGTTGGTTGTCGGGGTCTGCGGGCGGGGGGCTTATCGGAATCTGGGAGCCCCCTTTAATAAGGGGGCCCCCAGATCCCGGCCCCCCACCCTATGTGAATGAGTATGGGGTACGATGTACCCCTACCCATTCACCTAAGGTGTAAAAGTGTCAATAAAAAAAACACACAATTTTTTTTAAATATTTTATTGCACTGCTCTGGGGGTCTTCTTCTGTCTTGGGGGGGTCTTCTCGCCGGACTCCTCCGCTCTCTTCTGCTCTTTTACCGAGCAGAGGAGCCCGGCTTTCTTCTTTGTCGTCGCCGCCGTCGTCTGGGGGTCTCGATCCGCCTTCGGGGGTCTTCCGGGGTCTCTTCTGTTCTTGCTGCTGTCGCTGCTTTCTGCGCCGTCTTCTTCTTCTTCCTCTTCTTCTTCTTCTTTTCCTTCCGATGTTGACTCGTCGCTCTCTCTGGCCGGAATGGCAGAGACGCGCTGTGTTGTGACTTATATAGGGACAAGGAGGCGGGGTCACATGCTCATGTCACATGGTGACCCCGCCCCCCTATGATTTCACAGTCTCAGCATCCTACAAGACTGTGACATCATAGGGGGGTGGGGTCACCATGTGACATGAGCATGTGACCCCGCCTCCTTGTCCCTATATAAGTCACAACACAGCGCGTCTCTGCCATTCCGGCCACAGAGAGCGACGAGTCAACATCGGAAGGAGAAGAAGAAGAAGAGGACGGCGCAGAAAGCGGCGACATCGGCAAGAACAGAAGAGACCCCAGAAGACCCCGAAGGCGGATCGAGATAAAATATTTTTAAAAAATTGTGTGTTTTTTTTTATTGACACTTTTTCCTTAGGTGAATGGGTAGGGGTGCATCGTACCCCATACTCATTCACATAGGGTGGGGGGCCGGATTCTGATAAGCCCCCCGCCCGCAGACCCCGACAACCAACGGCCAGGGTTGTCGGGAAGAGGCCCTTGTCCTCATCAACATGGGGGACAAGGTGCTTTGGGGTGAGGGGGCCTGCAGGGCCCCCCTTTCCCCAGGGCACCCCCCATATTGAGGGCACGCGGCCTGGTACGGCTCAGGGGGGCGCTCGCTCGTCCCCACCCCTTTCCTTGCCGGCTGGGCTGCGTGCTCGGATAAGGGTCTGAGATGGATCTGGGGGGGACCCCCACGCCGTTTTTTGGGCGTAGGGATTCCCTTTAAATCCATGCCAGGTGACGGGGCTAGTGCGCCGGCATTCACTGCCTTCGCTAGTCCCGTCTACCTGAAGTCACGTTCTAAAAGAACGGACTTTCCGATGATCGGCAAGTCCGTTCATTTCCAAAAGTCCCGCGGACTAGCATACAGACCGCGGGATTGTCCGCCGGACTCGCGAGTCCAGGGGACAATTTTAAGTCTGAACTTAAAACTTAGTCCGCCGGACTTTTGGCGGGAAAAAGTCAGCGGGAAAGTCCGCTCGTGTGTACGTGCCAATAGGTATTATTGACCCGTCTTTATTATTTATCATATCATGTTTTGAAGAACAGTAGATACTTTTTGTTTGGAGCTGATACTACATGGCTCTGTAATTGCTATCACTGACGGCTTTCATTTATATGGTTTGTTCTCTTGGTTTCTTCCTAGCCTGGGACCCTGATGTTGTGCAGTGGATTCACTGCCACACTATTGTGCTTGGGTTTTCATGTATTGATATATTGCTTGCAGTTCTCCTTAGTATATACCACCAGGTATAGAAGGCAATATCCAAAGCGGGGATATGTTTTTGAACCTTGTTCAATTTATGGGTTGGAAGATGGGTTGTCCGTGTGTGCACAGTGGTGTAGTGCAGTGTTTCTCAATTTCAGTCCTCAAAGCGCCCCAACAGGTCATGTTTTCATGTTTTCCATTATTTTGCACAGGTGATTTGATCAGTTTCACTGCCTTAGTAATGACCACAGCCGTTTCATCTGAGGGAAATCCTAAAAACATGACCTGTTGGGGCGCCTGGAGGACTTGAGTTGAGAAACACTGGTGTAGTGGTTAGCACTCTCACCTAGCAGCAATAGGGTCGCTGGTTCAAATCCTGACCACGACACCATCTGCCTGGAGTTTGCATGTTCTCCCTGTGCCTGCGTGGGTTTCCTCACACACTCCAAAGACATGCTGGTAGGTTAATTAGACCCTGTCTAAAAATTGCCCAAAAAATATGTGTATGTGTTTGTAAGCAGGTCAGGACCGTGCTATACTGCAGATGGACATCCGCGGCAAAAGCACCCTGAGGCGATTCAGTTCGCATAGGTAGCGCTATACAAGTCACTCATTTATTCACTACATCAGTTTGTAACAATATATACGCGCTAGTCATACACAACTAGATATGGCATTTATACTCTATGGCGTTTAGGTGATATTGCACAGTTTTGGAGATATTACCGACATCACCAGCGCATGCGCACCAAAGAAAGGGCACAATTGTGCCACTTGTATAGGGTCAGTGCCGTGACCGTCGCCCCCCTCGCGCATGTGCAGGAGTGGCGTCACGCGACTCCAGCCAGTCACAGAGCCAGAGTCAGCTGCCCCGGAAAGGAAGAGGGGTGAAGATGGACGGGGCCACCAGCAGGGACATTGCGTGCTTCGTTTGCTTGTAAGTGGCACATAATAGCCCATTATGATTTTACTTTGCAGGGGAATAAAGAGGAAGTAAAAACCCATCAGGGTTTACTTCCTCTCTAACAAGCACGGTGGTTGGCACTTATTGGTTTTGCATAGAAGATTCTTTCAGCTATGCACTATTGTGAAAGTGGACATTGGGATGTTATGTGGACATTGTATTCTTTTTTTGAATATTGATTTGTAATTTTTAGGTATTTTGTATGTACATCCTAACTACACAAGGTTCCTATCGGTGGCAGCCACCCCAGCCAGCCAACCACATAACCCACCCCACCCGCATTCGCTTGATCGATCACTGCTTCCTCGCCACTCAATCGATTACCCGTCGCCTGCCAGGCCCCCTGTTAGCCCCAAACTTACCCCATCCAGGTGGCGGCTTCCCCTCTCTCCTCCTGAGCCAATAAGGCCTTAGGACTCCTAACCAATTGGGTCTCAGGACCCCCTTCCTGATTGGCCGGGAGGAGAAACAGCAAGACATTAGTGAATATTAATTTGCTTAATCACACAACTGGGTAGGCTTGGGGCGCAGTGCTCTGTGCCCCAATCCCACCCTTTTTCAAAGTCAATTAGAGCCTCTGGCTCTAATCATGTGCTTCTAAAAAAATAAAAATAAACATTGAAATTAATGTGTCTGGCACCCTGCATATAGATTAGGGGCCAGGCTCATAGTTTAGGGGGGCGGTGCCCCTGCGCCCCTAATGGATGGGTCACCCCTGCTTCCTATGGTGGTACACTGAGAAGAGGAGGAGCCAGGAGCACTGGCATTAGGCCCGAGGGGGGGGGAGGTTCTGGACCCCTCTACGCAATACCAGCTAGGTATAAACCTGATTGTTATTTTAAAAGAAAAAAATTGACTTTACAAACGCTGTAATGGTCAAACACAAAATGTTTTCAGAGCTGCCTCAAGGAAGTGGCAGGAGTTACAGATGGAGATCTGCCATGGTTCGCTTCCTTCTTAGGAAACCGGTCACAAACAGTGAAACTAGGAGCCTTCACTTCGGAAACTCGGGCAATCACTTATGGAGTCCCTCAAGGATCACCATTGTCACCAGTACTGTTCAACATTTACATCCGACCACTCTTCAAAATTATTAGCAAATTGGATCTGTGCTTCCACTCATACGCGGACGACACTCAACTGTACTTCCGGATCACCGGACAAAAAGACCAATACCAGGAACTAGGAAAATGTCTCACATTGATAGATGACTGGATGACCACTAGCTCCCTCAAACTAAATGGATCAAAAACAGAATTACTGCTCCTCGACGCAAACTCAAGGAAAAAGACGAAGACCCCTTGGACACCACCAACCATCTTGGGACAGACCATCCTTCCAAGCAACAAAGCCAAAAGCCTCGGAGTAATCTTTGATTCAGAGATGACAATGGAGGCACAAATAGGATCCGTAATCAGCGGATCCCACCATCTCCTTCGCATGCTACGCAGACTCATCCCCTTCATCCCGGAAAAGGAAAAAGCGGTAGTAGTAGGAACGATCATCAATTCACGGCTCGACTACGCAAACTCACTCTACATAGGATTACCGGATTACCAGATTGCGCGCCTACAAGTCGTCCAAAACACAGCAGCAAGAATAGTCACCGGAAAGAAACCCTGGGAATCCATCTCCCCATCCCTAAGGATGCTCCATTGGCTCAAGGTAAAAGACAGGATCACATTCAAGACCCTCTGCCTCACCCACAAATGTACACAAGGAAATGCGCCTCAATACCTTTGTGAGAAAATAGAAAAATACATACCGAATCGCAGACTTCGATCAACAAACCAAAATCGCCTTCTCATCCCCAAAGCCCGCTACAAATCGAAGGGAGAACGAAGATTCGCAGTACAGGGACCCCGGCTATGGAATGCTCTACCAAACAACATCCGCATGGAAGAAAACCATCAGGCCTTCAGGAAAAAACTCAAGACCCACCTCTTCTAATACATGGCATCCCAACATGAGCAGTCAAGCGCCTCGAGGCGATTCAGTTCGCAGTTGCAGCGCTATACAAATCATTCATTCATTCATTCATTCATTTATTGCCATTGCCTTTAGCCTGGAGTTTATCAAAGGGCACCATGTTGGCAACTAATACCATCACTGGACTGGTCCTGTCTGACAAGAGTCAGGGAGGTTATGTTGGATGCATCTTCTACGTAATGAAAATGTACAACATGTCCTCCAGCTCATAGCTAACCTTCTGTCTCTGCTTCTTCTGCTTTATTACGAGGGGAGGCCAATACATTCTTACTCTCACCATAATCTAGATGTGCTAGGGATCTATCAGTTTATCGGTGGATATCTTGGTAATTTTTGCTCTTGTAGGTCGTGGTGAATTATATATAAACAAAGAGAAATAAAACTGTGCTCAAAAGTGAATAAATTGTGTGAAAAAAGCTGCAATAAAAACCACAAATATCGGTATAGTGTCAGAAAATAGAAAAATATAAATTGCGCTAATTAAATCATCCTAATTCTCATGTGCCAAAAAAAAAAAAACAGAAAATGACATATGATGCAAACCATACGCACACAAATATAATGAACTAAATCAAAATATGTGTATGCTCAATGACATAAAATGTAATGAAAAAAATTCAGGTGTGAGTATTCAATAAGAAACATATATAACCAAAATGTGCTCAAAAGTGAAGTGAAAAATATTGAGAAGAAAATAAAATAAAATAAATGAAACTAGGGCGGTGCTACGTACTGACGCCACCATGCCCCCCATGTGTTTTTTGGAACACTGGTGTTTGTTTATATGCTGCCGGCAATTTTTAAATGTAGCAAGTGACGCTGGTCCACGCTTTTTTGTATCTGCTTTTTACTACGAATAAACCAGTTTGTTATGATACTACACCATTGGAGTTATCTCTTATCTTCCACTTATGTTGGTGTTGGTGTCTATCGGATCGTGATCGTTTGGAATCCTGGTTCCTGCTTTGTGAACTCCTATCTGACGGACGTGTTCAGTGACCGGTTGGATACCCCATTTACCCATGCAGAGGGTTATATCTGCTTGCGCTTCAGACCTCGCTATTTAGGGGGTCCACCCAATCTGGTAAGGTGCATATATCAGTTTGACCTTCCCACATCTTGGTTTCCTACTTCCATCTCCCCTCCATCTACAGAGCTTTGGTGACGGTTTTCCTTTCATATTTTGGATCTTCCGCTGGATCATATTGTGTCTTCATTGATTAATTTTTTTGATTTGGACTGTTGATGGACTTATATTTATATTTAATTCCATTTATTTTATTTTATTTTCTTCTCAATATTTTTCACTTCACTTTTGAGCACATTTTGGTTATATATGTGTCTTATTGAATACTCACACATGAATTTTTATCATTACCTTTTATGTCATTGAGCATACACATATTGTGATTTAGTTCATTATATTTGTGTGCGTATGGTTTGCATCATATGTTATTTTCAGTTTTTTTTTTGACACATGAGAGAAGGGTGATTTTTTTTTTTTTTTTTTTCCACCTCAGAGAGAGCTTATTGGGACCAAATCAGGAGCGCCCTCAGTTATGTCCCTTTTAATATCTTCACATCATTGTGGAATTTTCATCTTCTCTTTTTTTTTTTTTATTATTATTAATAATTTTTGAAATTTATAAATTTAGAATTTTTCCATATTCCTTATGCGTTATTTATATCTTTATTGAGCCTGCGTGGGACGGCCTACTGCTTGAGGCCTCCCCCTTCTCCCCTTCTCCAGCGATAGACCTTTCCTTTAGATACTTTGAAAAAATACGAGAACTATGTCCTTTTTTTTTTTTTTTTTTTAAAGGTCGTATGTCTCTCTCTCACTCTTTCCTCAGGGCTTCCACATAGCTCCAGGACCTCTTAAACTTTCTCCAACCTTCCCACTTAGTTTTTGTGTCATCCCTTTCCTCTGTCGCGCTGTTGACTAGACACTCTGAGATATAGGTACCCTCTACCACGTTAACCCATTCCCAAATAGGCGGACTCTCAGGGTCCTTCCATCTTCTAGGGATCACTCGCTTTGCTGCATTTAACAAATGCGGGACTAGTGATCCCCTATATTGCCTGGAGCCTACCGATGTATCGTGTAGCAGAACTGCCCAAGGGTCTTCTCTTATCTCCACCTTAGTAATCTCCTTGATATATTTTAGGATGGACTTCCAGAATTTTTTAATTTTTGGGCAGTCCCACCATAGGTGACCCATAGTTCCCTTCACTTGGCATCCTCGCCAGCAGTCGGCTGACGCTCCCGGCTGGAATTTGTTTAGTTTTTCCGGGGTCAGGTACCAACCGGAAATGCACTTGTAGTTAATCTCTGCGGTTTTGACATCCACAGCTGAGCTGTGGTTGAGTTGAAAAATTTTACTAATTGCCCCCGAGTGATGCGTGCCCAATTCCCTTCCCCATTTTTTGACAAAAGGCGGCTCCCCCTGTCCGTCCCCCGACAGCAGAAATTTATAGATTCTTGTGATAATTTTTTTGGTGTTCTCCGTCGTGAAGATACGTTCCATCTCCGTGAGGTCCCCCCGACCCCTCTTAGGAGGGGGGATGGACCCCACGAAATGACTTAACTGGAGGTACCGCCAATCGTCAACTATAAAACAGTCATTCATCCCCTGTAGCTCCTGTGACGACACTATTTTTCCCTTTCTAACTATGTCCCCTACTCGTGCATTGTCATTTTTTATCCATTCCCCTCCCTGATCCCTTCTCCCTGGTGGAAACATGTCATTTTCTTTTAGTGCAATTAGTGGTGAATTGAATTTGAGTTTAAGGTTTTTGTGCATTTTATCCCACACTTTTAAAGTGTTTTTTGTGATTGCATGTGTTTTTTCACCCATCCTTCTAAACTTGGGTGGGTTCCAAATAATTTTCCCCAACTGTGCTTCACTTAGTGCTTCCTCTAGGCTTGCCCACCTCTTAAAACTATGTGCCCTCCCCCATTCTGTGATTCTTAACAAAACTATTGCGTTGTAATAATTGACAATGTCGGGCACCGCCAGCCCTCCCTTGCTTTTATCTAATTTTAGGGTTTGGAAAGAGATTCTATGTAGCTTCTGTTGCCAAATGAAATTCAAAATGAGAGTTTTTAATTTCCTAAGGTACTGTTCTGGTAACGATATTGGGATCATCTGAAATTTATAGGTGATCAGCGGGAGTATCATCATTTTGACTGCATTGATGCGACCAAACCACGAAATTGGTCTAGTTTTAAACTCCTGACATTTCTTTTTAACTTCGTCTAATAAGGGTAAATAGTTGGCCCTATACATTTTCCCTATGGAATTGGTCAGCTCGATGCCTAGGTATTTTAGTTGTTTTTTCCACGTGAGGTTATACCTCCTCATCAGATCTTGTTTTTCAGCCCTATTCATGTTGATACTCAAAATTGAGGATTTTGCTAAGTTGATCTTGAAATTTGAGACCTCACTGTATGCCGCGATGTTTTTCAAGATATTGGGGAGTGATTTGTGGGGTGAACCTACATAAAATAGGACATCGTCGGCGAATGCCGCCAGCTTATGTCCCCCCCCCCCCGCCACGCATCCCTCCACCTCCCTGTTTCCCCTTATTGTTGCTAATGGGAAGATAGGGTGATTTAATTAGCGCAATTTATATTTTTCGATTTCCTACCGTGGTGAATTATAGTTAGAGCCAAGAGAAATGGAGTAGATGTCAAAGTTGAATTAAGAGCCATGATTAATGGATGAATGTTGCACCTTAGCCTTTTTTGGGGGTGGGTGAAGAAGCATGTTTCCATGTTTTACTAATTTCTTTAGTCTCAGGATCATATAGATATACCCAGCTTTCATCCATAGTCCATACACAGCTGACATCTCTCCATGGATTATTTGGGCAGATTTTCCTTGAAGACCGAGCATGACACATACTCCATATCTCTTGGCTCTAACTATAATTCACCACGACCTACTGTACAAAAACCAAAATCGGCATGCATATTACTAAGATAAATATGTAAAATAATGAATGTGGCGCTAACTCTGTAAGGCTACTTTCCCACTGGGGCGCTATTTTTACCATCGCTTTTGCGGCCCTTTTCGGCCACTAGCGGGGTGCTTTTAACCCCTGCTTATGCCCGAAAAAGGGTTAAAAGCACCGATGCAGTAGGATTTAGGCGGCACTGCCCATTAATTTCAATGGGCAGGGGCACTTTAAGAGCACTCCTACAGCACCTCAAAGATGCTTTTTTTAGCATCCTGCTAGTGCACCACTCCAGTCTGAAAGTACTCGGGCTTTCACACTGGAGTGAGAGGAGAGGCTCTTTACAGTCGAATTGCAGGGGCTTTGTTTTTTAGCACTATAGTGCCTTTTTAGCACTATAGTGCCTGTAAAGCGCCTCCAGTGTAAAAGCAGCCTAAGTAAAAAAAAAAAAAAAGTGCATGGACAAAGGGGAATAAGGATCCACAATCATCAATATCATCTAGACATATGGAAGTAAAAGGTGCAGTGATCAAGTGCAGAAAAGTTCATCCAATCCTAAATGTGTAATCACACTCTCTTCCACCATCCATGATCCACCATAGGTGTGCCATAGCCCGTCACCTAAGATAAAAATACACCTGGAGGAGTGATGAGTGGGGGGTAAGAGGAGATGTTCTGGGGGTGCTTTGGGAAAGCAGAGGACAGGGTGCTGGGGAGTCCGATTTGACACCACACCTTGTAAGTCCTGTCCCCTCCCAAAGCGTCCCCTAGCACATATCCTCTTATCCCCCAATCAAAGAGGTTCCATCTGTCTCAGAGGGGGGAAATTGCAGCATCTCGGACCCCTGGCACCCTGTAAGACCCCTTTCACACCGAGGCATTTTTCAGGCGCTTTTGGGCAAAAAATAGCGCCTGTAAAGCACCTGAAAAACGTCTCCTCTGCAGTCTTGGTGTGAAAGATTTCACACTTAGGCGATGCGCTGGCAGGACATTAAAAAAAAAAACAGGATGAAAAGGACAGGGGCATAAGTACAGGGATTGCTATTGCAGCATATAGAGGAGGGGCAGTGGGGGGTGTCATATAAAGCAACCAATCCCCTCCATTTTCTTCCTGCAGCGGCTGCAGGAGGAACATGTCGCCACCCACCACCCCTCCTATCCAGCTCCTGCTGCCCCAGGCCCCTGTGTACTCCCCTGGCTCCCTCACCCCCCCACAGCACTGCTGGCTTCCCCCCTCTCCCATCAGCTGCTACAGGGGATGTGTCAGGACGGAGAACTTTTCTTGTCTTAATGATTAGAGTCAGTGATTCACACCGATCACTGACTCTGTTCATTCATAACTGAGGCATAATAAACATTTCACCTCACTTTCCGTCCCAATGACAAATGTTTTTGGAAAAGTGGGGTTTTAATTGAAACAAGGATTGGTGATAAAGCATCAGTAGAGAGGAGATAACTTTTTCCCAAATTAAATGTAACAGGATGGAATTTCCCTTCCTAGGGGTAGATTTCCTCTCACTTCCTGTTTTCTCCTTCCGTTTGCATGTAGGAGTCGTTTGTAAGTTGGATGTTTGAAAGTAGGGGCCTGCCGTATATACTCTGCAGAAATTTGCCCCATTAGATGTTGGTGTGGCCACAACACTGTAAGTCCTCACAGTTACTCTTGGTGGGCACAGGAATTGGTCCTGCTGTGAATTATTAGATCAAGATTTGTAATTGAATGCACCTGTTGAACGGGGCAGAAAAATTGGGCCTTTGGTGGTGGTGGTGGTGGTGGATGGTGTTGCCACAAGACTGTAAGCCCTCACAGTTACTCTTGGTGGGCGCAGGAATGGGCCCTGCTGTCAATTATTAGATCAAGATTTGTAATTGCATGCACCTGTTGAACAGGGCAGAAAAATTGGGCATTTGGTGGTGGTGGACGGTGTTGCTACAAAACTGTAAGCCCTCACAGTTACTCTTGGTGGGCGCAGGAATGGGCCCTGCTGTGAATTATTAGATCAAGATTTGTAATTGCATGCACCTGTTGAACAGGGCAGAAAAATTGGGCCTTTGGTGGTGGTGGTGGTGGTGGACGGTGTTGCCACAAGACTGTAAGCCCTCACAGTTACTCTTGGTGGGCGCAGGAATGGGCCCTGCTGTGAACTATTAGATCAAGATTTGTAATTACACGCCCCTATTAAACAGGGGCTGAAAAATTGTGCCTTAGGCAACGGTGCTGGTGCCACAACACTGCAACCCCTCACAGATACTGTACTTGGAGCACAGCAGTCACACGTGTTGCGAAGCATTGCTTAAAAAATTGTAATTACATGCCCCTGTTAAACAGGGGCTGAAAAATTTGCCTTAGGCAACGGTGCTGGTGCCACAACACTGCAACCCCTCACAGATACTGTACTTGGAGCACAGCAGTCAGACCTGTTGCGAAGCATTTTTAAAAAAAATTGTAATTACACGCCCCTGTTATACAGGGGCTGAAAAATTGTGCATTAGGCACTGGTGTGGTGGCACCCAGAAACAAAAATGTTCTTCCAAGCTATCAAGGAATGGATCATTGAGGAGGAAGAAGAGGATAGTCAGTGAACATAACAGGACAGTCACTCAGCATCAGCATAGGCAGTCTTGAAGGGATGTGACATTATAAATTATTCAGTTATATCCGCTTCAGGTTCCTGGTAGCTGGTGGTGATCCAAGACTGATTCATCTTTATGAAGGTCAGTCGATCAACCGAGTCGGTGGACAGGCGCACCCTGTGATCGGTGACAAATCCTCCAGCAGCACTGAATGTGCGTTCGGAAAGAACGCTGGATCCCGGACAGGCCAGTAGCTCAATTGCATACTGTGCAAGCTCTGGCCAGTGATCCATCCTCAAGACCCAGTAAGCCAGAGGATTTTCGGTGGGAAAGGTGTCCAAGTCTGACCTTGCCCATAGGTATTCCTGCACCATGTATATCAGACACTGGCGATGGTTGCTGGTACCGATCATACCTTGGGGCTGCGGACTAATTGTCTGAACGCATCGGTCAGACGTCCACCTTCCCCACCGCTCCTTCTGCTACTGACCGAAGCCTCAGCAACTCGTCGTCCAGGACCAGGAGTTTGTAACCTCCCAGTTTCTGGGAACGCATTGCACAGACCTTTCTGCAAGGCCTCCCTGAGATGTCTCATCCTCTGCTTCCTCTGCGACGGCAAGATAAGGTCCGCGACCTTACCCTTGTACCGTGGATCAAGGAGAGTGGCCAGCCAGTAATGGTCCCTCTCCTTGATCCGAAAAAAACGAGGATCCTTCCGCAGGCTTTGCAGGATCAGGGAGGCCATGCAACGTAGGTTAGCTAAGGCATTCGGTCCGGAGTCTTTTGGGTCACTGAGGACGACATGATCGCCAGCCACCTCCTCCCAGCCACGTACAAGTCCACTGGTTTGTTGGGACTGTACATCATCGCTAAAAGACTGCTGCTGCTATAGTTTCATAGTTTCATAGTTAGTAAGGTTGAATAAAGACATTAGTCCATCCAGTTCAATCTGAGTGTGTGTGTCTACAATTGTCGCCATCCCTGTACATTGCACACTCACATCAGTCCCTACCCTCAAGGAGCCCACACTGCTGCTGCTGATGCTGAGTGCCAGGCTCCACCTCCATGCTCACACAATCCTCCTCCTCCTCCTCCTCCTCCTCATCCTCTTCCTGTGTGATGGGTGGGACAGAAGGAACACTGTCTGGATAAAGGGGGCCTTGAGAGGCAAGGAAGTCCTCCTCTTCCTACCTCTGTTCTGCCTCAAGTGCCCTGTCCATTATCCCACGCAGCGTATGCTCCAACAGGTGGACAAGAGGTACAGTGTCACTGATGCATGCACTGTCACTGCTCACCATCCTCGTGGCCTCCTCAAATGGTGACAGGACAGTGCATGCATCCCTGATCATGCTCCACTGCCGTGGGGAAAAAAGCCAAGCTCCCCTGACCCTGTCCTGGTGCCGTAGTCGCAAAGGTACTCATTGAGGGCCCTCTGCTGCGTGTGCAGTCGCTGCAGCATGGCCAACGTTGAGTTCCACCTGGTGGGCATGTCACATCATGCTCCACTGCCGTGGGGAAAAAAGCCAAGCTCCCCTGACCCTGTCCTGGTGCCGTAGTCGCAAAGGTACTCATTGAGGGCCCTCTGCTGCGTGTGCAGTCGCTGCAGCATGGCCAACGTTGAGTTCCACCTGGTGGGCATGTCACATATTAGGCGGTTCTTGGGCAGGTTCAACTCCTTTTGCAGTTCAGCCAGCCGAGCACTGGCATTATGAGATCGGCGGAAATGCACACAGACTTTCCTGGCCTGCCTCAGGACATCATGTAAGCCTGGGTACCTGCCCAAGAACCGCTGCACCACCAGGTTGAGGACGTGAGCCATACAGGGCACATGGGTGAGCTGCCCCTGTCGCAGGGCAGAGAGGAGGTTGGTGCCATTGTCAGAAACCACCATTCCTGGCTTAAGCTGGCATGGCGTCAAACAACTCTCGGCCTGCCCCTGCAGAGCTGCCAGAACCTCTGCCCCAGTGTGGCTCCTGTCCCCTAAACACACCAGCGCAAGCACGGCATGGCATCTTTTTGCCTGCGTACTCGCATAGCCCCTTGTACGCCTACGAAGCACTGCTGGTTCCGAGGACAGAGCACTCGAAGAGGCCATGGAGGAAGAAGAAGAGGAGGGGGTGGAGGAGAGAGGTGTGTCACAACCAGTAGTAGCATTTTGGAGGCGTGGTGGCGGAACAACCTCCAACACTACTGCACCTTGTCCTGCATCCCTCCCAGCTGCCAATAGAGTGACCCAATGGGCAGTGAAAGACAGATAATGTCCCTGTCCATGCCTGCTGGACCATGAGTCAGCGGTAATATGCACCTTACCGCTGACCGCCCTGTCCAGCGAGGCATGGATATTGCCTTCCACATGCCGGTAGAGAGACGGAATCGCCTTACGTGAGAAAAAGTGGCGTTTGGGAACCTGCCACTGAGGAACCGCACATTGAACAAACTCACGGAAGGGGGCCGAGTCTACCAACTGAAAAGGCAGCAGTTGAAGTGCTAGCAATTTAGCCAAGCTAGCATTCAACCGCTGGGCATGTGGATGGCTGGGAGTATACTTCTTTTGACGGTCCAGCAGCTGGGGTAGGGAAATTTGCCTGCTACAATCGGACGTCGGTGTACTGCAAGTACTTGGTTGTGACACACCTAATTCTACACCTTCACTCCTCTCAGAGCATCTTTCATAGAGGACTGAAGATATAGTGGGGTTGGAGATCCCAGCTGATGAGGAGCAAGGAGAGGTCCGCTTTGTTCTTTGGTGTAGGTCTTTAATTTGCGCTTGCCAACGAGCTGCATGGCAGGTCGACATATGTCTGGTCATGCTTGTGGTGCCCAAGCGGCTGATGTTTTGGCCACGTGAGATACGCTTGAGACAAATATTGCAAATAGCAGTGGTGCGATCTGATGTACTCGTCTCAAAAAAGGCCCACACCAAAGAACTTTTGTGATAACGTGCAGAGGCAGCGCCCGGCACAGGCGGAGCTCTGCGGTGTGATTCAGTTGGTTTGCTGGCCTCTAGCTGGCCTCCGGAGGGCATCCTGCCTCGTTGGACATGTGCCGCCGCCTCCTCCTCCTCTCTCCCTTTAGGCACCCACGTGGAGTCAGTGACCTCATCATCCCCTCCCTCTTCACCACTAGAGCAAACCTGGCAGTAAGCTGCAGCTGGTGGAACATGACTGCCAGATTTCTGTCCTTCAGCATCCCCTCTCTCTGCGCGCACACTACTGCCTTCCTCAAGCTGGGTATCATCATCCGAGCATTCAAATCGTTGGGCATCCTCCTGGAGCATGTACCCAACACTGTGCTCTAACAGTTCGGGGGACTCCTCAGGAGGACATGGTGGGTCTAGGGAAGGGGTGGCTGATGATGCCATTGAGTACACGTTGGCAGCTGCTCTGCCAGTACCCTGAGCCTGGGTGAGAGAGGATGAGGAGGATGAGGAGGGCTTGGTCATCCATTCGACCAAGTCTTCGGCATGATGCGGCTCAACATGTCCAGCTGCCGAAAACACGGACAAGCGTGTCCCATGGCCACGTGCTGATGACGATGCACGACCACGTCCATGACCAGCAATGTTGTCTCTAGAAACAGAGCCTGCTTGCCCTGTGTTCTTGCCTCGGGACTGTCTGCCTCTCCTTGGCGGTCTTCCAGCCATTGTATGACAAGAGATGACAAGAACTGGGCTGACACACACACTAGCTCCTATGTGTGCTGACACACACACACACACACACACACACACACACACACACACACACACACACACACACATGAATCAGCAATGATTTAGCAATGAATGAATCAATCAGCAGGCTGCCTATTCACTCTATCAAAGCCGGGGCCGACGGCGCTGCGGCCTTTTATACAGTGGGGCGTGTACTAAAGCCCCTGAGCTTTAATTGGCTACAGGCGTCCTGCCTGTAGCCAATTATTGCTCTCCTCGCTGCCGGCGCTGTTATTGGCCAAGCATGCGGGGTCACAGTGCATGCTTGGCCAATCATCAGCCAGAAATGCCCTACGCCGGCCGCAATGCATTGTGGGCCGCTCGCATCACACGAATGTGATGCGAACGGCCCAAATAGTTCTGGGCTCGCCGAGCGAGCGAACGCCCTGTGCTCGATATGAACGTGGGTTTGAATCGAACACCGGGCAAATCCCTACTCACACGTATCGTCACTGCTCATGTGACTTTGATACCCTTTGACAAAGTCACGTGAGCGGTGTCGATACGCACGAGGGAGAAAGTCAGGTGCCTATTGTTTACTTCCGGTTTTCGGCCGAGACCGGAAGTTCATCCATCTGTGGTATAGTGCGGTCCTTGCCCTGTGGGGTCCCGACACGCTTACAAACACTTACACATACAACATACACATATTTGGCCAATTTTATCAAAGGATCTAATTAACCTACCAGCATGTCTTTGGAGTGTGGGAGGAAACCCACGCAGGCACAGGGAGAACATGCAAACTCCAGGCAGAAGGTGTCGTGGTCGGGATTTGAACCAGTGACCCTATTACTGCTAGGTGGAAGTGCTAACCACTACACCACTGTGCTGATTTGTATCAGCGAATAGCTGTATGTTTCACATTCTTGCACGTTGCACTGTGCACTTTATATCCTTTGTCATTTGTTTACAGAAGGCATTTTCTTCATATTTATTTAGACTTTTCAGCACGTTTATTGGAATTTCTTTTCCGTCATCTTTTTGAAGATTTTTTAGCGTAACACGTTTTTATTGGTCACTTTCTTATTGGTCACTCTATATGCACTTTATCTTTTACCCACAATTTTATTGTCATTGAGAAATTTATCCATATTTTATACTGCTTTTATACTGCTTTTATTACTGCTTATTACTGTTTTAAGCTGGATCTGTCGTACCTGAAGATTACCCATCTTCTGGAAAATACATCCCTCAGAGATCATTTTTAGTGGTTAGCGCCACATACCCCCCTTTTTTACATGTGTCTTTAGGCTGCTTTCTCTGTCTCAAAAGTGGAACATTAGAGGTCTGTTTAAACCCCTGATAATACACCAAAGCCCCCCCACGGGGCTCCTAATTTTTTTTGAAAAATAATAAAAAATGTTATTGTAAACATAAATTAAATAAAATTGTAAAAATACATTTAATAAAATGGTCAAAACTAATAAGAAAATAGAATAACACAAATAAAACTACTGACACCAGTGATGGAACTACCAGGATCACAAATGTTGCACTTGTAATCAGGCCCTGGTGTTTCGCCATCGTGGGGGGGGGCCCGGTTGGAGGGCCCTTTATGATTTCTTTCGCCAGGGCCCTGAAGGATCTCGTTACGCCCCTGATTTTATGCTTACCATGTATACACTGCAACTAAAATATGCTTGTCACTGCAGACAGATGTATTTAATGTATGTCACTACTGTGTATTGTTCTTTTTTTACTTACAATAAAATGTTATTGGAAAAAATACTGTGTTTACCAGACACTCTTTTAACATTTGTACTATCAAGATAGGTTTCTTCTTTGCTAACCGTGCCTTCCATAGATAATGAAAAAAGAAACACAGAAACCTCATTATTTAGAAAACATGAGATCTGTTTGAATATTTCCATATAGAGTATATGTGTCATGTACATTACCGTATGAAAATTCACTATGCAAAATCACGGTATTGGCTCAAAAAAATGATATCTGTCATTATCCACAGTTAAAAATATAAGCTTGTAGTATGAGAATTTTTTTTTTTCTCCTGAAGCTGCGTGTTGAGACTACCTTCTCTTCTACAATCTTGACCACGGCAAAATTGGAATCCATGGCTTCCTTCCTCGGTTCTCCCGATTCAGCTTGCCTTCTTGTTCTTTTGCTTGAAACAACCATCGGAACATTTTCCAATGCAATTCTCCTGGTCATACTTCTGAGTGTATTCAGAGGAAATAAGATCATGAAAACAGGGAACATAATACGAATTTGTCTAAACATATCAAATGTGTGCTTCTCAATCTTAGTGTTCACTTCAGTATACACAGGCATACTTTCTCCTGGAAATGCTCATGGGACTGATCCTACCTTGACTTTTATTGTCTACGCTATGACCTTATTTACTCTGAGCTCCAGTTCCTGGCTCACGGCCCTTCTCAGTTTTTTCTATGGTATAAAGATCATGGATTTCAAAGCCAGGGCCATAGTTTGGATGAAGAAGAACATCAACAGTGTCATACCATGGATGATAGTAGGAGTAGAAGTGGTGGCTTTTTTTAGCAGTTTCCTGAGTATGCTGATCAATATTAAGCTTCAAAAACCTTCTATGAATCATTCAATAATAAGTTTTAACAACTCCTTATTAAACACAGACATGGAACCTTTGATCACCACACTAATTCCAAGTGGCATACCGTTCCTCATCGTTGTAATCAGCACAGTTTGTACAGTTGGAACCTTGAAGAAGCATGGCTACAATATGAGGAAAAATATGGGGACTTTAAGTAACAAACAAATAAAAAGCACTGAAAAAACAGTCATTAAGATAAAACGTCTATTACTAGCTTATGTGTTTTATTACCTCTGTGTGCTTCTTTTTTTTTTTGCTGTTGCCTCACATTTGAATGCCCAGTTTTGGGTAATGTTGCTACTGTTGTCCTCCTATACCTTTGTTCAGTCTTTCCTTCTGGTCCTTGGAAACCCCAAGTTGCAGGAAGCAGCAAAGGAGATGTTGACATGTGCTGTATGCTCTCAACAAACACATTCTTAAAGTGGTTGTAAACTCAAAGAAATACTACTGCCAGCCCCCCTGTTCTATCAAGCCATTCTACACAGTGTACATGTTTGTATAAAACGATGCCTCTACATATCTAATCTCAGATCGTTTCTGGCCAGTCATGTGACCTCTGGCCACTCTCCTATGATCTAAGGGGAGCCACTGTGCTGTCCACTCAGCCCCAACCACTGTAGCCCTTAGATCGAGGGAGGAGGATGGGCCAGAGGTCAACTGAACAGCAAGAAAAGATCATGGATAAGGTATTTAGAGGCATCATTTTTTTACAAATACCTACACTGTGTAGGATGGCCTGATAGAACAGAGGGGCTGGCAGTAATCTTTCTTTAACTTTACTGGCAGCAAGGGAGGGGCAGTTCACACACACAGGAGCTGACAGACAGGGAGGGAAGGGAAGCATACAGAGGTACAGATTGAACAGCACAAGCACTGTACTGTTTAACCTGCTATAAGGGAACAGGATCTCTATTTTGGGGGGGGGGGGGGGGGGTTACAGACTCTTTAAACCTTGCATTGTGTCAGGACCTGAATCACCTGCTGGTGGCGTTGTGCTTCCCAGAGTGGAAAGTTGTAGTTCTGGTGTCCTCCAGTGAGTATCTTGCAGCATCCAGCAGATCCCAGTAATCAGTTTCCACTTGATGCTGGCTGCTGGGAGGGTATTTAGGTTCTCTTCTACTAGTCCATCTCACACCAGGGTTTTTCTGCTGTCAGATTTTGTTTGGCATTGATCCTGATTTTGCTCCTGCACTGTACACTGTATCCTGCTACCTTGTACCTGCTCTCCCTTGTTCCCGATCCCAGTTTTTTCCCCCCTTCCAACCTGTTCCCTGCACCTCCAGTTGTCCCTGCTTGTCTGTGTTCCCCCTTTTGTATATATTGGATATTGTTAGTTGTTGGTTAGGCTTCTGTTTGTTACTAGTCAAGTATCCTGTCACTGAGTTTTTGGTTTACTTATATTTTTTAATGTTTGCTGTGTGATGCTGTTTGGATGGATTTTTTTCTGTAAATATATCTCACTTTTAGCATATATAGTCTGGTCCCAGTCTCCTGAGTGTAGCCACGCAGATCTGGCCATCCTTGCTGCTGATTCCTGACACGTTGCTTGAGAGGTTTCTTATTTATCCAGGTCATGGTATAGTTAGTAGTAGATACATTCAACTGGACTTGTTCTTGTAACGTTGAGGATATTTTGCTGCTCATTCAAGCAGCTTCTTTAGTTCTGATGAGTTTCAAGAACATGCCCCAGGATTTAAACTATAATCACAATACAAACTGGGGCAAGGTGAGCCCATGTCACTGTTTAAAATGGCAGTCTGGGCCAAATATTTCAGGAAACAGGCACACTAATGTAGGTGTGTGCTGCATTCATCTTAGAGCCAGGGTTAGAGCTCAGGGCACCACCCTCCCGAGTCGGTCAGTGTGTGAAGGGAGCAGTAAGAGGTGCTAGCATGACCTGTGCTGTCCAGGTCAGGACAGACCAAGGCCTGAGCCTGGGAGAGGTAGAGAGAGAGTCAATGAGGGACGGAGCAGGTGGGAAGCTGCAAGGAAAGATTCAAAGCTGAGGTACAGCATCTGTGCAAAAGCACCGGGACTGAGATGTAGACGTTCTGGTGGACCAAAAGGCACTAATGGTCAGGAAGACCAAACTACTAAGCTGAGCAGTAAAGCTGCATATAGAGCCACAAGGCTGAATGTTATTTTTCCTTATTGTGTTGATGGTGAGAGCCCCCTGTGTGGGAAGACTTCCGTGTGAACTTTTGTGTTACTTTTAAATAAAAGTGGGCAGAAAAAGCCCTAAAACATATCTCTGGCGTGAAGTAAACTCATTGTTTGGCCCTATCAATAAGCGGCAAATTCCTCAACTGGTCACAATACTCACCTTTCTGCCCACTTTTATTTAAAAGTAACACAAAAGTTGTGTTACTTTTAAATAAAAGTGGGCAGAAAAAGCCCTAAAACATATCTCTGGCGTGAAGTAAACTCATTGTTTGGCCCTATCAATAAGCGGCAAATTCCCCAACTGGTCACAATACTCACCTTCATCCAGTCACCATGGAATGTGTTATGGCTGATGTTGTCTAAGGCTCGGTTTCCACTATTGCAACCCCAAAGTCGCGCGATTTTGCAGCGATTTTTTGCCGCAAGTTTACCGCAATTTTTTCCCGCAACTTGAAGCAATGCCTGTGTATTCTTGAGGTCTATGGACCTCAAGTCGCATCAAAGTAGGACCAAAGTAGTGCAGGGACTACTTTGAAGTCCTGCAACTTGAAGTCGCCCAGATATGAACGGTACTCATTGGAAATCATGGGGTACGACTTGTCATGCGACTTTGCAGTCCCAAGTCGCATGAAAAGTCGCACTGGTGGAAACCGAGCCTAAGATGATGAGATAAGTGAATGATAGTGAACTGAACTTGTTCTGCTTACATAATCCCTGTCCATGGTACCATGAAGTCTGGAGCAGGTGATAATCAATTGGGTGACATGGCTGAAGGGGAAAATTGTGCTTGAATAGCTATAGCACATAATAAATAGTGACTGTATCTTTCACAAAGTTCAGCAACAACTGGAAAACCTTGGTCAATTAGAGGACAGATGTTTATTTAATGTGGTTCTAAAAGCTGAAGGTTTTTTATAATCTATTCATGAAGGTAAAAACCCTTCTGTGTGCTGCTTATAGGAGGAGTTTTAACTCTAATCTGATTGTTCTATGAGGCTGCAGGACCCCTTACCCTCTGTCTGGACAGTGCTGATTGGTCCTGTGCTGATCATATGCACCCTCCTAAGATATAAAAAAAAAAAAAAACTCTACAGCAATACACACCAAATTGAGCATGTGCAGAGTGCCCCCAAGGCTCTGTACTATCAGGAGATGGATTGTGGACAGTAGAAGAAGGGGAGGATCAGAGACGGCAGGATCTGCTCTCCAACAGTACACAGAATATGTAAATTTAATTATTTTAGTAAATATAAACTTCTAAACACCTTTTCTCATCAGCAGTCTATAGCAGTCTTGTGACTTCTATGAATCTCTGGTAAAGCTTGTAGGTGGAGTTTTCATTCTCCTCTGACTGTCCTATGAGGCTGCATGACCCCTGATACTCTGTCTGGACAGTGCTGATTGGTCCCGTGCTGATCACATGTACCCTCCCACGATATAAAAAGAAAAAGAACTTTTGTGTTACTTTTAAATAAAAGTGGGCAGAAAAAGCCCTAAAACATATCTCTGGCGTGAAGTAAACTCATTGTTTGGCCCTATCAATAAGCGGCAAATTCCTCAACTGGTCACAATACTCACCTTTCTGCCCACTTTTATTTAAAAGTAACACAAAAGTTGTGTTACTTTTAAATAAAAGTGGGCAGAAAAAGCCCTAAAACATATCTCTGGCGTGAAGTAAACTCATTGTTTGGCCCTATCAATAAGCGGCAAATTCCCCAACTGGTCACAATACTCACCTTCATCCAGTCACCATGGAATGTGTTATGGCTGATGTTGTCTAAGGCTCGGTTTCCACTATTGCAACCCCAAAGTCGCGCGATTTTGCAGCGATTTTTTGCCGCAAGTTTACCGCAATTTTTTCCCGCAACTTGAAGCAATGCCTGTGTATTCTTGAGGTCTATGGACCTCAAGTCGCATCAAAGTAGGACCAAAGTAGTGCAGGGACTACTTTGAAGTCCTGCAACTTGAAGTCGCCCAGATATGAACGGTACTCATTGGAAATCATGGGGTACGACTTGTCATGCGACTTTGCAGTCCCAAGTCGCATGAAAAGTCGCACTGGTGGAAACCGAGCCTAAGATGATGAGATAAGTGAATGATAGTGAACTGAACTTGTTCTGCTTACATAATCCCTGCCCATGGTACCATGAAGTCTGGAGCAGGTGATAATCAATTGGGTGACATGGCTGAAGGGGAAAATTGTGCTTGAATAGCTATAGCACATAATAAATAGTGACTGTATCTTTCACAAAGTTCAGCAACAACTGGAAAACCTTGGTCAATTAGAGGACAGATGTTTATTTAATGTGGTTCTAAAAGCTGAAGGTTTTTTATAATCTATTCATGAAGGTAAAAACCCTTCTGTGTGCTGCTTATAGGAGGAGTTTTAACTCTAATCTGATTGTTCTATGAGGCTGCAGGACCCCTTACCCTCTGTCTGGACAGTGCTGATTGGTCCTGTGCTGATCATATGCACCCTCCTAAGATATAAAAAAAAAAAAAAACTCTACAGCAATACACACCAAATTGAGCATGTGCAGAGTGCCCCCAAGGCTCTGTACTATCAGGAGATGGATTGTGGACAGTAGAAGAAGGGGAGGATCAGAGACGGCAGGATCTGCTCTCCAACAGTACACAGAATATGTAAATTTAATTATTTTAGTAAATATAAACTTCTAAACACCTTTTCTCATCAGCAGTCTATAGCAGTCTTGTGACTTCTATGAATCTCTGGTAAAGCTTGTAGGTGGAGTTTTCATTCTCCTCTGACTGTCTTATGAGGCTGCATGACCCCTGATACTCTGTCTGGACAGTGCTGATTGGTCCCGTGCTGATCACATGTACCCTCCCACGATATAAAAAGAAAAAACTGTACAGCAATACACACCAAATTGAGCGTGTGCAGAGTGCCCCCAAGGTTCTCTGCTCTCAAGAGATGGTTTGGTGGGCAGTGGGAGAAGGAGAGGATCAGAAAAGACAGGATAAACCAGCCTTTTTACACAATGCAGAGGATTAACCCCTTAGGTTCCACAGTGAGTATAACAAGTATGCTTTATTGCATATACAGACTAATTTTACTGTTGTGGGTTTAGTAAGACTTTAAGGCATTCTCTGCATTTAGGTAAAAACCATCTGAGTGCAGCTCCCCCCCCAGGTCCTCCTTAAACTTACCAAGCCTGAACTTGATCCAGCTTTGTGCCCAAGACCACCAGCTCTCTCAGCTCTCTCTCTTCTCATAGGCTCAGAAACAGCAGCTGAAGCCATTGGCTCCCACTGCTGTCAATCACAGCCAATGAGAAGGGAGTGGGGGGGTGGGGCCGAGCTGTGCTTTGTGTGTCAATATTTTCTGTAAGGCAACGGATAACTGATCTAGGGGCAGAGGGGAGTTTGGTAGTAATAATAATATGTTGATCCTGAGGGGACATACTTCACCATTCAGATACCATTCAGAGAAGAACCTTCAGTCAGTGACACATGGTGAGCGTTACATAGCTACCTGTTCCCTGTTCAGACCTGAGATGCCAGCACCAATGTTTGCAGCACTGAGATATCTGTCTAAACCCTAAGCTGATGTTGGAAGATGTAAAAAAAAAAAAAGGTATGTCCATTATAAACCATTTCCTTTAGAAACTCTCATATTCTGACATACCCAGATGTAGATCCATCGTCAATCACGACGCCCGCCACACCGCCGGACCGAAAAAGAAAAAAAAATCCCCCCTCCATGAAGGCTGCTGCCTGGCAGACTATGCCCCTCTCGAGAATTTGTGGAATGTGCGGTACCTCAGTGGCAGGTTACTAAAAGCCATTTTTTTCTCGGAAGGCCATTCCGGCTCTCTACCGGCATGTGTAAGACAATGTCTTGGCCTTGTTGGTCAGCGGTAAGGTGCATATTACCCCTGACTCATGGTCCAGCAGGCATGGACAGGGATGTTACCGTTCTTTCACGGTGCACTGGGTAACCCTGCTGTCAGCTGGGAAGGATGCAGGACAGGGTGCAGTAATGTTGAAGCTTGTTCCGCCACCACGCCTCCAAAATGCTGGTAGTGGTGATTCTGCCACACCGCTCTCCTCCACCCCCTCCTCCTCTTCTTCCTCTATGGCTTCTTCCTGTGCAGATTTGACCTCGGAACCAGCGGTGCTCCGTAGGCGTTCTAGGGGCTATGCAAGCACTCAGGCAAAAAGATGTCACGCGGTGCTTGAGTTGGTCTGCTTAGGGGACAGGAGCCACACTGGGACAGAGATTCTGGCAGCTCTGCAGGGGCAGGTTCAGAGGTGGTTGACGCCACACCAGCTTCAGGCAGGAATGGTGGTTTGCGACAATGGCATCAACCTCCTCTCCGCCCTCCGACAGGGACACTTGACCCATGTTCCCTGCTTGGCTCACATCCTTAATTTGGTGGTGCAGCGGTTCTTGTGGAGGTAACCGGGCTTACAGGATCTTCTGAGGCAGGCCAGGAAAGTCTGTGGGCATTTCTGCCGGTCATATAATGCCAGTGCTCGGCTGGCTGACCTTCAAAAGGCAACCTGCCCAAGAACCGCCTCATCTGTGACATGCCCACCAGGTGGAACTTAACATTGGCAATGCTGCAGCGGCTGCACACCCAGCAGAGGGCCATCAATGAGTACCTGTGCGAGTATGGCACCAGGACAGGGTCAGGGGAGCTTGGCTTTTTTTGCCACCCCAGTGGCTAATAATCAAGGATCCATGCACTGTCCGTCATAATTTGAAGAGGCCACGAGGATGGCGCGCAGTGACAGTGCATGCATCAGTGATACTGTCCCTCTTTTCTTCCTGTTAGAGCACACACTGCATGGAATAATGGACAGGGCACTTGAGGCAGAACAGAGGGAGAAAGAGGAGAACTTCCTTACCACTCAAGGCCCCCTTTATCCAGACAGTATTCATGCAGGCCCGCCTATGTCACAGGAAGAGAAGGAGGAGGATTGTGTCAGCATGGAGGTGGAGCCTGGCACTCAGCATCAGCAGCAGTCTTCAAGGGATCGTTTTCAGTCCCCAGATACCCATGGACTTGTACGTGACTGGGAGGAAGTGGCTGCAGATCATGTCGTCCTTAGTGACCCAGAGGAGTCTGGACCGAATGCCTCAGCAAACCTAAGCTGCATGGCCTCCCTGATTCTGCAAATCCTGCAAAAGGACCCTAGGATTTGTGGTATCAAGGAGAGGGATAAGTACTGGCTGGCAACCCTTCTTGGTCCACGTTACAAGGGTAACGTTGCGGAACTTATCCAGCCTCCGCACAGGGAGCAGAGGATGAAACATCTTCGGGAGGCCTTGCAGAGAGGTTTTTGCAATGCGTTTCCAGAGCCTGGGAGGTTGCAATTTCCTGGTTGTCCTGAACAACGCGTTGCTGAGGCTTCAGTCACAGAAGGAGCGGTGGAGACCGATGCGTTCAGACAATTTTTTAGTCCTTAGCCCCAAGGTCTGATAGGTTCCAGCAACCATCGCCAGTGTTTTCCTTACATGGTGCAGGAATACCTTGGGGCAAGATCAGACATGGAGACCTTTCCAACCGAAAATGCACTGGGTTACTGGGTCTTGAGGATGGATCACTGGCCAGAGCTTGCACAGTATGCAATTGAGCTACTGGCCTGTCCTGCATCCAGCGTTCTATCTGTACGCACGTTCAGTGCTGCTGGAGGCTTTGTAACCGATCACAGAGTGTCCCTGTCCACAGACTCTGTTGATCGGCTCACCTTCATAAAAATTAATCAGTCTTGGATCACCAGCTACCAAGCACCTGATGCTGATGTAACCGATTATTTTTTTTATGAATGTAAGATCTCTTGAAGACTGCCTATGCTGATGCTGAGTGGCTATCCTGTTATGCTGAGTGACTATCCTGTTATGCTGATTGACTATCCTATTCCTCTTCAATGTTCAACATTTTTGGTTCTGGGCACAACCACCAGTGCCTAAAGCCCACTTTTTCTGCCCCTGTTTAACAGGGGCGTGTAATTAACATTTTTGCTGTAATATTTTGCAGCAGGGATCGTTCCTGCGCTCAACTAGAGTATCTGTGAGGGGTTGCAGTGTTGTGGCACCAGCACCATTGCCTAAATCCCAATTATTCTGCCCCTGTTCAACAGGGGCGTGTAATTACAATTCTTGATATAATATTTCACAGCGGGGCCCATTCCAGCACCCACCAAGAGTAACTGTGAGGGCTTACAATGTTCTGGTACCACCAACACCTAAGGCCCAGATTTCTGCAGAGCATATAGGGCAGGCCGTATAGTATATACAGGTGCTCCCCTACTTTCAAACATCCGACTTACAAACCGAGGGAGACAACAGAAGGTGAGAGGAAATCTACCCCATGGAAGGGAAATTCTCTTTTTAATATGGGAAAAAGGTGTCCCCACTGATGCTTTATTATCATCAATCCTTTTTTCCCTAAAAAGCCCACATTTTCAAAATCCAATTGTCATTGGGACAGAAAGTGAGGTGAAATCTTCTGAACAGGGGCACAGACAGCAAAACAAATGTTACAGGGGTGGTAACCCTTCCCTATGTTATCCAAAAAGCTTAAAAATAGATTTATTGGCTGGAGCTACACTTACAAAATGTACCTGTTCCAAATTACAAACAGATTCAACTTAAGAACAAACCTACAGTCCCTGTCTTGTTTGGACTGCCTGTATACTGCTGTTCAGAGTATATAGGGCCTGGGGGCCCCACACCTTTTCTCTTTTTTTTATTTGGGTGCGTTCCCCTTAATATCCATACAAGACCCAAAGTGCCTGGTAATGGGCTGGGGGGTTACCCATGCCTTTTCCTCAATAATTGTCATCCATATTGCCGGGACCCAACATTGCATTACAGCCGCAAGCAGTTTTAAATGACTTTTATTTTTTTAGAAATATAATTTTGTGCAGGGACTGTTCTAAACACGGGAACACGTGCCAGTTTACAGGCATACTATAGACACCCCCCAGGTACGATATTTAAAGGAATATTTCACTTTTATTTTTTCACTTTAAGCATCATTAAAACCACTTCTCCCGAAAAAACTGCCATTTTTAAAACTTTCTTTTGTGTTGATACATGTCGCCTGGGGCAGGACCCGGGTCCCCAAACCCTATTTAGGACAATAACTTGCATATTAGCCTTTAAAATTCGCACTTTCTCCCGTTCGAGTCCCATAGACTTTAACGGTGTTCGAATGTTCGCGCAAACTTTCGGTCTGTTCGCATGTTCTGGAATGCGAACCAAACCGGAGGGGTGTTTGGCTCATCCCTATTTAGGACTAATAATTTTTTAAATATATATACCATAGTTTGTGAACTCTATCATTTTCTACAGAGTAAATAATATGCACTGATTTGGGTTGTTTTTTTACCAAATGTAGCAGAATACATTTTGGCCTAAATTTATGAAGAAAGATTGCTTATTTGCTAAATTTTATAGCAGCAATGAAGAAAAAAACTTTATTATTATTTTTAATTTATTTTTATTTACCAAAAAAAAAACAAAAAAACTCAGTGCTTATTAAATACCGCCACATTAAAGCTTTATCTGACTCAAAACAATTATAAAAAATTTAATTTGGATACAGTGTTGCATGACTGAGGAATTTTCATTTAAGGTGTGACAGCGCTGAAATCTGAAAATTGACCTGGGCAAGAAAGGAGTGAAAGTGTCCGGTATTGAAGTGGTTACAATTACTGTATATTGTATCTTATGTTTGGAGATGCTCTCATTCATTATTTGCATGTTCGTTCATTGAGGGAGAATTGTTATACAAATAAGGTAAATAGAAGGTAAACCAATGCTTTGCAGTGGTTTGATGGATGGGACTATGCACACAAGTTCAGCTATTACCTTTTGAAGGATCTTTTAGGGTAATCACATGAACATACTGTTCATATTTCAAATCATTTCCCAGTAGACACCCAACACAACAGACAAACCTCCAGTTTGTGAAGGAACACATCTGACTGGGTCTTCACGGTGCCTCTGCAATGACTGTCACATACCTGGCAGTGATAGGGCTTGAAGCTATTATTGGAATCATGGTCAGCATCTATGTTGTTATTATTATCCTGTTTGATTTCTACAGAAGAAAAAATATGAGGACAGGCAATAAAATCCGGGTGGCACTCAGCATCTCCAACATGCTGTTTTCCATGGTGATTTCAGCCGGCATATTTAGTGGATTTTTCAGGCCATGGATCCCGAAGGCCACGTCAACCACTTATGTTCTGTATTCACTTCTTATTTACACCATTGTTTCCTGCTCATGGCTCAGTGCTGGTCTGAGTTTCTTCTACTTCGTAAAGATTGTTAATTTTAAGACCAGGTTTTTTCTGTGGGTGAAGAAGAGAATTAGCTCGATTGTTTCCTGGATAATTCTGGTATCAGAAGCAATGTCTCTGGGAAGCCTCCTCATTATTCTTCTCTCAACTGTCCCATGGGACTTTTCAAAGGAGTCTTCAAACAGCACAGTCATGATCTTATCCAATAACACAACATCAGAAAACACATTGAGAACAAGACTTGCTTATATGATAATGAGCGTGACTCTGGTGCCATTACTGACCATTATATTCACCAGTCTCTGCATCACGGTGGTCCTGACGCAGCACAGTCAAAAAATGCAGAAGCACACGAGACCTTCGGGAAATGTTAAGCTCACAATTTACCAAGATGCCACTAGCAGAATGCTACGCCTTTTGTTCTTTTTTATTCTGTTTTATGCTTTTTTACTCGTCTTTTTTATGATAGAGTTTTCTGAGTCAAGCCCAGTATTTTGGATCTGCGTTATGATCTTGTCGTCCTTTACCGCGGTTCAATCTCTCCTTCTTGTTCTCGGAAACAAAAAGCTAAAGGGTGCCTGGAAGGAATTATTTAATTGTATCACTGACTGTAAGACAGAAAATGTCTCAAAGTAGGAACAGTATTTATTGTTTGTAAGGACTGGGTGGAAGTGTTTAGAGAGGGATCTGCATCTGCTTTGCTGGTGTGTGACCATTAACCCCTTTCAGCCCCGGAACATTTTGCTGGCTTAAAAACCAGACCACGTTTTGCGATTCCGCACTGCGTCGCTTTAACTGACAATTGCGCGGTCGTGCGACATGGCTCTCAAACAAAATTGACGTCCTTTTTTTCCCCACAAATAGATATTTCTTATGGTGGTATTTGATCACCCCTGCGGTTTTTAATTTTTGCGCTATAAACAAAAAAAAAGCAACAATTTTGAAAAAAACACATTATTTTTTACTTTTTGCTATAATAAATATCCCCCAAAAATATATAAAAAACGTTTTTTCCTCAGTTTAGGCCGATACGTATTCTTCTACATATTTTTAGTAAAAAAAAAATGCAATACGCATTTATTGATTGGTTTGCACAAATGTTATAGCGTCTACAAAATAGGGGATAGTTTTATGGCATTTTTATTAATATTTTTTTTTTACTAGTAATGGCGGCGATCAGCGATTTTTATTGTGACTGCAACATTATGGCGGACACATCGGACATTTTTGACACATTTTTGGAACCATTAGTCATTGTCATTTATACAGCAATCAGTGCTATTTAAATGCACTGATTCCTGTGTAAATGACACTGGCAGTGAAGGGGTTAACCATGGGGTGGCAGTGTAGGGGTTAAGTGTTCCTAGGGGCGTGTTTCTAACTGTGGGGGGGCGTGGCTGTGTGTTAGTGAACACTGATCTCTGTTCCAATCACAGGGAGCAGAGATCAGTGTCACTTGTTGCTAGGCAGAACAGGGAGATGCTTTTTACTTCTGCATCTCCCCGTTCAGCCTTCCCGTGAGACGATTGTGGGTATCCCCGCGGCGATCGAGTCCACGGGAACTGCGACCGGACTTACGGGGGTCCCGACTGGCGGCGCGCACACAATGGCACGGCAGCATTCTTAAAGGGACGTACGTGTACGCCCTTATGCCTGTCCGTGCCATTCTGTCGACGTACATCGTTGTGCGCCGGTCAGGAACCGGTTAAAACCATTTTAACTTCTAGTATAGACATGTCCAATAAACAAGATTAAAAAACAAAAATGTAAAGAGTTAACTTAAAGGTGAACTTTGGGATAAGTAAATAATAGGGTTGATTTACTAAAACTGGAGAGTGCAATATCTGGTGCAGCTCTGCATAGAAACTAATCAGCTTCCAAGTTTCCTGTCAAAGCTTAATTGAACAAGCTGAAGTTAGAAGCTGATTGGCTCCCATGCACAGCTACACCAGATTTTGCACTCTCCAATTTTAGCAAATCTACATCATCGACATTGTCTAAAAACAAGAGTTATATGTATTCTTATCTGAATATTGAATTGTGTATTTCTTCCAGATCTGTGCAGTATTCCAGTGTGAGGCTTCCTGTAATAAAGACTGGTCACTGCTGTTCTCTCTATATATATATATATTTATATAAACTAAATTACCAAAAGTATTGGGACCCCTGCCTTTACACGCACGTGGACTTTGATGGCATCCCAGTCTAATGCCCCATACACACGGTCAGATTTTCCGACGGAAAATGTCCTATCGGACAATGTTGACGGAAATTCCGACCGTGTGTAGGCTC
This sequence comes from Lithobates sylvaticus, assembly GCA_028564925.1. NCBI lineage: Eukaryota > Metazoa > Chordata > Amphibia > Anura > Ranidae > Lithobates > Lithobates sylvaticus. Next base: position 297,337,624 of record CM053031.1, on the reverse strand, counting down.
CATAGGACTTTTTCCGTCGGATTTTCCGCCGGACAAAGTTTTATCTCCTGTTCTCAAATTTTCCGACAAAGAAGTCCTATCGGACTTTTTCAGATCGTGTGTAGCGAATTCCGACGGCCAAAGTGCCACGCATGCTCAGATCACATTACAAGACCAAAGCTATTGGCTACTAGCCTCTACGTAGTCCCATCGTAGGCAACAAACGTCACCACGTTTGGAATGATCGGATTTTCCGACAACTTTGTCCGACCGTGTGTATGCAACACCAGTGTCGGACAAAATCCGTTGGAAAAAATCCGATGGATTTTGTGGTCGGATTTTCCGACCGTGTGTACGGGGCATTAGTCCGTAGGGTTCAATATTAAGTTGGTCGACCCTTTCCAGCTATAACAGCTTCAACTCTTCTGGGAAGGTTGTCCACAAGGTTTAGGAAAGTATGAAAACCAATGATGTCTCTGGTGCTCTTATAACAGTCTCGAGACATGTGTGGTATGAGCCAATGCTCTCACACTAACCTCTTTGTTCTCTGTCAATCTTTACCTGTGTTTCTATGTTTTTGTTTGTCTTTCTGGATGTGCCCACTGAGATAACACAGGGGTGTACGGTTGAGAAGAAGAATCTGTGAAACCCCAATTGTACATTTTAGGTTTTCGCTGCCAGTTAGCAAAAGAAGGAAGTTTGACTAGCTCACTCATGGAACTGAATCAGCTAGTGGTACTACCAATATGTTGTGAAAATAACATGTGTTGAAGATGATATTTGTAACCATGTGAACTTAATACTCAAATCTTGAAAATGGACTTCTTGCTCTGTCACTTGTTATCTTATGTAATGTGCAAAACTTTAATAAAAAGTATTTTGAAAAAAAACAAAAAAAATATTCTTGGACGATGCCATAACAGCATGCCAACTGCTCACTGTAGCTTTACTGCTTTACTGAAATCACGTATATATCAGTGGCGGCTGGTGCTCAAAATTTTTTGGGGGGCGCAAACAAACTGAAAAATTTAACTTTTAATAATGCAGGACTGTAAAAAGCCATTTATCAGGTGATTATGTATCATTACAGCTAGATAAAATATTGGAAATGTTAATGCTAAAGTCAATTGTTAAAGAATACAGTAAATGTACCATGAATCAGTGAATTTTTTTAAAATCAGTAAACATCAATTGCAGCCTCACTGTGCCCATCAAATGCAGCCTCACTGTGCCATTAATTGCAGCCTCGCTGTGCCCATCAATTGCAGCCTCACTGTGCCCATCAATTGCAGCCTCACTGTGCCCATCAACTTCAGGCTCACTGTGCCCATCAATTGCAGCCTCACTCTGCCCATCATTTGCAGCCTTACTGTGCCCATCAATTGCAGCCTCACTGTGCCCATCAAATTCAGGCTCACTGTGCCCATCAAATTCAGGCTCACTGTGCCCATCAAATGCAGCATTACTGTGCCCATCAATTGCAGCCTCACTGTGCCCATTAATTGCAGCCTCACTGTGCCCATAAAATTCAGGCTCACTGTGCCCATCAAATGCATCCTTACTGTGCCCATCAATTGCAGCCTAACTGTGCCCATTAATTGCAGCCTCACTGTGCCCATAAAATGCAGGCTCACTGTGCACATCAAATGCAGCCTCACGGTGCACATTAAATGCAGCCTTACAGTGCATGCCCATAAATGCAGCCTCACTGTGCCCATCAAATGCAGCCTCACTGTGCCCATCAAATGCAGCCTCATGGTGCACATCATATGCAGCTTCACTGTGCCCATAAAATGCAGCCTCACTGTGCCCATCAATGCAGCCTCATTGTGCCCATTAATTGGAGCCTCCCTGTGCCCATTGTGAGGTGTTCCCACCATCCCTGTGCTGAGTTCTCGGGTCTGTACACCTGCTGTGCCCATCATGAGGTGTTCTCACCATCCCTGTGCTGAGTTCCTGGGTCTGTACACCTGCTGTGCCCATTATGAGAGTTCCCATCATCCCTGTGCTGAGTTCTCAGGTCTGTATACCTGCTGTGCCCATTATGAGGGGTTCCCACCATCCCTGTGCTGAGTTCGGTATACTGTAGAATTAGTGTATGGGATATTCTTAGTATTGTTTGCAGATAGTTTCATTATTGATGGTGATGTGTAATAGAAGTGAAAAATACCACGCTGTCACCTGAACGATATAATCAGCAGCCAGCACAGCAAAAGACAATTGCAAGTAAAATGAATGGGTATATGTGCAGCTTTAAATGAAATGGTCATATGGGATAAGACCGTATATTGGCAAGAGATAAAAAATGAAGAGTGAAAAAATAATATTAAACATAAACATAAACATTATACACTCTTAATAACAAATGTGCAAATACATACTGTATATGTATACACATAAAAAAGTCCACAATGTGATAACGAGTGAATAGGGCTTGTGGTGAAACCACACCGATACGACGGACATCCATGTCTGCAACTAATGGCACCAACGGATGATAATCATACTGTCATTCAAATGGCTCCCAACAAAGAAGGAAAAAAGGGGGGTTGACCAAATATTTCCCATGTGCTCACAAGATGAGATCAAAAATGAAACCCTCTGCCGCTTACCGGAGCCGTTGGCAGTGGTGGAGGCAATCGGATCCTTCCTGTGGCTGTGCATGGAGACGAGTAAGGCTAAGATGGCCCCCACCTGTCTCCATGACACTGCAGGGCGGAAGCGACGTCAAAACATCACTCATAGCTCTTAAAGGGGCATTTTTTTTTTTTTTTTATTATTGCATTTTAGTGTAAATATGATATCTGAGGTCTTTTTGACCCCCAGATCTCATATTTAAGAGGACCTGTCATGCTTTTTTTTTCTATTACAAGGGATGTTTACATTCCTTGTAATAGGAATAAAAGTCGCACATTTTTTTTTTTTAAAACAGTGTAAAAATAAAAAATAAAAGGTAAAATAAATAAGAAAAAAGAAATACATTTTAAATGCGCCCGTCCCGCCGAGCTCACGCGCAGAAGCGAACGCATTCGTGAGTAGCGCCCTACTATGAAAACGGTGTTCAAACCATCGTCAAGACCCAGTAAGCCAGAGGATTTTCGGTGGGAAAGGTGTCCAAGTCTGACCTTATACGAGTACGAGGATCCTTCCGCAGGCTTTGCAGGATCAGGGAGGCCATGCAACGTAGGTTAGCTGAGGCATTCGGTCCGGAGTCTTCTGGGTCACTGAGGACGACATGATCGGCAGCCACCTCCTCCCAGCCACGTACAAGTCCACTGGTTTGTTGGGACTGTACATCATCCCTAAAAGACTGCTGATGCTGATGCTGATGCTGAGTGCCAGGCTCCACCTCCAAGCTCACACAATCCTCCTCCTCCTCATCCTCTTCCTGTGTGATGGGTGGGACAGAAGGAACACTGTCTGGATAAAGGGGGCCTTGAGAGGCAAGGAAGTCCTCCTCTTCCTGCCTCTGTTCTGCCTCAAGTGCCCTGTCCATTATCCCACGCAGCGTATGCTCCAACAGGTGGACAAGAGGTGCAGTGTCACTGATGCATGCACTGTCACTGCTCACCATCTTCGTGGCCTCCTCAAATGGTGAGAGGACAGTGCATGCATCCCTGATCATGCTCCACTGGCGTGGGGAAAAAAAGCCAAGCTCCCCTGACACTGTCCTGGTGCCGTAGTCGCAAAGGTACTCATTGATGGCCCTCTGCTGCGTGTGCAGTCGCTGCAGCATGGCCAACGTTGAGTTCCACCTGGTGGGCATGTCACATATTAGGCGGTTCTTGGGCAGGTTCAGCTCCTTTAGCAGCTCAGTCAGCCGAGCACTGGCATTATAAGATCGGCGGAAATGCACACAGACTTTCCTGGCCTGCCTCAGGACATCCTGTAAGCCTGGGTACCTGCCCAAGAACCGCTGCACCACCAGGTTGAGGACGTGAGCCATACAGGGCACATGGGTGAGCTGCCCCTGTCGCAGGGTGGAGAGGAGGTTGGTGCCATTGTCAGAAACCACCATTCCTGGCTTAAGCTGGCGTGGCTTTAACCACCTCTTGGCCTGCCCCTGCAGAGCTGCCAGAACCTCTGGCCCAGTGTGGCTCCTGTCCCCCAAACACACCAGCGCAAGCACGGCATGGCATCTTTTTGTCTGCGTACTCGCGTAGCCCCTTGTACGCCTACGGAGCACCGCTGGTTCCAAGGACAGAGCACTCGAAGAGGACATGGAGGAAGAAGAAGAGGAGGGGGTGGAGGAGAGAGGTGTGTCACAACCAGTAGTAGCATTTTGGAGGCGTGGTGGCGGAACAACCTCCAACACTACTGCACCTTGTCCTGCATCCCTCCCAGCTGCCAATAGAGTGACCCAATAGGCCGTGAAAGAAAGATAACGTCCCTGTCCATGCCTGCTGGACCATGAGTCAGCGGTAATATGCACCTTACCGCTGACCGCCTTGTCCAGCGAGGCATGGACATTGCCTTCCACATGCCGGTAGAGACAGAATCGCCTTCCGTGAGAAAAAGTGGCGTTTGGGAACCTGCCACTGAGGAACCGCACATTGAACAAACTCACGGAAGGGGGCCGAGTCTACCAACTGAAAAGGCAGCAGTTTAAGTGCTAGCAATTTAGCCAAGCTAGCATTCAACCGCTGGGCATGTGGATGGCTGGGAGTATACTTCTTTCGATGGTCCAGCAGCTGGGGCAAGGAAATTTGCCTGCTACAATCGGACGTCGGTGTACTGCAAGTACTTGGTTGTGACACACCTAATTCTACACCTTCATTCCTCTCAGAGCACCTTTCAGAGAGGACTGAAGATATAGTGGGGATGGAGATCCCAGCTGATGAGGAGCAAGGAGAGGTCTGCTTTGTTCTTTGGTGTGGGTCTTTTATGTGTGCTTGCCAATGAGCTGCATGGCAGGTCGACTTATGTCTGCTCATTCTTGTGGTGCCCAAGCGGCTGATGTTTTGGCCACGCGAGATACGCTTGAGACAAATATTGCAAATAGCAGTGGTGCGATCTGATGCACTCGTCTCAAAAAAGGCCCACACCAAAGAACTTTTGTGATAACGTGCAGAGGCAGCGCCCTGCACAGGCGGAGCTCTGCGGTGTGATACAGTTGGTGTGCTGGCCTCTAGCTGGCCTCCAGGGGGCATCCTGCCTCGTTGGACATGTGCCGCCGCATCCTCCTCCTCCTCCTCTCTCCCTTCAGGCACCCACGTGGAGTCAGTGACCTCATCATCCCCTCCCTCTTCACCACTAGAGCAAACCTGGCAGTAAGCTGCAGCTGGTGGAACAGTACTGCCAGATTGCTGTCCTTCAGCATCCCCTCTCTCTCTGCGCGCACACTACTGCCTTCCTCAAGCTGGGTATCATCATCCGAGCCTTCGAATCGTTGGGCATCCTCCTGGAGCATGTACCCAACACTGTGCTCAAACAGTTCGGGGGACTCCTCAGGAGGACATGGTGGGTCTAGGGAAGGGGTGGCTGATGATGCCATTGAGTATGCGTTTGCAGCTGCTCTGCCAGTACCCTGAGCCTGGGTGAGAGAGGATGAGGAGGATGAGGAGGGCTTGGTCATCCATTCTACCAAGCCTTCTGCATGATGCGGCTCAACATGTCCAGCTGCCGAAAACAAAGACAAGCGTGTCCCATGGCCACGTGCTAATGACGATGCACGACCACGTCCACGACCAGCACTGTTGTCACAGTGCCTGCTTGCCCTGTGTTCTTGCCTCGGGATGGTCTGCCTCTCCTTGGCGGTCTTCCAGCCATTGTAGTCGGTAGTGTATATTGTATAAAAATTAGAGCTCCTATGTGTGCTCACAACACACTGTAGGTCCTATGGGTGCTGACACAAACACACTATAGGTACTATGTGTGCTGCTGAAAAGGAAATATAGGACCTATGTGTGCTGCCACAAACACACTATAAGTCCTATGGGTGCTGACATAAACACACTATAGGTACTATATGTGTGCTGCTGACAAGAAAATATAGGACCTATGTGTGCTGCCACAAACACACTATAAGTCCTATGGGTGCTGACACAAACACACTATAGGTACTGTGTGTGCTGCTGACAAGAAAATATAGGTCCTATGTGTGCTGCCACAAACACACTATAAGTCCTATGGGTGCTGACACAAACACACTATAGGTATTATGTGTGCTGCTGAAAAGGAAATATAGGACCTATGTGTGCTGCCACAAACACACTATAAGTCCTATGGGTGCAGACACAAACACACTATAGGTACTATGTGTGCTGCTGACAAGAAAATATAGGACCTATGGGTGCTGCCACAAACACACTATAAGTCCTATGGGTGCTGACACAAACACACTATAGGTACTATATGTGTGCTGCTGACAAGAAAATATAGGACCTATGTGTGCTGCCACAAACACACTATAAGTCCTATGGGTGCTGACACAAACACACTATAGGTACTATATGCGTGCTGCTGACAAGAAAATATAGGTCCTATGTGTGCTGCCACAAACACACTATAAGTCCTATGGGTGCTGAGTGACAAAAACACACTATAGGTACTATATGTGTGCTGCTGACAAGAAAATATAGGACCTATGTGTGCTGCCACAAACACACTATAAGTCCTATGGGTGCTGACACAAACACACTATAGGTACTATATGTGTGCTGCTGACAAGAAAATATAGGTCCTATGTGTGCTGCCACAAACACACTATAAGTCCTATGGGTCCTGACACAAACACACTATAGGTACTATATGTGTGCTGCTGACAAGAAAATATAGGACCTATGTGTGCTGCCACAAACACACTATAAGTCCTATGGGTGCTGAGTGACACAAACACACTATAGGTACTATATGTGTGCTGCTGACAAGATAATATAGGACCTATGTGTGCTGCCACAAACACACTATAAGTCCTATGGGTCCTGACACAAACACACTATAGGTACTATATGTGTGCTGCTGACAAGAAAATATAGGACCTATGTGTGCTGCCACAAACACACTATAAGTCCTATGGGTGCTGACACAAACACACTATAGGTACTATATGTGTGCTGCTGACAAGAAAATATAGGACCTATTTGTGCTGCCACAAACACACTATAAGTCCTATGGGTGCTGACACAAACACACTATAGGTACTATATGTGTGCTGCTGACAAGAAAATATAGGTCCTATGTGTGCTGCCACAAACACACTATAAGTCCTATGGGTGCTGAGTGACACAAACACACTATAGGTACTATATGTGTGCTGCTGACAAGAAAATATAGGACCTATGTGTGCTGCCACAAACACACTATAAGTCCTATGGGTCCTGACACAAACACACTATAGGTACTATATGTGTGCTGCTGACAAGAAAATATAGGACCTATGTGTGCTGCCACAAACACACTATAAGTCCTATGGGTGCTGAGTGACACAAACACACTATAGGTACTATATGTGTGCTGCTGACAAGATAATATAGGACCTATGTGTGCTGCCACAAACACACTATAAGTCCTATGGGTCCTGACACAGACACACTATAGGTACTATATGTGTGCTGCTGACAAGAAAATATAGGACCTATGTGTGCTGCCACAAACACACTATAAGTCCTATGGGTGCTGACACAAACACACTATAGGTACTATATGTGTGCTGCTGACAAGAAAATATAGGACCTATGTGTGCTGCCACAAAAACACACTATAAGTCCTATGGGTGCTGACACAAACACACTATAGGTACTATGTGTGCTGCTGAAAAGGAAATATAGGACCTATGTGTGCTGCCACAAACACACTATAAGTCCTATGGGTGCAGACACAAACACACTATAGGTACTATGTGTGCTGCTGACAAGAAAATATAGGACCTATGGGTGCTGCCACAAACACACTATAAGTCCTATGGGTGCTGACACAAACACACTATAGGTACTATATGTGTGCTGCTGACAAGAAAATATAGGTCCTATGTGTGCTGCCACAAACACACTATAAGTCCTATGGGTGCTGAGTGACACAAACACACTATAGGTACTATATGTGTGCTGCTGACAAGAAAATATAGGACCTATGTGTGCTGCCACAAACACACTATAAGTCCTATGGGTGCTGACACAAACACACTATAGGTACTATATGTGTGCTGCTGACAAGAAAATATAGGACCTATGTGTGCTGCCACAAACACACTATAAGTCCTATGGGTGCTGACACAAACACACTATAGGTACTATATGTGTGCTGCTGACAAGAAAATATAGGACCTATGTGTGCTGCCACAAACACACTATAAGTCCTATGGGTGCTGAGTGACACTAACACACTACAGGGGGTCCCCGACTTACGAACACCCGACCTACGAACAACCCCTACTTACGAACGTGGTGCTGCGGGGACCCTCCGCCATTTTTCGGTCTTTTTCTGCGTCTGTCGTCCGTTCTGCGCATGCGCGGCCATACGGAGCTTTGGAAAATGCCGGAAATGTCCGTAATTTGCCGCGCATGCGCAGAACGGCAATAGACGGAACATCGGAAATGTCCGGAAATCTCCGTATTTGTTGGTCTGCGCATGCGCGGCCGACTTACGAACATTTCTGACTTCCGTACAGGCGGGCAGTCCCTAACGAGTTCGTAACTCGGGGACCCCCTGTATAGGTACTATATGTGTGCTGCTGACAAGAAAATATAGGACCTATGTGTGCTGCCACAAACACACTATAAGTCCTATGGGTCCTGACACAAACACACTATAGGTACTATATGTGTGCTGCTGACAAGAAAATATAGGACCTATGTGTGCTGCCACAAACACACTATAAGTCCTATGGGTGCTGAGTGACACAAACACACTATAGGTACTATATGTGCTGCTGACAAGAAAATATAGGTCCTATGTGTGCTGCCACAAACACAATATGGCTCCTATAAATCCCTCCCTGGTATGGGATAGAAGGTTGGGACAGAAGTTGGGGTGCAATGCTGTTCTAACAGCACTGCGATTGGTGCTACTGCTATGCTGTACTAACAGCACGCACACACCAGACTAATCCCCAGCAGCAGCTAATATCACACTCACTGTGCAATCAACAGCAATGAATGATCAGTAATCAGTAATATCAGTAATCAGTAATCAGTAATATAAAGAAATAGCAATCAAGCAAAGAAGCAAATCAGCAGACTGCTCTCCCTAAAGCCGGAACACATGTGACCGGGGCCGACGGCGTGGCGGCCTTTTATATGGTGGGGCGTGTACTAAAGCCCCTGAGCTTTAATTGGCTACAGGCGTCCTGCCTGTAGCCAATTATTGCTCTCCTAGTTTCCGGGGGTGTGATTGGCCAAGCATGCAGGGTCACAGTGGCCAATCATCAGCCAGCAATGCACTGCGCCGGCCGCAATGCATTGCGGGCCGCTCGCATCACACGAATGTGATGCGAACGGCCCAAATAGTTCTGGGCTCGCCCAGCGAGCGAACGCCCGGTGCTCAATTCGAACGTGGGTTCGATTCGAGCACCGGGCCCATCTCTACTCAGCAGTGACATTGCAGCTCTAGAGGGCTTTGTTCTCCGATAAGTCTATAATGCATACTAGCACATTATGACATTGCCTTGCAGGGAATTTTTTTTTTTTTTTTTTTAAATCACCTGAGGTTTACAACTGCTTTAAGCAGGTGTTCATTTGAGTTCATGAAGATGATATTGACAATGATGTTCTTTAGGGAATACGTGCGTGACATGACAGATTCTGATCAGTAGCTAATATGGTGTCTGACGCAGGTAAGCTCGAGCTCCGTGTCACCATGTAAAAGCAACATTTTCTGATTTGCATCTAAAACAAATTAGAGCAAGGTGAAGAATGAAGCACAGATCCCGGGTCACTGATCCCCTGAAGAGAACACAGAAAAGCTATCCATCAAATTATTCTTCACAAGACTCTCGTGTTATAAAATATGAATGAATTGTACTGAAGTTTCTGCACTTAATTTGAATGTGCACCTCCTGCACTCCCTCTTAATTTGATAATTGAACCAGATGTAATTGACCTTAAAGAATAATTCCAGGCATGGTTTATTTTTACATAGTTGCATTGATCCAGTTTGAACCATTGTAGCTATGCATACTGTATACCAGGGGTCTCAAACTAGTGGCCCTCCAGCTGTTGCGGAACTAGAAGTCCCATCCCATGCCTCTGCCTGGGGGGAGTCATACTTGTAACTGTCAGCCTCGCAATGCCTCATGGGACTTGTAGTTTTGCAAAACAGCTGGAGGGCCGCCAGTTTGAGACCCCTGCTGTATACAATACCTGGCTGATGCCCTGGAAAGCTGGAAATCACTGTACTGGACATTGTGGGTGCACAAAAACTTAACACTGGTATCCTGTTGGCCGCAAAGAGAGCTATCCATAGACATTGGCTCTCCACCTTTCCCCCCACATTCCATCACTTTCTTTCCATAATGGCTGATATATACGTAGGATGGAACACTTAACTGCTAAAATTGAGGACACACTATCCTTTTTATATATTTTATTTTATAAAATATGGAAAACATGGGATGACCCTGCGTACCCTCTTGAATCTGATAACCTTCAAGCCTCCTGAACCTCCTGGTGCCATATCCTGATTATGTTGTACCTTGCTTCTTTTTCTCTTTTGTATTGTTATTATTCAGAACTATACATTATTTTCCTGTTTTGTTTACTATATGATACGGTATGATATCTATGTTTGAATGACCCATTGTTGGAAGACGCTTGTATGTGAACATACCTGTATCTATGTTCAGTTCCACAAGTTTATATATACGCTACTCTGTATTATCAAGAGTTGAAATGATTTCTCTTTGTATTGTTATGTAAAAATTTTTGAAAATTTTTATAAATAAACAATAAAAATAAAAAATAAAAAAACGAAACACTGGTAAATTAACAAAGTGCATGTGGACACACACACAAAAAGTGCACTTAAGGTAGATGTAGTTTGGCCTCCCAACAAGGACGGCGCCATGCAGTGGCCACCAGGCGGGAGAGTGGAGGGTGTGGAGGAGCCCATGTCTCTCTAAGACCTCCATAGGTATCATCAGGGGAGCCACTGTCTGATTGGGCTCTGCTGCCCTGGTGACCCTTGCAGCCATCTTTGGTGTGGGCAGTGCTGATAAATAGCACTGTCCCCCTTGGGTTGCAAGTGGTTAGGTCAGGGACAAAACCTCACTGGCTAGAGACTGACAGTTTAGCATATGGAGAAGTTCCTGTGGAGGAGGGACAGATTAGAGACCTTCACTCTGCCTTGTAAAGCAGCCCTTCCTGCTCAGGTACCTGTAGCAGTCTTCTGTCGGATGCTGTTGGGTATCAACCAGGTGTGTGGTTCATTTTGGCCAGTGCAGATGTGTAAGCCACAACTGTTGTACTTCTCATACATTACTGTTAATATACATTACCAAAACACCTGGCTCCATGTGAGTTTTCTTCCCTGGTGGGCACTGAATACTGCTCCCCACCTACATGTGTCTCTAGTCCACCTCACAAAGAAGTAGGACCCCTCCATGTATCCCTGGGGCCCAAAGCTTCTGATAGGGGTAAAGCATACTCAGGTCAACCTAAGGAAAAGGCCAGATGGATCTGTCTCCTCATGATCAGCTAAGGCAAACCCCTGAGTACTAGGAAAGTCGTTTTTCTGAAGGACCCACACCCTCCATCAGCAACCGGACGACTTTTGGATTCAGCTGATCACATTTGCATACACAGTCCACCTAAAAAATTATTAGAAGAGAAGTTTGACCAAAACCTTTCGGGCCATACTTTTCTTATGGGTCACAGCAGTGCACTTTGTTTCGTTCTCCTGTGACCCAGAATTAGCAGACAATGAAGGCCCAATGTTGGCTGATGTCACACAGCTGCTCCATGCTCTGGAAGGAACCTGCCAATAATATCGGGATCTACCAAGGTACCCAATCATTAGCTGGCTTCAGCTCTCAATGCACCACTGAGAGGCTAAGCCTCCCACCCCTCCCCAGCCTGGCACTCCAGTGAGAGCTGCCCTCTGCTCAGAGCAGACCTGAGAACTGAGCAATTAACATTCTTGTGATTGCTCAGTTTTTAGGCTTAAAGCTGGTGGGAACAGCTAAAGCATCAGGTCAAGGATCATGGGGCCAGCATTTTATCTGAATCCCACATTGCTTTTTACATATTTTTTATATTTGTAATCACTTTTTTATAATGTCATTTGATGTATGACATATTTCAATAAAACCTACTTGATTGATCTGTCCGTGAGGAGTTGCCTTTGGGTATATTTATCTGCATTCTACAACATTCATGGTGTCTGCCTGCAGAGAATTGGGGACTTCATATCTTGACCTACCTGACTACCCTCCATACACAGCACCGGATCCAGATCCTTTGGAATTTCAAGCTTTACTGACCCACTGTCGTAAGACATGTGTGTCCATCTCAGCTGGTAAGAGTATCCATTCACTTATCCCTGAAGATTTTTTAGAGTGAATACAGGCAACTCTTTTTTCCTGCCTTCCACTGTTTGGTGTCATTCCAATAGGAAGAACTTTCATTTGTCCTTTCTTTCATTTTATGTGGACTCCACTCTGCATCATAATTTGAAGTTCACATTCATAATTGGACTTTCATCACATATCATTTTATTGTGTTATGCACAATTTATATGATTGTTTGTCATTTGCTTAGATGTTCACTCACCAAATATTCACATTATGTTTGAGTATACTTACTAGTACCCTCATATACTAATACCCTTAGCGCTACATTTTTTAATATTCATGTTAGACCTTGTTTGTTTGAGTGTTAGCAGCTTCTTATTTTTCATTTATTTGTATTTGGAGTTTAGCACAGTTTTTTCCCCCCACTTTCAAGATTCATGGGATCAATGCTGCAGCAGGGAGGAACAGGGATGTGAGTACTGTATAGATTTTTTTTGTATTCCCACAAATCTCCTTTAACTAGTCGGCTTAAACAAAAAAAAATATATAACACAAAAATCCGAACTGCATATGTCTTTATTTCTTTTTTGTGTTCTTTTTCATTATTTAACTCCTGTTATAAGCACTACATTCAGCATATTACAGAAATGAATCTGTACAACATGAAGCTACAGCAGTTTTATGCCTGATTTACTTTGAAAAGCCTAAAACATGTTCAGCGTAAATACAGATTTTGCTGACGGAAGACATTTGCATCAATTTTATCCTGAGGATCAAAGAATAATCCCATAATCCCCCCATTGATGTCATCAGGTTGCTTCTGGTGGAACAGAATCGTCTATAAATTACTCCACACCTATTGAGTCTTGTTCTCTTCACCCGACGGACGCCCTAAGATTAGAAGAGGTAACATAGGACTTCTCGCCATCCAAAGAAATTGCTATAAGTGGACTAATTGTTGACTTTCAAGTCTTTGCCAGAAATGGGTTTAGATAATATTGTCATCCCATTTTATGCAGAAATATTTTTTGCCATCTTTGTGGTCGAGATCATTATAGGAACTTTCACCAATGCCTTCATTATACTAGTCAACCTCAGAGACTGGCTGAAAGGTCAAATCCTGAACTCCAGTGATCGGCTGGTGGTTTCTCTTGCCCTTTCGAACACTTGCTTCGTGTTTGGGAATGCTGCCAGTGTTGTATTCTACATATATTTTACAGGCTTCGTGTTTCTGGATTATGTTTTTTATACCTTGTATGGCGTGCTGATGTATACCCTCTTTTCCAGTTCCTGGCTGTCTTCCTGGCTGTGCTTGTTTTTTTTCTTGAAGATAATTACTTTTAAAGGTGGCTGCTTCGGGTGGATGAAGATGAAGGTTGAATTGTTGGTTCCTTGGCTGATATTCTCATCTCAGGTTATATCTTTCTTTAGCTCTCTTCCTTTTATTTGGACAACTACAAAGGTGTTCTCATCAAATTTCACATCTTTAGATCTTGGGGCCAACCAAACGTTCAAGGTTATTGGATATAAAATGAATGACTCTTACTCCTTTTTTTCATTAATAGTGAACTGCGTTGTACCGTTTTTGATTGTCATGGCCACCACAGGCCGCATCATTGCTTCGCTCACTTTGCATGCCCAACACATGAAGCAAAACATGGAGGATTCTCGTGGAGCAAGCCTGAAGGTCCATCGAGCGGCCGCCAGAACCATGTCTTCTCTTCTTGTGATATATTTAATTTTCTATGTGGTGGAGTTAGGTCTAGGGTACCTTCCAATGGACAGCCCAATGTACTGGATTTGTTTTTTGCTCATTTTGGTTTTTCCTAACCTCCAATCCATCATACTTATCACAGGGAACTCCAAGTTGAGGCAGGTTTGGTCAGACTTGATGACCTGCAAAAAGAAACCTTAACAAGGCAGTTCAAACCAACATTTTTTAAATATTCGATAATCAATTTATATTATGTATGGTAAGGTTGGTAATTACGTGTGCATTTTCACCTGATTAAGAAAAATTATTAAAGTAGAAACTCTTACAAAAAATGTTAGTATTTCAGAGAACTGTAAATAAAACAGGATTGAATTATTTTCTTTTAATGTTTATGCTTTCTTTCACTGTCCTGTAAATGTCTTGTATACTCTTTGGAGTTGATTTACTAAAGGAAGTCAATTTTGCAAGGAACACTGCACTTTGCATTGGAATTTTCCTTAGAGTTTAGTGAATGAGGTCTTTTCCGCTGACTTCATCCAATCCAATCATGTGCATGAAAAAATACTGTTTTTTGCTTTATTTTCCTTGCATGTGATTGGGTATTGGCAAAGTGAAATTACACCACCAAGCTCCGAGGAAAAATTCCCATCCAAAATGTAATGTCACTTGTAAAAGCCTATTTGCCTAGTCAACCCCTTTGTCTGAACTTCCTGTTAATGTATACATGCACCAGAAGCCAGGTCAGAGTTGTAGGTCTCATTCACATGGGTGTACTGATCTGTACACCCCCAGTGAAGAGCCATCTTCACCTGCCTGGGATGCACAGGTGCTCTATGCATCTGCATGTCAGCAGTCCCATTCATGTCTATTGGGATGCAACGGCTGCATGGCCACGGCTGCTGGTCGCAGTTTGATAGATGTGGGGATGCATGGCCCTTGATGCAAACAGTGGTGGATATTTTCTAAAACTGGAGTACACAGAATCTTGTACAGCTGTGCATGGTAACCAATCACCTTTTAACTTCAGCTTGTTCAATTAAGTGTAGCACTAACCCCCGAAGGAGCTGCTGGTTTAATTTGGGCTTACCGTTACCTACTTGTCCTCGTGTGCGTCTAGGGGTTTCCCGAGGTAGATGGCCCAAAGAACTGTAGAAACTGACACTGGATCCGCTTTGGGATTTTTATTTGCAAAAAAGGTAGACAAAACACAGTCTCTCAATAGGGATAGAGGGTTTAGGTAGGAAGTTCAGGTACTCTTGGAACTGCTCAGAACTGAAAGTCTCTCACTATATAAATCCAGAAAATAGCCACTCACAACTGGATTCTCACAGCTATCGGATAAACCCCCTCTCACAAGGCCTAGCAGCCGATAGAATGTTTAAATAGAATAAAGTCTCTGCCATAGACTTGGTTGTAGAACTTATGAATAAAGTCTCTGCTACAGACTTGTTTGTAGAACTTATGAATAAAGTCTCTGCTACAGACTTGGTTGTAACTGAAGGATGTAGATAAACTTAGAGAGCCCTCATACGGTATCAGTATCTTGCAGACAGTCCGGCGATACCAGACGAGTGTAGATTCACTTGGTGTGTTTCAACTTAGCTTCCAGGCTCTTGCTGAGGAACCAGTCTTGTGCATGGCCTTCTCCCGAAGTGTCCTCCCCTGGTTGCGTTCTCAGTTGCTGGGCCTCTCCACAAATGAGACGGCACCAGACCACCTTGGAATCCTCCTTCCAGTTACTTTCCCTCGGGCTAGCCAGCCCCGAGATTCGGAATTGGATGGATCTGCACCCCAGGCCATGAGGGACCTGAGGGCTGGTCAGGAGGACCAGGACAAAACAGACAGAAAGATCTTCTGGACCAGAACTTAGAAGCATGTGATCTCAGTACCTAGGGTACCCTCTCCCAGAATTCACAGCAAGACAACACACTCACTGGTTGATTTTGAGAGAGATTGGCACTCAATACGCCCAGCCAAACTGCGTTCTCATGCTTGCCAGATGTGACAGCGACACCTATGGCCAAGCAGAACCCAGTGCAATCCAGCCAGACTGGTACTGAAACCATAATTTGGTACAATTAACCCTAAAACCCAACTGTGGTTCCAGGAACATTAAATCTACAAAACACATAGCGCATGCTCGTCAGGAGCCCAGCGCTACATAAGCTTTAACAAGAACACCTTAAAGCTGATTGGTTTCTATGCAGATTTTGCATGCTCCAGCTTTAGAAAATCCCTTCCTCATCAGTGTGTCCATACAGTCACTGTGTCCCAATAGACATAAATGGGACTGCCATGTGCATTCCATGCCGGTGAAGATGGCCCTTCACAGGGGTGTACAGATTGGTACTGAGGCAGCTACAGTGGACTGTAGACACGTTTTCTTTTAATTCATTTTTTTTTCGGGTCATTCGTTATTTAGATTTAATTCGTAACTTCGGAAAAATTCTAACTTGTTATGTTCCATTTATTTAGATAAGGTATTCGGAAATTCGGAAGTCCGAAAATTGGAAAAATCTAAAATAATAACTAACTAACTAATAATAATTATTACTAACTAATAAATTATAGGTATTGGAATTTCCTTTCAAATTTGACTGTTAGTGAACTTAACAATGTTAAAGAGTGTCCCTCACGCTACTGAGAGTAATGGGCAAATGTGTCCAATAACAGAAATATAGTGATAATATCAATAAAAATGCTGCAAAACCTATTAGTGTTTACACAAAACACAAAACAGTACAGATATATATAAAGTGATCTCTCACAAAATATAAAAAACACACTCAGTAAATATGGCTAAATAAAATAATAACTATAAATTATTATTATATTTATTATTATTATTATTATAGGAAAAAGAGCTAAAAGAATATCTAATTATTCTTTAGGTGTTCCTATACTAGAATAAATGTGACAAATATAATAAAAATGTATATATGACTTATATGTGATTCGACAATCATATATAAAGTCAAGGGTAGGAAATTTAAGGTGGCCGAATAAGTGTTAATCAATAAATGCTAATTCAGTCACACAACGAAAGTAAAGAAAGAAATCACCTATATTACAATAGTTAAAATATAATAGTATATAATAATCAGAATCAATCTATATAAATAATATAAAATATATCTAAATATAGATCATATAAATCATATAGATCATATAAATAAATCAAAATAATCATTAAAATTACAGTTTAAACATTACTGAGAAAGCAATTGAGATCAAATTCCACATTCATACCTCATGGTATGTATTCATTTTGATTCTTTCTGGCTAATTGTCCTGACCTTATGGTTTCCTCTCCATGCCTTATTATGCCTACTCTACGTTATTTAGGACTATTTTGGATATATATATTTTATATAACCTTCACTTTATTTAGGACTTTTGGATATATTTTGCAAATTTTTTGCATATTTTGCAAATTTTTTACAGAAGTTTTATTACATATATTCTGTATTTCACATGGAGATATAGTGTCACTTTACACATAGTTATTATTTTATTTAGCCATATTTACTGAGTGTGTTTTTTTATAGTGACATTTATATTTTGCGCAAGATCACTTTATATATATAAGTGAACATAACGAATATGACTTTATCCGAAGTTACAAATTATCCGAAATAACTAATGCCATATCTAAATTAATGGAACGTAATGAAGTAATAATAATAATAATAATACATAAGAATACAAAGTTTTTATTATTATTATTAATTTATTATTATTAGGTATTGGAACTTAATTAATGCTTTGGATTTAGCTGATCACAATCCACCTAAAAAATTATTAAAAGAGAAGTTTGACCAAAACCTTTCGGGCCATACTTTTATTGTAGGTCACAGCAAAGCACTTTGTTTCGTTCTCCTGTAACCCAGGATTAGCAGAAGGCCTGGTGTTGGCTGATGTCAGAGAGCCGCTCTATGCTCTGGAAGGAACCTGCCAATAATATCAGGATCCACCTAGATACCCAATCATCAGCTGGCTTCAGCTATCAATGCACCACTGAGAGGCTCAGCCTCCCACCCCTCCCCAGCCTGGCACTCCAGTGAGAGTTGCCCTCTGCTCAGAGCAGACCTGAGAACTGAGCAATAAACGTTCTTGTGATTGCTCAGTTTTTCGGCTTAAAGCTGGTGAGGGACAGCTAAAGCATCAGATCAAGGATCATGGGATCAATGCTGCAGCAGGGAGGAGCAGGGATGTAAGTATAGATTTTTTTCCCCACAAATCTCCTTTAACTAGTCAGCTTTAAAAAAAAAAAAAATATAACACAAAAATCCTAAATGCATATGTCTTTATTTATTTTTATTTTTTTCAACATGAAGCTACAGCAGTTTTATGCCTGACTTACTTTGAAAAGCCTAAAACATGTTCAGTATAAATACAGATTTAGCTGACGGAGGAAATTTGCATCAATTTTAACCTGAGGATCAAAGAATAATACCATAATCCCTCCCATTGATGTCATCAGGTTGAGTCAGGTGGAACAGAATCATCTATAAATGACTCCACACCTATTGAGTCTTGTTCTATTCACCCGAAGGACGCCCTAGGATTAGAAGAGGTCACATTTTCTGATTATGAATAAGTGGATTGATTGTTGACTTTCAAGTCTTTGCCAGAAATGGGTTTAGATAATATTGTCGTCCCATCTTATGCAGAAATATTTTTTGCCATCTTTGTGGTTGAGATCATTATAGGAACTTTCACCAATGCATTCATTATACTAGTCAACCTAAGAGACTGGCTGAAAGGTCAAATCCTGAACTCCAGTGATCGGCTGGTGGTTTCTCTCGCCCTTTCGAACACTTGCTTCATGTTTGGGAATGCTGCCTGTGTTGTATTCTACAAATATTTTACAGGCCTCATGTTTCTGGATTATGTTTTTTATACCTTGAATGGCGTGGTGATGTATACCATCTTTTCCAGTTCCTGGCTGTCTTCCTGGCTGTGCTTGTTTTTTTTCTTGAAGATAATTACTTTTAAAGGTGGCTGCTTCGGGTGGATGAAGATGAAGGTTGAATTGTTGGTTCCTTGGCTGATATTCTCATCTCAGGTTATATCCTTCTTTAGCTCTCTTCCTTTTATTTGGACAACTACAAAGGTGTTCTCATCAAATTTCACATCTTTAGATCTTGGGGCCAACCAAACGTTCAAGGTTATTGGATATAAAATTAATGACTTTTACTCCTTTTTTTCATTAATAGTGAACTGTGTTGTACCGTTTTTGATTGTCATGGCCACCACAGGCCGCATCATTGCTTCGCTCACTTTGCATGCCCAACACATGAAGCAAAACATGGAGGATTCTCGTGGAGCAAGCCTGAAGGTCCATCGAGTGGCTGCCAGAACCATGTCATCTCTTCTTGTGATCTATTTAATTTTCTATGTGGTGGAGTTAGCTGTAGGGTTCCTTCCAATGGACAACCCAATGTACTGGATTTGTTATTTGCTCATTTTGTTTTTTCCTAACCTCCAATCCATCATACTTATCACAGGGAACTCCAAGTTGAGGCAGGTTCGGTCAGACTTGATGAACTGCAAAAAGAAACCTTAACAAGGCAGTTCAAACCAACATTTTTAAATATTCGATAATCAATTTAGATTATGTATGGTAAGGTTGGAAATTTCGTGTGCATTTTCACCTGATTAAAAATAATTATTAAAGTAGAAACTCTTACAAAAAATTGTAGTATTTGTAAATTATAGTAAATTGTAGATCTGTTAATAAAACAGGACTGAATTATTTTCTTTTAATGTTCATGTTTTCTCTCCCTGTCCGGGTCGTGTAGACTCTTTGGGGTTGATTTACTAAAGGCAAATAGGCTGTTCATTTTTCAAGGGAAATTGCACTTTGCGTGGGGATTTTCCTCAGAGTTTAGTGAATGAGGTCTGTTCTGCTGACTTCATCCAATCCAATCATGTGCATGAAAAAAATACAGTTTTTTGCTTTATTTTCCTTGCACGTGACTGGGTATTGGCAATGTGAAATTGCAGCACATTACACCACCAAGCTCCAAGGAAAAATTCCCATCCAAAATGTAATGTCCCTTGTAAAAGCCTATTTACCTAGTCAAACCCTTTGTTTGAACTTCCTGTTAACCAATTAAGCCAGGTGGTATTTTATCACCTCTGTGGTTTTTATTTTTTGCGCTGTAAACAAAAAAACGAGCGACAATTTTGAAAAAAAAACAATATTTTTTACTTTTTTCTATAATTAAATTTCCCCAAAAATATATAAAAAAAAATGTTTCCTCAGTTTTGGCCAATACTTATTCTTCTACATATTTTTGGTAAAAAAATTACAACAAGCGTTTATTGATTGGTTTGTGCAAAAGTTATAGTGTCTACAAAATAGGGGTTCGTTTTATGGCATTTTTATTAATAATTGTTTTTTTACTACTAATGGCGGCGATCTGCGATTTTTATTATGACTGCAACATTATGGCGGGAATATCATACAATTTTGAGACATTTTTGGGACCTTTGTCATTTTTACAGCGATCAGTGCTATAAACTTTCACTGATTACTGTTAAAATGACACTCTCCGTGAAGGGCTTAACCACTAGCTGGCTAGGAAGGGGTTAAGTGTGTCCTAGGGAGTGGAGACTTCCGAATTTCTGAATACCTTATCTAAATGAATGGAACATAACCAATTCTAATTTTTCCGAAGTTCCGAATTTCTTCTAAATAACAAATTTCAACGAATGACCCAAAAAAAAACTCAAAACGAGTGATTCTAACTGTTAGGGGGCATGGCTACAAATTACATGTCACTGATCACCGTTCCCGATCACAGGGAGCTATGATCAGTGACAGTGTCACTAGGCAGAATGGGGAGATGCTTGTTTACATTAGCATCTCCCCGTACTTCCTCTCCATAAGAAGATCGCGGGTATCCCCGCGGACATCGAGTTCGCGGGACCCACGATCCTACTCACGGAGCTTGCTGCGGGTGCGCACGCATGCGATGGCATGGCGATGGCATGGCGGCAAATTCAAAGGAATATACAGGTACGCCCATTTATGCAGCCATGCCATTCTGTCGACGTACATCGTTGTGTGGTGGTCAGGAACAGGTTAATGTATACATGCCCCAGTAGCCAGGCCAAATGTCAGAGTTGTAGGTCTTATTCACATAGGTCTACCGATCTGTACACCCCTGTGAAGAGCCATTATCACCTGCCTGGGATGCACAGGGGCTCCATGCATCTGCATGTCAGCAGTCCCATTCATGTCTATTGGGATGCAATGGCCGCATGGCCACGGCTGCTGGTCGCAGTTTGATAGATGTGTGGATGCATGGCCCTGGATGCAAACAGGGCTGGATATTTTCTAAAACTGGAGTGCACAGAATCTTGTACAGCTGTGCATGGTAACCAATCACCTTTTAACTTCAGCTTGTTCAATTAAGCTTTAACAAGAACACCGTAAAGTTGATTGGTTTCTATGCAGAGCACCAGATTTTTCATGCTCCAGCTTTAGTAAATCCCTTCCCGGCCAGTGCGTCCATACAGTCACTGTGTCCCAATAGACATAAATGGGACTGTCGGCATACAGATATATGGAACACATGCGTATTCCATGCCGGTGAAGATGGCCCTTCACAGGGGTGTACAGATTGGTACTGAGGCAGCTACAGTGGACTGTAGACATGTGCACTGCTGAAAAATGTGTTCATTTCCATTTAAAACGTTTTGAGTTTTTTTTCGGGTCATTCGTTGAAATTCGTTATTTAGAAGAAATTCGGAACTTCGGAAAAATTCTAATTTGTTATGTTCCATTTATTTAGATACGGTATTCGGAAATTCGGAAGTCTGAAAATTAGAAAATCCAAAATAATAACTAACTAATAATAACTATTACTAACTAATAAATTATAGGTATTGGAATTTCCTTTCAAATTTGGCTGTTAGTGAACTTAACGAATATGACTTTATCCGAAGTTACGAATTATCCCAAACAATGAATGCCGTATCTAAATGAATAGAACGTAATGAAGTAATAATAATAATAAATAAGAATACAAGGTTTTTATTGTTATTATTTATTTATTATTATTATTATTATTAGGTATTGGAATTTCCTTTCAAATTTGGCTGTTAGTGGATGTAACGAATATGACTTTATCTGAAGTTCCGAATTATCCGAAATAACGAATCCAGTATCTAACTGAATAGAACGTAATAAAGTAATAATAATAATAAATAAAGTTTTTTTATTATTATTATTATTATTATTATTATTATTATTATTATTATTATGTATTTAATATTATTTATTATTATTAGGAATTGGAATTTCCTTTCAAATTTGGCAGTTAGTGAACATAATGAATATGACTTTATCTGAAGTTACGAATTATCCGAAATAACAAATGCTGCATCTAAATGAATGTAATGTAATGAAGTAATAATAATAAAAAATAAGAATACAAAGTCTTTATTATTATTATTTTTTTTTTATTATTATTATTTATTATTATTAGGTAATGGAATTTCCTTTCAAATTTGTCTGTTAGTGAACGTAACGAACATGACTTTATCCAAAGTTACGAACTATCCGAAATAACGAATGCCGCATCTAAATGAATGGAACACAATGAAGTAATAAGAATAATAAATATGAATACAAAGTTTTAATTTTTATTATTATTTTTTATTATTATTATCTCGTTATTTAGTTATTTTCCATTAATTTAGATGCGTTGTTCGTTCTTTTAAATAATTTGTAACTTTGGCCAAACTAACAGCCAAATTTGAAAGGAAATTCCAATACCTATAATTTATTATTTATTACTAGCTATTATTATTGGTTAGTTATTATTTAGAATTTCCGAATTTCCGTTTTCAGAAAAATTCGTTAAACGGGTCTTCATTAATTAGAATATTTCCAAATTGCAAATTTGTCAAATTTTGTTGAAAAACGAATTCAGAACATGCACATGTCTAGTGGAATGTACCAGTGTGCTGTATGTCAGTACACCCGCTCACAATACACGCGATCACTCTATTTAAGCGGCTGACAAAGCCGCATCTGAGCTGATTGACTTAATTGAAAAGCAGGACCTGTAAAACAGTTGCAACAGGTTTACATAAACATGTACAACAATATATTTAGTTTTTATGTGTTTGGGTTTAGATTCACGTTTAATAGGTTTTTGTTTAACCACTTCAGCCCCGGAAGATTTGGCTGCTCAATGACCAGGCCATTTTTTGCGATACGGCACTGCATCGCTTTAACTAACAATTGTGTGGTCGTGTGGCACTGTACCCAAAGAGATTTGACGTCCTTTTTTTCCCACAAGCAGAGCTTTCTTTTGGTGGTATTTGAACACCTCTGCGGTTTTAATTTTTTGCGCTATAAACAAAAGAAGAGCGACAATTTTGAAAAAAACACAATGGGGGTTATTTATTAAAGGAAAATCCACTTTGCACTGCAAGTGCACTTGGAAGTGAAGTCGCTGTAGATCCGAGGGGGGACATGCAAGGAAAATAAAAAACAGCATTTTACCTTGCACATGATTGGATGATAAAATCAGCAGAGCTTCCACTCATTTCAGATCTACCCCTTAGATTTAGAGCGACTGCACTTTCAAGTGAATTTTCAGTGCAAATTGGATTTGCCTTTCGTAAATAACTCCCATTTTCTTTTACTTTTTGTTATAATAAATATCCCAGATTTTTTTTCAAAAAAACAAATTTTTCCTCAGTTTAGGCCGATACGTATTCTTCTACATATTTTTGGTAAAAAAAAAAAAAAACGCAAAAAAGCGTATATTGATTGGTTTGCGCAAAAGTTATAGCATCTACAAAATAAGTGATAGATTTTTGTCATTTTTTTATTATTATTTTTTTTTTTACTAGTAATGGTGGAGTTCTGCTATTTTTATCGTAACTGTGACATTGCGGCGGACAAATTGGACACGTTTAACACATTTTTGGGACCATTGACAATTATACAGCGATCAGTGCTATAAAAATGCACTGATTACTGGCATGAATGAATGAATGACTTGGCAGGGAAGGGGTTGACTCTAGGGGGAAATCAAGGGGTTAACTGTGTTTCCTAGGTGTATTCTAACTGTAGGGGGGATGGGAATGACTGAGAGGAGAGAGAGATCGGTGTTCATACTTAGTATGAACACACGATCTGTCTCTACTCCCCTGAGAGAACTGTCATGAGCGATTGCGGGTGCCTGGCGGGCATCGAGCCCACTGGGCACTCACATCGCCTCCGGGCACACGCTGAGGGCACACACGCCCCTAGTGGCCAAAAGGAAAAGCAACATGAGGTAATGTCGATTTGCCCAGCCGAGCCAACCTGCCACAGTAAAACTGTGGAGGCTGGACTGGAAGTGGTTAATTTTACTCAAACGTTTCAGTTGATGAAGCTGCTATGCTTGTTTGAATTTCAGAAAGTACTACTATACACTTTATCTTTAGGTCTAAGAGATTGCAAAAAAAAAAATGTCTCGGACAACAAAATGGTTAACATATAACCCCCACCTTCTCACAGGGAAGAGCAATGATTTACATGTACAACACATCCAAAAATCCTTTAAGCCGTGTGACTAAAATTATGCAAAGTTTTGCAAAACCAAAGGTGGAAGGGTTTAGCATGCGTTTCATGTTTTTAAAAAAAAGCAATGAACTTGTTAAAGGTGTGAAATAGCCAACAGATACAAAAGCAAACACGGAGGGAGGGAAGCAGAATTGAAGAGAATCTTCGAATGGCTGACTACATCATTTAGAAGTGGGCAGAATCACCGGAACATTTCCTGAGCATTTACAATGCTAGCCACCGACATTGCGACTCTGATTTTAAAAATCATCATTTTGTGTTCTGGAATATTTTTAAATATACTTGTCACTTCATCCAGCTTCCGAACATGGCAGAAAGATGGATTTCAAAGTTCTCAGGAGCTCATTGTGTTTTTCATGGGATTGTCCTGTACAGCCTTTTCGAGTTTTCAGTTTTCTGTTGACATGTCCTTTTACATCTGGAAGCCAATATTTCAAAACCTGAACCTTTGTTTCATTGGCATTGTTGTTATATTCCCCTTTTTCTTCTTCTTGAGTTTCACCATGACGGCTTGGCTTTGTGTCTTCTACTGTGTTAAGATTGTTTCCTTTCATCACAGATTCCTTGTAGCCATTAAGTTTAGATTTTTGGTAAGGCTTCCACATTTGATTGCAGGGACATTCGTTGTCGCCAGCATTTTGCCGATTCTACTGATCTGTGCTATTTTCACATCTGTTTCCATAGAGAGTAATGATAACAGTACCTTACCCTGCCATCAACTCAATGGTGCCCTCATGGACAATGTCCATTTCATAACCATTACGTTTAACCTTTCTATAGTGGCACCATTTCTACTTATTGTGCTTTCTTTAGGTTCCACAGTCACCTCTCTTATACGACACATCCGTAGAATCCAGATCTCAGCCAGCCTTGATAATTCTCATGTAAAAGCTCATGTGAAGGCAATAATAATCATGGCTTTGCTTCTGATGTTAAATGTCTTTTTTTTCATATACAATCTAATGTTGGGTTGGAGACTGTTGACTAGGAATGACATTTTAGCAGGGATCTTTTTAGTAATATATTACAGTTACTGGACACTCCAAGCCCTCGTTTTACTTTTCAGAAACCAGAAATCCATTTCGGTTGCTTTCCTATGTTTCTGCAGATGTCTTTCAAAAAAAAGAGGATGATTGTTCTGAATGAACTGAATAACTGAACATTATTTAACTCCTGTTATAAGCACTAAATTCAGCAGTTACAGAAATTAATCTGTACAACATGAGGCTACAGCGGTTTTATGCCTGATTTACTTTGAAAAGCCTAAAACATGTTCAGTGTAAATACAGATTTAGCTGACGGAGGAAATTTGCATCAATTTTAACCTGAGGATCAAAGAATAATACCATAATCCCTCCCAATGATGTCATCAGGTTGATGCAGGTGGAACAGAATTATCTATAAATGACTCCACACCTATTGAGTCTTGTTCTATTCACCTGAAGGATGCCCTAGGATTAGAAGAGGTCACATTTTCTGATTATGAATAAGTGGATTGATTGTTGACTTTCAAGTCTTTGCCAGAAATGGGTTTAGATAATATTGTCGTCCCATCTTATGCAGAAATATTTTTTGCCATCTTTGTGGTCGAGATCATTATAGGAACTTTCGCCAATGCCTTCATTATACTAGTCAACCTAAGAGACTGGCTGAAAGGTCAAATCCTGAACTCCAGTGATCGGCTGGTGGTTTCTCTCGCCCTTTCAAATGCTTGCTTCGTGTTTGGGAATGCTGCCAGTGTTGTATTCTACATATATTTTACAGGGCTTGTGTTTCTGGATTATGTTTTTTATACCTTGTATGGCGTGATGATGTATACCATCTTTTCCAGTTCCTGGCTGTCTTCCTGGCTGTGCTTGTTTTTTTTCTTGAAGATAATTACTTTTAAAGGTGGCTGCTTTGGGTGGATGAAGATGAAGGTTGAATTGTTGGTTCCTTGGCTGATATTCTCATCTCAGGTTATATCCTTCTTTAGCTTTCTTCCTTTTATTTGGACAACTACAAAGGTGTTCTCATCAAATTTCACATCTTTAGATCTTGGGGCCAACCAAACGTTCAAGGTTATTGGATATAAAATGAATGACTCTTACATTTTTTTTTCATTAATAGTGAACTGTTTTGTACCGTTTTTGATTGTCATGGCCACCACAGGTCGCATCATTGCTTCACTCACTTTGCATGCCCAACACATGAAGCAAAACATGGAGGATTCTCGTGGAGCAAGCCTGAAGGTCCATCGAGTGGCTGCCAGAACCATGTCTTCTCTTCTTGTGATGTATTTCATTTTCTATGTGGTGGAGTTAGCTGTAGGGTTCCTTCCAATGGACAGCCCAATGTACTGGATTTGTTATTTGCTCATTTTGTTTTTTCCTAACCTCCAATCCATCATACTTATAGCAGGGAACTCCAAGTTGAGGCAGGTTTGGTCAGACTTGATGAACTGCAAAAAGAAACCTTAACAAGGCAGTTCAAACCAACATTTTTAAATATTCGATAATCAATTTAGATTATGTATGGTAAGGTTGGAAATTACGTGTGCATTTTCACCTGATTAAAAATAATTATTAAAGTAGAAACTCTTACAAAAAATTGTAGTATTTGTAAATTATAGTAATATAGTAAAGTAGTATAGTAATTGTAGATCTGTAAATAAAACAGGACTGAATTATTTTGTTTTAATGTTCATGTTTTCTCTCCCTGTCCGGGTCTTGTAGACTCTTTGGGGTTGATTTACTAAAGGCAAATAGGCTGTTAATTTTTCAAGGGAAATTGCACTTTGCATGGGAATTTTCCTCAGAGTTTTGTGAATGAGGTCTGTTCTGCTGACTTCGTGCAATCCAATCATGTGCATGAAAAAAATACAGTTTTTTGCTTTATTTTCCTTGCACGTGACTGGGTATTGGCAATGTGAAATTGCAGCATATTACACCACCAAGCTCCAAGGAAAAATTCCCATCCAAAATGTAATGTGCCTTGTAAAAGCCTATTTACCTAGTCAAACCCTTTGTTTGAACTTCCTGTTAAACAATTAAGCCCCAGACCATTTGGCTGGCCAAAGACCAGAGCACTTTTTGCGATACGACACTGTGCGGCATTCGCATTAACTGACAATTGCGCGATCATGCGATGTGGCTCCCAAAAATAAAGCTTTTTTTTTGGTGGTATTTAATCACCTCTGTGGTTTTTATTTTTTGCGCTGTCAACAAAAAAACTAGCGTTAATTTGAAAAAAAAGCAATATTTTTTACTTTTTTATATAATTAAATGTCCCCAAAAATATATAAAAAAACATTTTTTTCCTCAGTTTAGGCCAATACTTATTCTTGTACATATTTTTGGTAAAAAAATTAAAACAAGCGTTTATTGATTGGTTTGCGCGAAAGTTATAGCGTCTACAAATAGGGGTTCGTTTTCTGGCATTTTTTATTACTATTTTTTTTTTACTACTAATGGCGGCGATCTGCGATTTTTATCATGACTGCAACATTATGGCGGGAATATCATACAATTTTGAGACATTTTTGGGACCATTGTCATTTTTACAGCGATCAGTGCTATAAAATTTCACTGATTACTGTTAAAATGACACTCTCCGTGAAGGGGTTAACCACTAGCTGGCTAGGAAGGGGTTAAGTGTGTCCTAGGGAGTGGAGACTTCTGAATTTCCAAATACCTTATCTAAATGAATGGAACATAATGAATTCAAATTTTTCCGAAGTTCCGAATTTCTTCTAAATAACGAAATCGAATGACCTGAAAAAAACTCAAAACAAATGATTCTAACTGTTAGGGGGCATGGCTACAAATTACATGTCACTGATCACCGTTCCCGATCACAGGGAGCTATGATTAGTGACAGTGTCACTAGGCAGAACGGGGAGATGCTTGTTTACATTAGCATCTCCCCGTTCTTCCTCTCCGTGAGAAGATCGTGGGTATCCCCGCGGACATCGAGTCCACGGGACCCACAATCCTACTCACGGAGCTTGCAGCGGGTGCGCACGCATGCGATGGCATGGCTGCAAATTCAAAGGACCGTACAGGTACGCCCATTTACGCAGCCGTGCCATTCTGTCGACATACATCGTTGTGCGGTGGTCAGGAACAGGTTAATGTATACATGCCCCAGTAGCCAGGCCAAATGTCAGAGTTGTAGGTCTTATCTACATTGGTGTACTGATCTGTACACCCTCGTGAAGAGCCATCTTCACCTGCCTGGGATGCACAGGTTCTCCATGCATCTGCATGTCAGCAGTCCCATTCATGTCTATTGGGATGCAACGGCTGCATGGCCACGGCTGCTGGTCGCAGTTTGATTGATGTGTGGATGCATGGCTCTGGATGCAAACAGGGCTGGATATTTTCTAAAACTGGAGCGCACAGAATCTTGTACAGCTGTGCATGGTAACCAATCACCCTTTAACTTCAGCTTGTTCAATTAAGCTTTAACAAGAACACCTTAAAGCTGATTGGTTTCTATGCAGAGCACCAGATTTTGCATGCTCCAGCTTTAGTAAATCCCTTCCCGGCCAGTGCGTCCATACAGTCACTGTGTCCCAATAGACATAAATGGGACTGCCGGCATACAGATGCATGGAACATGTGTGCATTCCATGCCGGTGAAGATGGCCCTTTACAGGGGTGTAGATATTGGTACTGAGGCAGCTACCGTGGACTGTAGACATGTTCACTGCTGAAAGATGTGTTCATTTCCATTTAAAACGTTTTGAGGTTTTTTTAAGGTCATTCGTTGAAATTCGTTATTTAGAAGAAATTCGGAACTTCGGAAAAATTCTAATTTGTTATGTTCCATTTATTTAGATATGGTATTCGGAAATTCGAAGTCTGAAAATTAGAAAATCCAAAATAATAACTAATAATAACTATTACTAACTAATTATTTATAGGTATTGGAATTTCCTTTCAAATTTGGCTGTTAGTGAACGTAACAAATATGACTTTATCCGAAGTTACGAATTATCCCAAACAATGAATGCCATATCTAAATGAATGGAACATAATGAAGTAATAATAATAATAAATAAGAATACAAGGTTTTTATTGTTATTATTTATTTATTATTATTAGGTATTGGAATTTCCTTTCAAATTTGGCTGTTAGTGGATGTAACGAATATGACTTTATCCGAAGTTCCAAATTATCCGAAATAACGAATCCAGCATCTAAATGAATGGAACGTAATAAAGTAATAATAATAATAATAAATAAGAATAGAAAGTTTTTTATTATTATTATTATTATTATTATTTATTTAATATTATTTATAATTTTAGGAATTGGAATTTCCTTTCAAATTTGGCTGTTAGTGAACGTAACAAATATGACTTTATCCGAAGTTACGAATTATCCGAAATTATGAATGCCGCATCTAAATGAATGTAATGTAATGAAGTAATAATAATAAAAAATAGGAATACAATGTTTTTATTATTATTATTTATTCATTTATTATTATTCGGTATTGGAATTTCCTTTCAAATTTGGCTGTTAGTGAACGTAACAAACATGACTTTATCTAAAGTTACGAATTATCCAAATAACAAATGCCGTATCCAAACGAATGGAACGTAATGAAGTAATAATAATAATAAATAAGAATACAAAGTTTTTATGTTTATTATTTATTTATTATTATTAGGTATTGTAATTTTCTTCCAAATTTGACTGTTAGTGAACGTAACAAATATGACTTTATCTGAAGTTATGAATTATCCGAAATAACAAATGCTGCATCTAAATGAATGTAATGTAATGAAGTAATAAGAATAAAAAATAAGAATACAAAGTCTTTATTATTATTATTATTTTTTTTATTACTATTATTATTTATTATTATTAGGTATTGGAATTTTCTTTCAAATTTGTCTGTTAGTGAATGTAACGAACATGACTTTATCCGAAGTTACGAACTATCCGAAATAAAGAATGCCACATCTAAATGAATGGAACATAATGAAGTAATAAGAATAATAAATATGAATACAAAGTTTTTATTTTTATTATTATTTTTTATTATTATTATCTCGTTATTTCGTTATGTTCCATTAATTTAGATGCGTCGTTCGTTCTTTTAAATAATTTGTAACTTTGGATAAATTTGTATTCGTTACGATCACTAACAGCCAAATTTGAAAGGAAATTCCAATACCTATAATTTATTAGTTAGCAATAGTTATTATTATTGGTTAGTTATTATTTAGAATTTCCAAATATCCGTTTTCAGAAAAATTCGTTAAACGGGTCTTCATTACTTAGAATATTTCCAAATTAACAAATTTGTCAAATTTCGTTGAAAAACAAATTCAGAACATGCACATGTCTAGTGGAATGTACCAGTGTGCTGTATGTCAGTACACCCACTCACAATACACGTGATCACTCTATTTAAGAGGCTGACAAAGCCGCATCTGAGCTGATTGAGATTTGGCTGCTCAATGACCAGGCCATTTTTTGCGATATGGCACTGCGTCGCTTTAACTAACAATTGTGCGGTCGTGCGGCACTGTACCCAAAGAGATTTGATGATGTCCTTTTTTTTCCCACAAACAGAGCTTTCTTTTGGTGGTATTTGAACACCTCTGCGGTTTTAATTTTTTGCACTATAAATAAAAGAAGAGCGACAATTTTGAAAAAAAACACAATGGGGGTTATTTACTAAAGGAAAATCCACTTTGCACTGCAAGTGCACTTGGAATTGCAGTCGCTGTAGATCCAAGGGGGACATGCAAGGAAAATAAAAAACAGCATTTTAGCTTGCACATGATTGGATGATAAAATCAGCAGAGCTTCCACTCATTTCAGATCTACCCCTTAGATTTAGAGCGACTGCACTTTCAAGTGAATTTTCAGTGCAAAGTGGATTTGCCTTTCATAAATAATCCCCATTATCTTTTACTTTTTGTTATAATAAATATCCCAGATTTTTTTTCAAAAAAACAATTTGTTCTCAGTTTAGGCTGATACGTATTCTTCTACATATTTTTAGTAAAAAAAACATATAAAGAGTATATTGATTGGTTTGCGCAAAAGTTATAGCATCTACAAAATAAGTGATAGATTTTTGGCATTTTTTTTTACATATTTTATTTTTTTACTAGTAATGGCAGCGTTCTGCTATTTTTATCGTACCTGCAACATTGCGGCAGACAAATTGGACACTTTTAACACATTTTTGGGACTATTGACAATTATACAGCGATCAGTGCTATAAAAATGCACTGATTACTGTCAGGGAAGGGGTTGACTCTAGGGGGCAATCAAGGGGTTAACTGTGTTTTCTAGGTGTGTTCTAACTGTAGGGGGGATAGGAATGACTGGGAGGAGAGAGAGATCGGTGTTCATACTTAGTATGAACACACAATCTGTCTCTACTCCCCTGAGAGAACCGGGATCTGTGTGTGTACAGATCCCGGTTCTTCCTCTGTCTCGAGCGATTGCGGGTGCCCGGCAGGCATCGAGCCCACCAGGCACTCGCATCGCCTCCGGGCACACGCTGAGGGCACGCACGCCCCTAGTGGCCAAAAGGAAAAGCGACATGAGGTAATGTCGATTTGCCCAGCCGAGCCAACCTGCCACAGTAAAACTGCGGCGGCTGGACTGGAAGTGGTTAATTTTACTCAAACGTTTCACTTGATGAAGCTGCTATGCTTGTTTGAATTTCAGAAAGTACTACTATACACTTTATCTTTAGGTGTAAAAAGATTGCAAAAAAAAAAAACGTCTCGGACAACAAAATGGTTAACATATAACCCCCACCTTCTCACAGGGAAGAGCAATGATTTACATGTACAACACATAAAAAAATCCTTTGAGCCGTGTGACTAAAATTATGCAAAGTTTTGCAAAACCAAAGGTGGAAGGGTTTAGCCTGCGTTTCATGTTTTTAAAAAAAAGCAATGAACTTGTTAAAGGTGTGAAATAGCCAACAGATACAAAAGCAAACACGAAGGGAGGAAAGCAGAATTGAAGAGAATCTTCGAATGGCTGAATACATCATTTAGAAGTGGGCAGAATCACCGGAACATTTCCTGAGCATTTACAATGCTAGCCACCGACATCGCGACTCTGATTTTAAAAATCATCATTTTGTGTTCTGGAATATTTTTAAATATACTTGTCACTTCATCCAGCTTCAGAACATGGCAGAAAGATGGATTTCAAAGTTCTCAGGAGCTCATTGTGTTTTTCATGGGATTGTCCTGTACAGCCTTTTCGAGTTTTCAGTTTTCTGTTGAAATGTCCTTTTACATCTGGAAGCCAATATTTCAAAACCTGAACCTTTGTTTCATTGGCATTGTTGTTATATTCCCCTTTTTCTTCTTCTTGAGTTTCACCATGACGGCTTGGCTTTGTGTCTTCTACTGCGTTAAGATTGTTTCCTTTCATCATAGATTCCTTGTAGCCATTATGTTTAGATTTTTGGTAAGGCTTCCATATTTGATTGCAGGGACATTCGTTGTCTCCAGCATTTTGCCGATTCTACTGATTCTACTGATCTGTGCTATTTTCACATCTGTTTCCATAGAGAGTAATGATAACAGTACCTTACCCTGCCATCAACTCAATGATACCCTCATGGACAATGTCCATTTCATAACCAATATGTTTAACCTTTCTATAGTGGCACCATTTCTACTTATTGTGCTTTCTTTAGGTTCCACAGTCACCTCTCTTGTACGACACATCCGTAGAATCCAGCTCTCAGCCAGCCTTGATAATTCTCATGTAAAAGCTCATGTGAAGGCAATAATAATCATGGCTTTGCTCCTGATGTTAAATGTCTTTTTTTTCATATCCAATCTAATGTTGGGTTGGAGACTGTTGACTAGGAATGACATTTTAGCAGGGATCTTTTTAGTAATATATTACATTTACTGGACACTCCAAGCCCTCTTTTTACTTTTCAGAAACCAGAAATCCATTTCAGTTGCTTTCCTATGTTTCTGCAGATGTCTTTCAGGACAATTATTCTGAATGAACTGATATGTTTAGAATGTGTGAATTTAGTTCAAAAATTAAATAGCATCTTAGTTTGTTTGTCGTCAGCAAGTAGACCTTTGTTAGTTGCAACTGTTTTCTTTTTCTTACATTACAAATATCAACTTTAATTAACTTTAATCAAGCTGAGAACTGTTAAGATAATTAATTGTCGGATTGTCCAATCGTGTGTACACAAGTCCATCGGGACAAAAGTCCACACATGCTCAGAAGCAGAAGCGGTCGGTCTTGTAAACTCGCGTTCGTAATGGGGAATTAACATTCGTGACGTGGCAAATTATGAAATCTGGAAATGCAGTGCAAAATTCTCTTCTTCTTTAATGGGATAATAATGAAGCTGCTTTGCTGGTGATACTGATGGAGTTATTGCAAACAAAGTTTTAAAGGCTTTTTATTTCTAGTGATATCAAGAATAATTTTATTATGTTTTTTTTTTATTTGTGCAAGTTACCACAACACCATTATCCCGTAGTTTTTAAGATCAAAGAAACTATGTTGGTGTCCCTTGTCAATTTTACATTGTATTTTAGAAAATGTAACTGCCCACTCCCAAACTGTCATTTGAAGTAAAACACATAGCCAAGTATTATTCTCCACAATTTTTTTTATTGTGCATTAAAAAAAAAAATTTGACATGCTATCTGCCAATAGAACTTAAACAAAAAATGCATTCTATGCATCCAAAAATATAGAAAATATACCAAATCAAATCATTATTATTCAACCCAAAAAATAACATCAAAGCACTTACTCCAAGGCCAATAATAAATAACATATATAACATAACAATATCTCAACATGTCTGGTTGATGAACGGCCGTTCAAAAAGGAACTGAAAAGCGATAAATTAAAAAACGCAAAAAGAAAAGCGCAAATCAACACTCACCAAACTTCTACTAACATGAAATTAGCAGAAGGAGCCTAAAGGGTGGTGCTAAAGAGCTGAAAAAACATGTAGTACGTCACTACATTCGTAATTGTTGACCAACATTTGTGTGACCGTGTGTATGCAAGACAAGTTTGAGCCAACACCCTTCGGACAAAAGTCCATGGTTTTGTTGTTGAAAAATCTGATCGTGTGTACGGGGCATAACGTGAAAAGACGACCTTCAGTATACTGAAAACAACAGCTGTTGTTGAAAAATTAACAATTTTCTTGTTACAGTTTGGTCTTTTGAATAGAATATAAAATTAGCATATGAAGAGCCTGTGAATCCTATAAATTTTGATGACTTCCCTCTTAATGTGAGAATGGACTGCTACCAGTCTATGGATGTACCTTAAGGAATATTATATATATACATATATATATATATATATATATATATATATATATATATATATATATGTATGTATATATATATATATATATATATATATATATATATATATATATATAGAGATATACATATATCTATATATATAAAACACACACACACTAAAACTATACAACATTATGTTCTAATATAAAAAAGTCACATTTAATTAATGCTTTGGATTTAGCTGATCACAATCCACCTAAAAAAATATTAAAAGAGAAGTTTGACCAAAACCTTTCGGGCCATACTTTTATTGTAGATCACAGCAGTGCACTTAGTTTCGTTCTCCTGTAACCCAGAATTAGCAGAAGGCCCGGTGTTGGCTGATGTCACAGAGCCGTTCTATGCTCTGGAAGGAACCTGCCAATAATATCAGGATCCACCTAGATACCCAATCATCAACTGGCTTAAGCTCTCAATGCACCACTGAGAGGCTCAGCCTCCCACCCCTCCCCAGCCTGGCACTCCAGTGAGAGTGGCCCTCTGCTCAGAGCAGACCTGAGAACTGAGCAATTAACGTTGTTGTGATTGCTCAGTTTTTAGGCTTAAAGCTGGTGAGGGACAGCTAAAGCATCAGATCAAGGATCATGGGATCAATGCTGCAGCAGGGAGGAGCAGGGATGTAAGTATAGATTTTTTTCCCCACAAATCTCCTTTAACTAGTCAGCTTTAAAAAAAAAAATATAACACAAAAATCCTAAATGCATATGTCTTTATTTATTTTTCTTTTTTTCATTATTTAACCACTTTCCGACCGGCGCACGATGATGTACGTCCCTTTTTTGAAGAGGGATATCTCGGTAACGGCAGCAGCTGCTGCCACAACCGAGAAATCCATCTCTTCAGGCGCCGGTCGGCTGTCCGATAATGGTGGTCATCGCGGCGGATTCACCGCGAGATCACCGTTATCGGCGGTGGGAGAGGTGCCCCCCCCCTCCCGCCGCTCTCCTGCGCCTTCCGCTGCTTACCGGAACCGTCGGCAGCGGCGGAGGCGATCGGGTCCTTCCCCCTCCTGTGCCTAGAGATGAGTGACGCTAAGATGGCCGCCACTCATCTCTATACCATAGGTCTATACCAAGAGGAATTTTCAAATGTCATTTTTTTAAATTACATTTTTTTTTTTTTTTTTTTCATTGAAGTCCAAATATGAGATCTGAGGACTTTTTGACCCAGATCTCATATTTAAGAGGACCTGTCATGCTTTTTTCTATTACAAGGAATGTTTACATTCCTTGTAATAGGAATAAAAGTGAGCCAATTACATTTTTTTTTAAAAAACAGTGTAAAAATAAATAAAATCAAGAAAAATAAATAATAAAAAATAAATTTTTTTTTTTTTAAAGCGCCCCGTCCCGACGAGCTCGTGCGCAGAAGCGAACGCATACATGAGTAGCGCCCGCATATGAAAATGGTGGTCAAACCACACATGTGAGGTATTGCCGCGATCGGTAGAGCGAGAGCAATAATTATAGCCATAGACCTCCTCTGTAACGCAAAATATGCAACCTGTAGAATTTTTTAAACGTCGCCTATGCAGATTTTTGAGGGTAAAAGTTTGATGCCATTCCACGAGCGGGCGCAATTTTGAAGCGTGACATGTTAGGTATCAATTTACTCGGCGTTACATTATCTTTCACAATATATAAAAAAAATGGACTAACTTTACTGTTGTCTTATTTTTTTATTAAAAAAAGTGAATTTTTTCCAAAAAAAGTGCGCTTGCAAGACCGCTGCGCAAATACGGTGTGAAAAAAAAAGTATTGCAACGACTGCCATTTTTATTCTCTAGGGTGTTAGAAAAAAAACAATATATAATGTTTGGGGGTTCTAAGTTTTTTTCTAGCAAAAAAAACTGTTTTAAACATGTAAACACCTAAAATCCAAAACGAGGCTGGTCTTAAAGTGGTTAACTCCTGTTATAAGCACTAAATTCAGCATGTTACAGAAATGAATCTGTACAACATGAAGCTACAGCAGTTTTATGCCTGATTTACTTTGAAAAGCCTAAAACATGTTCAGTGTAAATACAGATTTAGCTGACGGAGGAAATTTGCATCAATTTTAACCTGAGAATCAAAGAATAATACCATAATCCCTCCCATTGATGTCATCAGGTTGAGTCAGGTGGAACAGAATCATCTATAAATTACTCCACATCTATTGAGTCTTGTTCTATTCACCCGAAGGACGCCCTAGGATTAGAAGAGGTCACATTTTCTGATTATAAATAAGTGGATTGATTGTTGACTTTCAAGTCTTTGCCAGAAATGGGTTTAGATAATATTGTCGTCCCATCTTATTCAGAAATATTTTTTGCCATCTTTGTGGTTGAGATCATTATAGGAACTTTCACCAATGCCTTCATTATACTAGTCAACCTCAGAGACTGGCTGAAAGGTCAAATCCTGAACTCCAGTGATCAGCTGGTGGTTTCTCTCGCCCTTTCGAACACTTGCTTCATGTTTGAGAATGCTGCCAGTGTTGTATTCTACATATATTTTACAGGCCTCGTGTTTCTGGATTATGTTTTTTATACCTTGTATGGCGTGCTGATGTATACCATCTTTTCCAGTTCCTGGCTGTCTTCCTGGCTGTGCTTGTTTTTTTTCTTGAAGATAATTACTTTTAAAGGTGGCTGCTTCGGGTGGATGAAGATGAAGGTTGAATTGTTGGTTCCTTGGCTGATATTCTCATCTCAGGTTATATCCTTCTTTAGCTCTCTTCCTTTTATTTGGACAACTACAAAGGTGTTCTCATCAAATTTCACATCTTTAGATCTTGGGGCCAACCAAACGTTCAAGGTTATTGGATATAAAATTAATGACTTTTACTCCTTTTTTTCATTAATAGTGAACTGTGTTGTACCGTTTTTGATTGTCATGGCCACCACAGGTTGCATCATTGCTTCGCTTACTTTGCATGCCCAACACATGAAGCAAAACATGGAGGATTCTCGTGGAGCAAGCCTGAAGGTTCATCGAGTGGCTGCCAGAACCATGTCTTCTCTTCTTGTGATGTATTTCATTTTCTATGTGGTGGAGTTAGCTCTAGGGTTCTTTCCAATGGACAACCCAATGTACTGGATTTGTAGTTTGCTCATTTTGTTGTTTCCTAACCTCCAATCCATCATACTTATCACAGGGAACTCCAAGTTGAGGCAGGTTTGGTTAGACTTGATGAACTGCAAAAAGAAACCTTAACAAGGCAGTTCAAACCAACATTTTTAAATATTCGATAATTAATTTAGATTATGTATGGTAAGGTTGGAAATTACGTGTGCATTTTCACCTGATTAAAAATAATTATTAAAGTAGAAACTCTTACAAAAAATTGTAGTATTTGTAAATTATAGTAAATTGTAGATCTGTAAATAAAACAGGACTGAATTATTTTCTTTTATGTTTTCTCTCCCTGTCCGGGTCTTGTAGACTCTTCGGGATTGATTTACTAAAGGCAAATAGGCTGTTCATTTTTCAAGGGAAATTGCACTTTGCGTGGGAATTTTCCTCAGAGTTTAGTGAATGAGGTCTGTTCTGCTGACTTCATCCAATCCAGTCATGTGCATGAAAAAATACAGTTTTTTGCTTTATTTTCCTTGCACGTGATTGGGTATTGGGTATTGGCAATGTGAAATTGCAGCACATTGCACCACCAAGCTCCGAGGAAAAATTCCCATCCAAAATGTAATGTGCCTTGTAAAAGCCTATTTACCTAGTCAAACCCTTTGTTTGAACTTCCTGTTAACCAATTAAGCCCCGGACCATTTGGCTGGCCAAAGACCAGAGCACTTTTTGCGATTCAGCACTGTGTCGCATTAACTGACAATTGCGCAGTCGTGCGACATGGCTCCCAAACAAAATTGCTGTCCTTTTTTCCCCACAGATAGAGCTTTCTTTTTGCGCTGTAAACAAAAAAACAAGCGACAATTTTGAAAAAAAAACAATATTTTTTACTTTTTTCTATAATTAAATTTCCCCAAAAATATATAACAAAAAACATTTTTTTCCTCAGTTTAGGCCAATACTTATTCTTCTACATATTTTTGGTAAAAAAAATTACAACAAGCGTTTATTGATTGGTTTGCGCAAAAGTTATAGCGTCTACAATTTTTTTTTTTTTACTACTAATGGCGGCGATCTGCGATTTTTATCATGACTGCAACATTATGGCGGGAATATCATACAATTTTGAGACATTTTTGGGACCATTGTCATTTTTACAGCGATCAGTGCTATAAAATTTCACTGATTACTGTTAAAATGACACTCTGTGAAGGGGTTAACCACTAGCTGGCTAGGAAGGGGTTAAGTGTGTCCTAGGGAGTGGAGACTTCTGAATTTCCGAATACCTTATCTAAATGAATGGAACATAATGAATTCAAATTTTTCCGAAGTTCCGAATTTCTTCTAAATAACGAAATCAAATGACCTGTAAAAAACTCAAAACTAATGATTCTAACTGTTAGGGGGCATGGCTACAAATTACATGTCACTGATCACCGTTCCCGATCACAGGGAGCTATGATCAGTGACAGTGTCACTAGGCAGAATGGGGAGATGCTTGTTTACATTAGCATCTCCCCGTTCTTCCTCTCCGTGAGAAGATAGCGGGTATCCCAGCGGACATCGAGCCTGCGGGATCCACGATCCTACTAACGGAGCTTGCGGCGGGTGCGCACGCATGCGATGGCATGGCGGCAAATTCAAAGGAATGTACAGGTACGCCCATTTACGCAGCCATGCCATTCTGTCGACGTACATCGTTGTGCGGAACAGGAACAGGTTAATGTATACATGCCCCAGTAGCCAGGTCAATGTCAGAGTTGTAGGTCTTATTCACATAAGTGTACCGATATGTACACCCGTGTGAAAAGCCATCTTCACCTGCCTGGGATGCACAGGTGCTCCATGCATCTGCATGTCAGCAGTCCCATTCATGTCCATTGGGATGCAACGGCTGCATGGCCACGGCTGCTGGTCGCAGTTTGATAGATGTGTGGATGCATGGCCCTGGATGCAAACACGGCTGGATATTTTCTAAAACTGGAGCACACAGAATCTTGTACAGCTGTGCATGGTAACCAATCACCTTTTAACTTCAACTTGTTCAGATAAGCTTTAACAAGAACACCGTAAAGTTGATTGGTTTCTATGCAGAGCACCAGATTTTTCATGCTCCAACTTTAGTAAATCCCTTCCCGGCCAGTGCGTCCATACAGTCACTGTGTCCCAATAGACATAAATGGGACTGCCGGCATACAGATGCATGGAACACATGTGCATTCCATGCCGGTGCAGATGGCCCTTCACAGGGGTGTAGATATTGGTGCTGAGGCAGCTACAGTGGACTGTAGGCATGTGCACTGCTGAAAAATATGTTAATTTTCAATTAATTTTTGAGGTTTTTTTGGGTCATTCGTTGAAATCCGTTATTTAGAAAAAATTCAGAACTTCAGAAAAATTCAAATTCGTTATGTTCCATTCATTTAGATATGGTATTCGGAAATTCGGAAGTCCAAAAATTTGAAAATCCAAAATATAACTAATAATAACTATTACTAACTAATAAATTATAGGTATTGGAATTTCCTTTCAAATTTGGCTGTTAGTGAACGTAACGAATATGACTTTATCTGAAGTTACGAATTATCCGAAATAACGAATGCCTTAAATAAATGAATGGAACGTAATGAAGTAATAATAATAATACATAAGAATACAAGGTTTTTATTATTATTATTATTATTGTTTATTTAATATTATTTATTATTATTAGGTATTGGAATTTCTTTTCAAATTTGGCTGTTAGTGAATGGAACAAATATGACTTT
This sequence comes from Lithobates sylvaticus, assembly GCA_028564925.1. Classification (NCBI taxonomy): domain Eukaryota; kingdom Metazoa; phylum Chordata; class Amphibia; order Anura; family Ranidae; genus Lithobates; species Lithobates sylvaticus. The sequence continues at coordinate 297,296,723 of CM053031.1, read as the reverse complement.
ATCCGAAGTTACGAATTATCCGAAATAATGAATGCAGCATCTAAATGAATGGAACGTAATGAAGTAATAATAATAATAATAAATAAAAATACAAGGTTTTTATTATCATTATTTTTTTTTTTTATTATTTATCATTATTAGGTATTGAAATTTCCTTTCAAATTTGGCTGTTAGTGAACGTAACGAATATGACTTTATCTGAAGTTACGAATTATCCAAAATAGCGAATGCCTCATCTAAATGAATGGAATTTCATGAAGTAATAATAATAATAATAATACATAAGAATACAAAGTTTTTATTATTATTATTGTTATTTATTTATTATTATTTAGTATTAGGCATTGGATTTTCCTTTCAAATTTGGCTGCTAGTGGACGTAACGAATATGACTTTATCCTAAGTTACGAATTATCCGAAATAACGAATGCTGCATCTAAATGAATAGAACGTAATGAAGTAATAATAATAATAAATAAGAATGCAAAGTTATTATTTTTAATATTATTATTTATTATTATTATTTCGTTATTTTGTTACCTTGCATTCGTTTAGATGCAGTGTTTGTTATTTTGGATAATTTGTAACTTTGGATACATTTGTATTCGTTACGTTCACTAACAGCCAAATTTGAAAGGAAATTCCAATGCCTATAATTTATTAGTTAGTAACAGTTATTATCATTGGTTAGTTATTATTTCGAATTTCCATTTTCGGAAAAATTTGTTAAACTGGTCATCTTAATTAGAATTTTTCCGAATTGTCGAATTTGTCAAATTTTGTCGAAAAACGAATTCAGAACATGCACATGTCTAGTGGAATGTACCAGTGTGCTGTATGTCAGTACACCCGCTCACAGTACACGCGACCACTCTATTTAAGAGGCTGACAAAGCCGCATCTGAGCTGATTGACTTAATTGAAAGGCAGGACCTGTAAAACAGTTGCAACAGGTTTACATAAACACGTACAACAAAATAATTGTTTTTTTATGTGTTTGGGTTTAGATAAACTTTTAATACGTTTTTATATAACCACTTCAGTCCCGGAAGTTTTGGCTGCTCAATGACCAGGCCATTTATTGCGATATGGCACTGCTTCGCTTTAACTGACAGTTGCGCGGTCGTGTGATGCTATACCCAAACTAAATTTATGTCCTTTTTTCCCACAAATAGAGATTTCTTTTGGTGGTATTTGCACCTCTGCGTTTTTTATTTTTAGCGCTATAAACAAAAGAAGAGCGACAATTTTGAAAAAAAACACAATGGGGATTATTTACTAAAGGCAAATCCACTTTGCACTATGAGTGCACTTGGAAGTGCAGTCGCTGTAGAAATGAGGGGGATATGCCAGAAAAATAAAAAAACAGCATTTTAGCTTGCACATGATTGGATGATAAAATCAGCAGAGCTTTCCCTCATTTCAGATCTACCCCTCAGATTTACAGCCACTGCACTTCCAAGTGAACTTTCAGTGCAATTTCATGTGCACTTTGCACTTGTATTTGCACTTGTAGTGCAAAGTGGATTTGACTTTCGTAAATAAGCCCCCAAATCTTTTACTTTTTGCTATAATAAATATCCCAGATTTAAAGAAAAAATAAAATTTTTCCTCAATTGAGGCCAATATACATTCTTCTACATATTTTTGGTGAAAAAAATTGCAATGCACGTATATTGATTGGTTTGTGCAAAAGTTATAGCAACTACAAAATAGGGGATAGATTTATGGCATTTTTATTTTAATAATTTTTTTTTTATTAGTAATTAGATTAGAGTAATTTATTTACTTTGTTTCATTAAAAAATGCATTCGTCCGAAAATCCAAAATAATTAAGGGTGAATCTGTTATTAAAGGCTTATAGTGTCTGTCGAATGTTCTAAGAATATTCAACGGAGCAACTAAACTGTACGACGCCACAATCGTACATTTCCGGTCGAATGTTCCGCCTACAAGCTATTACTAGTCAACCAACATTAGAATTCTTCTATAGACTATGGGCGGAGCATTTGACCATGAATGTCAACTCGCACCGACTGCTTCGTAGAATCTTTTCAGTCAAATCTTTTCTCTCTATGTCGAATAATCTGGGACTAATAGAGTTAGGTTAGGCACACTTTGTCACTTTGCAGACTAGTCCAGAGGATTGCTGAGACCTGTAGTGCTACAGAGCGGTCTCACTGTTATAGACTGTGTCCAACCAGGTATCAACGTTTGCCTTCCACATAACATCGAGTGTCTGGTCGCACCCTTCATAGAAGAAGAAGTTTGCACGTGTTTCACATAACCAAGTTCACAGTTCACCTACCACCCTTATCTTATCTTAACATTTGCTTACTCACTGGATTACAAATACTGCAGTATAATAAAGCTAGCTGAAGAAAGAAGATCAAATAGGTTGCCATTCACTATAAAGTGCTTATTATTTTTCTTACACACACTCTGAGGACTGCAGTACAACCTAGGGGGAGCCCTTGAGCATATGTATTGTATAAGTATTGTTACCTAGTACTGGATAGTGTAGGGCAGGTCAGGAGTGTGTTTGTGCGGCTGCATCAGGAGTGGGAAAGTGCCCAGTGTCAAGGTTTTACCACCCTGAGCATCAGTCCCACTTTGAGACACGCCTGCATGCGTTACTCATGTGATCTATGAGTCTGAATATTTGCATGCACCTGGATTATTATTGTTTTAACCCTGTATATCAAAATCATTATTGTATTTACTATCCTAAACCAGTTTCCAATAAACTTACTGTGTGGTTAAAGTACAAATGGTGTGAGACGTCTATTTCTATAGCAGGAGGAGTGACGGATACCCAGGTAACGATAAAGGCACAATATATAATACTATTTCTGAGTTGTTCCTTGCTATTGGGTTTCACACCAACACTATTCGGAAATTCCGACCACAAAATCCATCTGTTTTTTTCTGACGGATTTTGTCCGACGCTGGTGTTGCATACACACGGTCGGACAAAGTTGTCAGAAAATCTGATCATTCTGAGCGTAGTGACGTTCGTTGCGTATGACGGAACTACGTAGCGGCTAGTAGCCAATAGCTTTGGTCTCGTAATTTGATCTGAGCATGCGTGGCACTTTGTCCATCAGAATTCTCTACACACGATCGGAAAAAGTCAGATCGGATTTTGTTGACGGAAAATTTGAGAGCAGGATCTCAAATTTTTTTTCCGACGGAAAAATTCAGATGGAGCCCACACACGGGCGGATTTTCCGACAACATGGTCCAATCGGATATTTTCCGTCGGAATTTCCGACCGTGTGTACGGGGCATTACACTGCTCTGTCAAGTGGGATGAGCCAATTCTTTGGGGGTGGAGAATCAGAGTACAGGGCCAATTAATTACCAGCAGCTCCTTTAGGGGTAAGTGCTACATTTCAATTTCAGAAAGTACTACTATACACTTTATCTTTATGTGCACAAAAAAATGTCTCGGACAACAAAATGGTTAACATATAACCCCCACCTTCTCACAAGGAAGAACAATGATTTACATGTACAACAAATCAAAAAATCCTTTGAGCCGTGTGAATAAAGTTATGCAAAGTTTTGCAAAACCAAAGGTGGAAGGGCTTCGCCTGCATTTCATGTTTTAAAAAAAAAACAGTGAACTTGTTAAAGGTGTGAAATAGCCAACAGATACAAAAGCAAACACTGAGGGAGGGAAGAAGAATTGAAGAGACAAAGCTGCCACAGAAGCGTCACTCAGTACGCCCCTAACCTGGAACCTGTACCATGCCATGTCATCCAACCTGGATGACATACAGGTACATAGTCCAGCCTGGCTTTGCCACCTGCCCACAGTACATTTACTGTCCAGAAGAGGTAACAATGCCTGTTGGCTGGTCTTGGCAGCACCGCTCTGTGCACACTGCACACTACATGGCACCTACTTTTATATCCTTAGGAGATTTGAAGCCCACTCATACCACTACTAGACATGTGCAATTCGTTTTTTTTTTTTCGTTTTCCGTTAAAATTCGTTATATTCGTTCATTCGTTATCGTACGAATGAATGATTCGCTAAAAATTTTAACGAATTATCGAATCGAACGAATATGAAAAACAACGAAAATCCGAAATAACCAAATTAGAAACAACGAAACTACGAAAGAAGAAAATCAGAAAAACAAAAACAGGAACAACAAAAATCAAAATGAACGAAAAAAGTTGTTGAATTGGTAATTTTCCGTGTTCCTTACAATGGCGCTGCTTAACGTACTTCGAATGGATTGAACGAAAAAATTTGTACATTCGTAACTTTTTATTTTTTTTTGCGATTCGTAATTTTCCGTGTCTCTTACAATGGCGCTGCTTAACGTGCTTCGAATGGATTGAACGAAAAAATTCGTACATTCGTAACTTTTTTTTTTTGCGATTCGTAATTTTCCGTGTCTCTTACAATGACGCTGCTTAACATGCTTCCAATGGATTGAACGAAAAAATTCGTACATTCGTAACTTTTTTTTTCGATTCGTAAATTTCCGTGTCTCTTACAATGTAATTATAGCATACACATTACATAAAATTATGAATTATGCTCCGATTACGAATCTACGAAAACAATGTTACGAAAGTACGAATAAATTAATCTTACGAAAGTATGAATGTAACTAAATCTACGAAAATACGAATGTGTCCGAATTTCGAATAAACGAAAATTAAACTAACGGTAAAACGAGTCAATGAAAAAATAACTGTTACGAAAATACGAATCGTTACGAATACGAACACCGACGACTTACGAATTTACGAATCGTTACGAATGCGAACACGACGACTTACGAAATTACGAATCGTTACGAATCAACGGAAACAAACAGAAACGAAATGAAACTAAACAAATTTTTCTATTGTGCACATGTCTAACCACTATTTGGATTTCTGCCTTTCGTTCTTCTTTTTTTCATGGGGAGGATTTTTTGTGCACCTGGTCCCTCTCCTGCGGGCTCCTTCCACAGCTCTCGGTACAGACAATTTGTCCCCCATTTTCCAGACTTATCATGATAGTTGCATGCATCTGCCCCTGAAGAGGGGTATTATGATTATCCACAAAACGTGCTTTGGGCTATTAGGATGCATTCTTACGCCTATTGATAGGAATCTACTTAGACTTATTATCTACAACCAAATGATCATATGTTTTTTTACCATTGTTTATACTGCATAGTGCCATTTAGATGTGTACATATGAATTTGCAATAATTCATTTTATACCATAAAATATTTTGTCAATTTTATATGCCGTCCCTTTGACATGTATATGTAATGTATTCATGAGGTCAATACCATGTATGTGTGTGTGAATACATATTAAACCTTTTCTACTATGTGCATTATTGTTATGTATTGTCGGACTCCAATTAATTATACTTTCTAATTATCTCACCCCCACAAATCAAGAGCCTCATTTAACCACTTATGGACCACCTCCTGCACATTTACGTCGGCAGAATGGCACGGCTGGGCACAAGCATATACAGGGTCTCGTTTGTGCCGACATGGGGCGGGCTCGCGACCTGGCCCTGAGCTCCGTGACTGTGGCCGCGGGACCCGCAGATCCGATCGCCACCGGTGTCCTGCGATCGGGTCACAGAGCTGAAGAACGGGGAGAGGTAAGTGTAAACAAACCTCTCCCTGTGCTTTCTAGTGAGGCTGTCACTGATCGTCTGTTCCCTGTCATAGGGAAAGACGATCAGTGATGTCACATGCCAAGCCACGCCCCCTACAGTAAAAAAAAGACATAGGTCACACTTAACCCCTACACTGCACCCTAGTGGTTAACTCCTTCACTGTCAGTGACATTTTTACAGTAATCAATGCATTTTTAATCGCACTGATCGCTGTATTAATGCCAATGGTCCCAAAAATGTGTCAAAATTGTCCGGTGTGTCCGCCATAGTGTTGCAGTCACAATAAAAATCGCTGATCGCCGCCATTACTAGTAAAAAAAAAAAAATATTAATAAAACTGCCATAAAACTATCCCCTATTTTGTAGGCGCTATAACTTTTGCGCAAACCAATCAATAAACGCGTATTGCAAAAAAATATGTAGAAGAATACGTATCGGCCTAAACTGAGGGAAAAAAAAATTATATATATATTTTTTCGGGATATTTATTATAGCAAAAAGTCAAAAATATCGAATTTCTTTCAAAATTGTCGCTCTATTTTTGTTTATAGCGCAAAAAATAAAAAACGCAGAGGTGATCAAATACCACCAAAAGAAAGCTCTATTTGTGGGGAAAAAGGGACGCCAATTTTGTTTGGGAGCCACGTTTGCGCAATTGTCAGTTAAACCGACACAGTGCCGGATCGCAAAAAGGGGCCCGGTCCTTTAGCTGCAAATTGGTCCAGGGATTAAGTGGTTAAAGTCCCACCTTCCTTTTTCTTGTGTCTGGCTGGTCATACAAAGTGCAGGTTTTACAATTTCTTCTCCATCAGCAGCCTGTGGAGATGCAGAGAGTGAGAATTAGACATGTGCACAACAAAAAAAAAATCGTTTATTTTCGTTTCGTTTTTTTCATTTCCGTTGATTCGTAACGATTCGTAAATTCGTAAGTCGTCGGTGTTCGTATTCGTAACGATTCGTATTTTCGTAAGAGTTATTTTTTCGTTGATTCGTTTTTCCGTTAGTTTAATTTTCGTTTATTCGAAATTCGGACGCATTCGTATTTATTAGACATGTGCATTCGTTTTCGTCCAAATGCATTTTCGTCCGAATTTCAGGTATTTTCGTTATCGTTTTAACAAACGATAACGAAAGTGCAGAATCCGAAAAACGAAAGATCCGACATAAACAAATGCTTTATTTTCGTTGTGACAACAGTTCGATATAGATAGGAGATTCGACGCTGACAATAACAATCTGTGTCCATTGAACCTGTGGTCGAATGTGCCTAACCTTAACTATTAGTCCAAGATTATTCTAGAGAGAAAAGATTCGACGTAGAAAGGAAAGATTTGACGTAGAAAGGAAAGATTCGACGTAGAAAGGAAAGATTCGACGTAGAGAGGAAAGATTGCTGCTGGAATTGGGTGGAATTGCAGCTAAACTATACAGAGTCGTACAGTTTAGCTGCTCCATCGAATCTTCTTTGAACTTTCGACAGACACCATAAGCCTTCAATGACAGATTCGACCTTAATTCATTTGGATTTTCGGACGAATGCAATTTTTAACGAAAAACAAAATAAATAAAAACGAATTTCGGGAGTAACTAAATAAACTTATTTTTTGGACGAAAACGAAATTCCAAAACGAAATATTTCAGTGTGCACATGTCTAGTATTTATTCGTACATTCGTAACATTCGTAGATTCGTAATCGGAGCATAATTCATAATGTAATTGTAAGAGACACGGAAAATGACGATTGAAAAAAAAAAAAGTTACGAATGTACAAATTTTTTCGTTCAATCCATTCGAAAGCACGTTAAGCAGCGCCATTGTAAGAGACACGGAAAATTACGAATCGGAAAAAAAAAAAGTTACGAATGTACGAATTTTTTCGTTTAATCTATTCGAAGCGCCATTGTAAGGGACATGGAAAATTACCAATTCAACAAAAAAAAAGTTACGAATGTACAAATTTTTTCGTTCATTTTCATTTTCATTCCTGTTTTCGTTTTTTCGGATTTTCTTCATTCGTACATTCGTTGTTTCTAATTAGTTTTTTTCGGATTTTCATTATTTTCGGATTTATTCGATTCGAACGATTTGCTATTCGTTAACATTTTTAGTGAATCGTTCGTTCATTCGTACGAAAACGAATGAACGAAAATAACGAAAAAAAACGAAAAACGAAAAAAAAAAAAATTGCACATGTCTAGTGAGAATGACATATCTGCATGAATATTCAGGGCTATGGTGTCTATCATTCACAGTTATGAAATGTGTTTTTTTTGGTTTTAGTCATACTGGACATAATTGTGATGCTGGAATACATTCATTGGAAAATTAGCCTGGATTTGGGCTTTATGCATTAAATACAAGGTTGTGCTGCTATGTTATGCATGATTCCTACACCTTTTTTTCTCCCCAGGCTGAGAGAATGATTTGGTCACCTTTTAATGCCTATAGACTAAATACACTAAATAAAAAATGAAAATGTGTTTATGAAATGTACGTAATTTACGGTTTTATAGGCGCTAACTTGTGAAGCAATCTACCATGGCACAGTAATCAATTGGATAGAATTGGAAACACAACTCACAGTAAAAAGGGCATTTATTAATAAATATACTGCAGCAGGGCGGCCCGGCTGTGCAAAATCATGCACAGATCCAGGGGGCACACACGTGCCAACAAAGCACCCGCTCCCGCTGTAATTGGACACAGCGGGTCCGTGATGGCCACTGGGACCCACCGATCATTCAGCAGAAAGAAAGAACAGCGGTCTGCCTATGTAAAACAAGCTGAAACACGGATCTCTCTCTTCCTCAAGTGCATCCGTCCGCCACACAGAAATCACTCCCTAGGAACACACTTAACCCCTTGATCGCCCCCTGGTGTTAACCCCTTCTCTGCCAGTGTCATTAGTACAGTGACAGTGCATATTTTTTAGCACTGATCACTGGTGTCACTGGTCCCCAAAAAGTGTCACTTAGTGTCAGATTTGACCACTGCAAAGTTGCAGTCCCCCAAAAAATCTCTGATCACCACCATTACTAGAAAAAACAATTTAAAAAAGCCTTACTAAAGCCAATTTATTGGGGTGTAAGGAAAATAAATGACACTCATGCCCCATACACACGATCGGACAATGTTGTCGGAAATTCCGACCGTGTGTAGGCTCCATCTGACTTTTTCTGTCGGATTTTCCGACAGACAAAGTTTTATCTCCTGCTCTCAAATTTTCCGACAACAAAGTCCTATTGGACTTTTTCCGATTGTGTGTAGCGAATTCCGACGGACAAAGTGCCACACATGCTCAGATCACATTACAAGACCAAAGCTATTGGCTACTAGCCTCTACGTAGTCCCGTCACCACGTTCAGGATGATCGAATTTTCCGACAACTTTGTCCGAACGTGTGTATGCAACTCCAGTGTCGGACAAAATCCATCGGAAAAAATTTGACGGATTTTGTGGTCGGAATTTCTGACCGTGTGTACGGGGCATTACATTGGTGGTCAGTAGAAAGAATGCAACCCTTCAGTGGTGATCAGAATGCCACCTTAGTGGACAGCTGGAATAATTGATGTCATGCTGCTGACTTTGCCAAGTGGCATTGATGCTAGAACTATGCAGGCACCAAAAAATGGGCAAGCAATCAGCCTCAGTACAAGGACCCCCTAGTAACCTCTAGAGGAAACTTAGGGGTCCACTTAACCCTGTATGAAATTGTCTGCTTTACATAAATGGTATGATGACAATAATGTGGAAGGCAACCCACTGCAAGGGCAGTATTTTTTTAAAAGCAGAGCTCCACCCTCCCCCTCCTAAAATTAAAACGTTATTATTAGGACACTTACCTGTGCAGGGGTCCCCCGATTTTGGCACCCCAGTCGATTTTTCAATCGATTCTCGGGTGCTGCCACCACCATTCCTTGTAAGGGAAACCAGCAGCTTCACAGCCATTTTCTTACTGTGCATGCACCAAGTGCAGTGCGCTTTCTGAATGGCCTGGCCGTGGGGGAAGGAGGAGGGGGGCCAAACTTCCTGTGGCGAGGTCTGCCGTATGGTCTCCCGGAAGTGGGGATGGGTACCTATCAAAACCTGTCAGGTACCCAGAAACAAATATGGCAGAAGAGGGGGGAGGAAGGAAACAAGTGGAGCTTCCCCTTTTCGGTAGAGCTTCGCTTTAATTACTCCAGAGTTCAGCTTTAAACACAAACCTGCTAATTAGCCTCAACGTTTTTTTACCACAGAGGTACCCCTAAAATAATTTTCTGGTCTTGGGGAACCCTTAATATAACAAATTAAATAAGGGCATTAGCCAATGCATCCCATTGGTTAATAAATTTAAAAGAGCGAACAAAAGTCCTGGATGGCTTAACTCCAGTGTAAAAGCAAAAAAACATATAAAAGCAAAGGAGAAGGCCTTCAAAAATACAAGGTGGAGGAATCATCATCAGCATTCAGACTTTATAAAGAATGCAACAAGAAATGTAAGGGTGCAATAAGGATGGATAAGATAGAACATAGACCTTATTGGCCCCATAAAGAATGAGGATGGACATCTGGTTGGATGGGGAGATGGCAAAGGTATTGAATTTATTCTTCTCCTCAGTCTTCATGAGGGAATCGGAGGGCTTCAGTAACCAAAACTGCAGTGTTTATCCTCATGACACATCACAGGAAGCACCTCCATGGTTAACAGAGGACAGAATTAAAATTAGACTTGGGAAACTTAACATTAATAAATCACTGGGACCAGATGGCTTACACCCGAGGGTACTTAGGAAACTCAGTCAAGTAATTGCCAGACCATTGTTCCTAATTTTTACTGACTGGAATGGTACCAGCTGATTGGAGAAAAGCCAATGTAGCACCAATATTTAAAAAGGGCCCAAAATACGTCCCTGGGATTTACAGACCAGTCAGCCTAACATCAATAGTATGTAAACTCTTGGAGGGGATGATAAGGGACTATACAAGATTTTAGTAATGAGAACGGTATCATTAGCAGTAATCAGCATGGATTCAAGAAGATTCATTCTTTCCAAACCAATCTATTAACCTTCTATGAGAAGGTGAGTTGCCATCTAGATAAAGGAAGGCCCGTAGACGTGGTGTATCTGGATTTTACAAAAGCATTTGACACAGTTCCCCATAAACGTTTACTGTACAAAATAAGGTCCGTTGTCATGGACCATAGGGTGGTTACATGGATTGAAAACTGGCTACAAGGGTGAGTTCAGAGGGTGGTAATAAATGGGGAGTACTCGGAATGGTCCGGGGTGGGTAGTGGGGGTGGGTAGTGGGGTGCCCCAGGGTTATGTGCTGGGACCAATCCTATTTAATTTGTTCATATACGACCTGGAGGATGGGGATGGGGTAAACAGTTCAATCTCTGTATTTGCGGACGATACTAAGCTAAGCAAGGCAATAACTTCTCTGCAGGATGTGGAAACCTTGCAAAAAGATCTGAACAAATTAATGGGGTGGGCAACTATATGGCAAATGAGGTTCAATGTAGAAAAATGTAAAATAATGCATTTGGGTGGCAAACATCTGAATGCAATCTATACACTGGGGGGAGAACCTCTGGGGGAATCTAGGATGGAAAAGGACCTGGGGGTCCTAGTGAGATGATGGCGTGCAATGCAAAGCTGCTGCTAACAAAGCAAACAGAATATTGGCATTAAAAAGGGGATCGACTCCAGAGATAAAGCGATCATTTTCCCGCTCTACAAGACTCTGGTCCGGGCGCACCTGGATTATGCTGTCCAGTTCTGGGCACCAGTCCTCAGGAAGGATGTACTGGAAATGGAGCGAGTACAAAGAAGGGCAACAAAGCTAAAAAAGGGTCTGGAGGATATTAGTTATGAGGAAAGGTTGCGAGGACTGAACTTATTCTCTTTGGAGAAGAGACGCTTGAGAGGGGCTATGATTTCAATATACAATATACAAATACCGTACTGGTGACCCCACACTAGTGATAAAACTTTTTTTGCAAAAGGGAGTTTAACAAGACTTGTGGCCACTCATTAAAGTTAGAAGAAAAGAGGTTTAACCTTAAACTACATAGAGGGTTCTTTACTGTAAGAGGGGCAATGATGTGGAATTCCCTTCCACAGGCGGTGGTCTCAGCGGGGAGCTTTGATAGTTTCAAGAAACTATTAGATAAGCACCTGAACGACCACAACATACAGGGATATACAATGTAATACTGACATATAGTGACACACATATGTCAGACTTGATGGACTTGTGTCTTTTTTCAACCTCACCTACTATGTAACTATGTAACTATGTAAATTAATTTGGGGTCAATGGAAGAAAAAAGTTATTTACATTGGTGGTCAGTGGAAAGAACGCAACTCTATAGTGGTGATCAGAATTTCACCCAATAATTTGTAGCCATGCTGCTGGCTTTGTCAAGTGGCATTGGTCCTGGAATTATGCAGGCACCATAAAATTGGGCAATCAATCGGCCTCAGCTCAAGGAACTCCTAGTAACCTCTGGAGGAAACCTTGGGGTCTACTTAACCCCGGATGGGAATGGCTGGTGTAAATAGATGGTATGATAACAATAAAAGTATGTATAATTATAAGTGTGGGTACGAGTTTTCCCTAGCCAGGCCGGCTTCGGAACTGCGCAATTACATGGTCGACTCGCGCCCATCTTTTTTTACGGGCACCGCTGCCCGTAACAGACATTTACGAAAAATGGGCTTAAATTTACGGGCTGCCCGTAAATCTACGGGTGGTTGGCAAGACTGGTGACCGTGTGTATGCAAGACAAGTTTGAGCCAACAACCTTCGAACAAGAATCCAGAAAGTCTGATCGTGTGTATGCGGCATTACACGGCGTATTAGCACATCAATTTTAAAGAGGATTTTCCAATCCCGTTTAGGAAGATTCAGCCATTAGCGGTCACATATTACATAATAGACAGATTAAAAAAAAAAAAACGTTCATCCTCATTCTCAAAAGTATTCAAAACTTACCATATTTATGGTAAATAGAATACTTTTGATTATCACACATTTGCATAAACATTTGCTGAATTTTGGTATAGTGCTATCTTTGTAATATATGATTTGATTGCGTAGGCCTATTATAATATTTTTGTAATCATTGTATAATATTGTCGTAAACCGTAAATAGTGTTTAACCGCCTCACGCAGATATACTGCAGCAGAATGGCACGGGCAGGCAAAATAACGTATATATACGTGGCCCTTTAATTGCCTGGCCATCAGTGGCACGCCCGCGGGACCAGCAGACCCGATCACTTCTGGTGTCCCGCGATCGGGTCACAGAGCTAAAGAACGGGGAGAGGTCTGTGTAAACAAACCTCTCCCCACGCTTCCTACTCTGCCTGTCATTGATCGGCTGTTCCCGGTCATCGGGAAAGCCGATCAATGACTTCAGACGTCAGCCCCGCCCCTTAATGTAAAAAAAAACACACACACACGTCACAGCCCATAACCCCTCCCCTCCCCCTGGTGGTTAACTCTTTCACTGCCAGTGTCATTTATACAGGAATCAATGCATTTAAATAGCATTGATTGCTGTATAAATGACAATGGTCCCAAAAATGTGTCAAAAATGTCTGATTTGTCCGCCATAATGTCGCAGTCACAATAAAAATCGCTGATCGCCGCCATTACTAGTAAAAAAAAAATATTAATAAAAATGCTATAAAACTATTCCGTATTTTGTAAACGATATAACTTTTGCGCAAACCAATCAATAATCGCTAATTGCAATTTTTTTTACCAAAAATATGTAGAAGAATACGTATCGGCCTAAACTGAGGATGAAAAAAAAATTTTATATATTTTTTGGGGATATTTATTATAGCAAAAAGCAAAAAATATTGCATTGTTTTCAAAATTGTCGCTCTATTTTTGTTTATAGCGCAAAAAATTTTAACCGCAGGGGCAATCAAATACCACCAAAAGAAAGCTCTATTTGTGGGAAAAAAAGGACACCAATTTTGTTTGGGAGCCACGTCGCACGACCGCGCAATTGTCAGTTAAAGCGACGCAGTGCCGAATCGCAAAAAGGGGCCTGGTCCTTTGGCTGCCAATTGGTCCGGTATGAAAGTGGTTAAAAAAACACAAGAAACAGATTACTAAATTGACTGGGCTGGTAAATTGTAAACAACCAGTGCATAATCAATAGTAGATAACAACAAAACCTGGGGAATGCCCAGGAAAAAACCAAGCCTACTTACCACCAGCTCGCAGACAACCAAATTGACCTGTCTAACAGTATGCGTTAAAAACAGGGGTTTAGTCCGCACGCATTTGCAAACGCATGCGTAAGCCACAGAGCCTCGTCAAGGCACCCTGATATCTGTGGTCCTAACACTAAACTAAGAGTGTCCCCACAGTGGAGGCACATGCATTCTAATGGGTAGATGAGGGCAGGTGGACTGAAGGGGAGCCACCCCTTCTTAAAGGTACAGGAGCACACCAAACGCCCAGCAGATTGCACAATGACTGCAAAGGTGTTGGTGCGTTGCTGGACCAATACAAACACTATGTGTTAACAAAAACGTGTCCACCGCCCCCATCTACAGCTGGCTATCGCAGTAAGAGGCATTGGAAGGCTAAAGCAGATAACAACAAAACCTGGGGAATGCCCAGGAAAAAACCAAGCCTACTTACCACCAGCTCGCAGACAACCAAATTGACCTGTCTAACAGTATGCGTTAAAAACAGGGGTTTAGTCCGCACGCATTTGCAAACGCATGCGTAAGCCACAGAGCCTCGTCAAGGCACCCTGATAATCATAATCAATAGTAACCTCTATTCTGTTTAGCTTAGAGAAGATAAAACAAAATTTGACTCAAAACCTTTATGTAAAAATTGGGTTTTCTGATATTATCAGAGTGGAAAAAATCATTGACTGTGAAGATTGCTAAAATGTATGTTTTAAAATATATCCTTTCCCCTCTTACAGGCAAGAAAAATGATTTACATGTTTGACATGTAAAAATCCTTTACGTCCTGTGCCTCAAACTATGCAAAGTTTTGCAAAACCAAAGGCGGAAGGCTAGAGCATGCAATAGTTATCTAAAAAAAATTATGATACAAAAGCAAACACCGTGAGGAGGAAAACACTATTGTGTAAGTAATTGTTGAAGAACAATCCTCCAGAACTTGAAGCACCAAATCCATCCCGAGATTTTACAATGCAAGCTGACAACATTGTTATTCTGTTTTTTACTATCTCCATTTCATGTTCTGGAATATTTCTCAACATGCTTGTTACATTTTCCAGCTTCAGAGCATGGCACAAAGACAAATTCCAAAGTTCTTCAGATCTCATTGTGTTTTTCACAGGATTATCTTGTATAATGTTCTCAAGTTTTCAGTTTGTTCTTGATGTGTCATCTCATATCTGGACATCTGTGTTCCAAAGCCTAAACCTTTGTTCAATCGTAATTAATTGCATATACATCTTTTACATCTTCTTCATCTTGACTATGACAGCTTGGCTAAGCATCTTCTACTGTGTGAAGATTGTTTCCTTCCATCATCGACTCCTCATAGCTATAAAGTCCAAGTTTTTGGCAAATCTTCCACGATTGATTGCAGGAACCTTTGTTATTTCCAGCATTTTACCAATCCTACAGATATATGTCATTTTTACCTCCATTCCCATAGAGAATGTGGATAATAGTTCCACATATTGCCATAAAGTCTATGACTCCCTTACTGGAGAACTCCTTTTTATAAGCAACATCCTTAACCTTTTTAACCTTTTTTTAGTGGGACCATTTCTACTCATTTTGTTGTCTCTGGGATTCACGGTCACTTCTCTTGTACGGCATGTTTGTAGAATACAGCTCTCGCCCAGCCTCGGTAGCTTCAATGTAAAAGCTCATATGAACGCTGCTAAAATCATAACTCTACTTCTGTTACTGAATGTTTCATTTTACTTATCTTATGCAATAGTGAGTTTGAAATTTGTAATTACAAGTGAATTTTGTAAATATATCTTTGGGCTCATTTATTATAGCTTCTGGCCACTACAAGCCCTCACTCTACTCTTCAGAAACCCCAAATCCAGTCCATTTGCTTTTATCCGTTTCTGCAGAAGTCGTTCCCATATGACCTAAACTTTTACAATAGCCATATTTCTCAAGCGTGTCATGAAAAAAAATAGTTTATTTTTATTTTTAATAGTTGTGTTTTATTTCTCTACTTTGTAACTTTGGATATACATAGATGAATTTAAGAATTCATTTCAGAACTGTGTAAATTAGCCTTTAAAGGGTACCTAACAGTTCTCAAAAGCTTGAGTCTTTGATAAGTTAGTCAATAGAGGGTTTCACTAAAACGACAAGCTTTCTGTAGATACAAAACCTCAGTTCATTGCCCACGGGACTTTTAACGAGTCACACCCCAAAAGATATAGAATATACAAACAGATTGGCACTGTCTGGTGGACATGCCTAAAGAGTGTTTGGTCTCCCCCCTCTTTCTCATCTACCAGGGTAAACTTTATGGACTATTGGATGTCTCTGTCTGGCCTCTGACATTGAATTACATTTGGAGGACCTGCCAATTTTACGTGGTTTTTCCACTTGATTCCTGTACCTATGTGGAGGTCTCCTGTCATTATCTTTTAACTGTAACTGGACATTCCGACAACAAAATCCCATGTTTTTTTTCCGACGGACGTTGGCTCAAACATGTCTTGCATACACACGGTCGCATAAAGTTGGTCGAAAATTCCGAACGTCAAAAACATGGTGACGTACAACACGTACAATGAGCCGAGAAAAATGAAGTTCAATAGCCAGTGCTGCTCTTCTGCTTGATTCCGAGCATGCGTGGCACTTTGTGCTTCGGAATCGTCTACACACAATCAGAATTTCCGCAAACTGATTTTGTTGTCGGAAAAATTGAGAACCGGATCTCAAATTTTGTGCGACGGAAATTCCGATGGAAACTGTCCGATGGAGCCTACACACGGTCGGAATTTCCGACAACAAGCTCCGATCGCACATTTGCCGTCGGAAAGTCCGGCCGTGTGTACGGGGCATAAGTCTGGATTGGTTGGCCGGAGACGTGTGGGGTTGTTTTTTTTTTATATACTTACCACTCAGTTTTTATCTTCAGATATTTATTTGTGCTTCTCCTGAGGAAGCAAGTTTTACTTCGTGAAACGCGTAGAGACAAAATCAGCACAGATCATTCATATGTAATAAAAACTTTTCAATTTTAAGTGTCTTTATATTGTTCACCTATGTACTCTTACTGTCGGTCACTATATGTGACAATATGTTTTTAAATGTATGTAATATTTAAATTCTTTTGAATAATAGTTTTTTTGTATATTCTATACCTTTTGGGGGTGTGACTCATTAAGAGTCCCATGGGAAATGAACTGTGGTTTTGTATGTACAGTTTGGGACTGAGACGCACCCTTACTCCATATATGCCAGACTCGTTTGTGTAGATACAAACTTTCTGTAGATGTCTTTTTAAAAGAATATGCAAATGTCTTTCTACATAGCCTAACCCTTTACAATAGCCTTACTACTCAAAACTGTGAAGAAAAAATGGTTGTGCTTTTCATTTTTGGGGGATTTCAGTTGTGTTTCGTTCTGTTTTTTTTTCTTATAACATTTTTATTCATTTTCAACATTGCACATACAGTAAAAAAGAATGAAACAAAGAATATAAATATCAGCATGTACAAAAGACATAATATCTTCTAAGAGCATCAGTAGAAATTAACTAACTACAGTAGCGTCTGCCCCATAGCAGTTTTACTGCTACAGGGCGGCTCTCCTGTGCAGAATCACATGTATATAAGTGATTCTGCACCACAGCCTGCAGAGGGTGTGCACATTTATATTGTAAATGTTCACAGCAGAAGCTGATCTGCCGGTGCCGGACGTTCAATGTCCCTTGGCACCCACCAATCATCGGTACTACACAGAGAACTGGGATCTGCCTATGTAAAAAGGCAGATCCCAGTTCTGACAGGGGGGAAGGAATGGATTCTGTGTTCCTGCAAAGCAGGGACTAGAATTCATCTCTTCCCCTAGTGAAAGCAGCACACCGTACACAAAAAAACGCTATCTAGGAACACAGTTAACCCTTTAATCACCCTAGCTGTTTAACCCCCTTCCCAGCCAGTATCATTAGTACAGTGACAGTGCATATTTTTAGCACTGATCACTGTATTAGTGTCACTGGTTCCCACAAAAGTGTCAAAAGTGTCAGTTAGTATACGATTGTCCGCTGCAATGTGGTATAAAAACCGGTTTTAAAATAATAAAAAAAAAACTGGTTTACTAGCGACACGAATGCAGCGATCAGAAAAACGATCGCTTAGTGACACAGGCAAAAGTTAACTAGGGGCAATCAGGGGGTTAAACCTTTATTAGGTAATATATGGGGGTACCTGACGCTATATAAAAACCTGACGGGGAACCTAAATAACGAAATAACTAACTGGCTTGCAGTTGCAGTCCCACTGATCGCTGTCATTACTAGTATAAAAAAAAAAATGAATAAAAATTCCATACATTTATTCCATCATTTAATCCAAATAAATATATTGGGACTTGTGCTTGGCTGTAAATAAAAAGACTGCTGCACAGAAATGTAGCTGAATACTTAACTACATAGACATAAGAAATTAAATAAAAGTGCGCCGTCTCAGAGTGTTTAAAGATATAAAAATCACCAATATTAGAATTATAAATAGTGCAAAAGCTATAGAGCAAAAAAAATTATAAATAAATAAATCATGCAATATTTCACAAACTAATTATACCCTGTGCAAAGTGCAATTGTAGTTGTCCTAAGTAAACGACAATGCTAGTGACAAAAAGGGTTATTCATATGTGCACATTACATAATTATACTTAAAACAGTACATCAATCATTACAACATCTGAATGTAAACATGAAATGTAATAAAAGTCCAAATAGTCCTTCTTGGTGTAATAAAAGTGCTCTTTTGGTACTGTATGTGAATGGATCCCAAATTATCCACAGCATAAAGCCTCGTACACACAATCGGATTGTTGGCCAACAAAACCGTGGACTTTTTTCTGAAGGGCGTTGGCCCAAACTTGTCTTACATACAAACAGCAAGGAATTGTCGGCCAACAAATACGAACGTGGTGACGTACTACATGGTTTTTCAGTTCTTTAGCACCACCCTTTCGTGTTAGAAGAAGCTTGGTGAGTGTTGATTCGCGCTTTTCAATTCGCACTTTTAATTTTGCGCTTTTAATTTTGCGCTTTTCAATTTGCACTTTTCAGTTTGCGCTTTTCATTTTGTTTCTGAACGGCCGTTCGTCAACTGAATGTTGCGGAATCGGAGGAGATAACGTGTTATATATTATTGGCCTTGGAGTTATTGCTTTGATATTATTTCTTTGGTTGAATAATAATGATTTGATTTGGTATATTTTCTATATTTTCTATATTTTTGGATGCGTAGAATGCACTTTTTAGTTAAGTTCTATTGGCAGATATCATGTCTAATTTTATTTGTTTTCTTTTTTAATGCACAATAAAAAAAATGTGTAGAATAATACTTGGCGATGTGTTTTACTTCAAATGACAGTTTTAAAAAAAAAACACAATGTAAAATTGACAAGGGACACCAACATAGTTGTATCTTTGATCTTAAAAACGACGGGATAATGGTGTGTGGTAACTTGCCCAAATAAAAAAAAAAAAAAAGCATAATAATATTGTTCTTGATATCACTAGAAAAAAAATAATTTTCAAATAGGTTTGCAATAACTCCTTCAGTATCACCAGTAAAGCAGCTTCATTATTATCCCATTAGTGGTGTTTCCACAAAAAAAAAAAAAATAGCTTAAAATTCATAAAAAAAATAAATCATTTGAATTTTTTTTTTCACTCACCTCTAAATGCCTGTTGCTAGGGGGTCCCTCATAGTCTGCCTCCTTAAGTGCCCGGGCACTGACATCACTTCCCCTCGGCGCAGTCAGTCATCTGGGACACGTGACAGGTCCCAGATGACTGTGCGGCGTATCACGGCGCTTAGCGTCACTCAAGCATGAGCAGTGGGTGCCCGGCTGTGAAGCCACAGCCGGGTACCCACAGTAAAACAGAGAATAAGAGAGGCGCCACCAGGTTAAAATTGTTAGCATTTATTAACAGAGAAGAAGTGCAAATATCCACTTACATAAGATAAAAAGTAGTTCAGCACATGTAGATCCTCTGGGACATCTTTAACTGCGCTATGACCGCCTGTTATGCTTCCTGTGTGGTATCCCGTCCAGCAGGATATCCTGGTAGTAGATAGAGCAGTTGATCTGGACCGAGAGCGAGGCTTGGCTCCGGTCTACAAGATCAGGCAGGCGTCGGGCATAGTGACATCACGGCTATTCGCGACGGTGTTTCGGAGCATGCGCTCTGTAGATGGAGAGAACAGGCGCTCCTTCATCAAAGCATAACAGGCGGTCATAGCGCAGTTAAAGATGTCCTAGAGGATCTACATGTGCTGAACTACTTTTTATCTTATGTAAGTGGATATTTGCACTTCTTCTCTGTTAATAAATGCTAACAATTTTAACCTGGTGGCGCCTCTCTTGTTCTCTGTTTTACATGTGCCTTGGAGTTTGCTCTCGACTTCCCATTTTGAAGGCCGCCCTGGACTGTTAATTTGTCTGCATATAACAAATGAAAGGTTCTGTTTCCATTTACCTTACCTTATTTTATATTGAACATGGACTCTTCCTCCTACATAATGTCAGTGATGCAAATCTATTATGGATCCAAAGAGGATTATAAATACTGACTGTTGAGCAACAGCACCATCTACGCATATGTTTTTTCTATGGGTACCCACAGTAAGAATGCCAGCACCGCTAGCGGAGCGGGGAACGAGGGGTGGCTTCGTTCCCTCGCATCGCTGGACCCTGGGACAGGTAAGTGTCCGATTATTAAAAGTCAGCAGCTGCAGTATTTGTAGCTGCTGACTTTTAAAAAAAAATTTTAAGGGTCACCCCACTTTAAAGAAGAAGGGAATGTGCTCTGCATTTCGACAATTCATAATTTGCCACGTCACAAATGTTAATTCTCCATTACGAACGCTAGTTTACAAGACCGACCGCTTCCAGGTCATCCTTGCTTCCGGGCATGCGTGTTTGTACTGTGGACTTTTGTCCGACGCTCTTGTCTCCACACAACCCGACAACAGACATTTGTCCACGGAAAATGTGAAAACCTGCCATGCAACATTTGTCCTTGGAAAATCCAACAACAATTGTCTGATGGAGCGTACACACGGTCGGATTTTCCGCCAACAGCCTGTCATCACACATTTCCCATAGGAAAATCTGATTGTGTGTACGGAACTTATCTACCACACCATATCCCATTGTTTGTATACACTATAACATTTGCGTAAACCAATCAATATACGCTTATGGGATTTTTTTTTACCAAAAACATGTAGCAGAATACATATTGGAATAAAATTTATGAGGAAATTTGATTTTATTAAAAAAAAATTTGGGATATGTTTTATATGAGAAAGTAAAAAAATATTGTATTTTTTTTCAAAATTGCCAGCTTTTTTTTGTTTATAGCGAAAAAAAATAAAAACCGCAGAGGTGATAAAATACCATCAAAAGAAATTTCTATTTGCGGGGTTAAAAATGACATACATTTTATTTGGTTACAGTGTCGCAGGATCACGCAATTGTCAGTTAAGGTGACGCAGTGCCAAATCGCAATAAATGGCCCGGTCATGAAGGGGGTAAAATCTTCCAGAGGTCAAGTGGTTAAAAAGTGGACTGTCATAACAGTAAATGACTAAGTATAGGTTGAAGCCAAAACTCCAAAATAGCTTACTGAGTAAAAAACCCAGGCCAAATTAAGGTTCATCAAAGCTGGAATGGTGAAAAGAATGAATTCAATTTGGAAATATAAAACCTTGTGAGCTGCCACCCTAAACATAAAATACCCTAAATCACCATATAAATATAAAATTCAAAATAAAATATATATGACACAATGTGCAGCGCTAATAAAATAAACAAATACTAAATACAAATGCATAAAAACTACCGTATATTCTTGAGTATAAGCCGAGTTTTTCAGCCCCCCTCGGCTTATACTCAAGTCAAGCACTTTTCTGCAGCAGAGAATGACATTTTCTGACCCGACTTTGGGGCCCCGTATCTTGGGGTCACTTGGTGCTAGAAACCCCACTACAACATATCCAAAGATGAGGTTCATAGCACTAAGTGACCCGAGATACGGGGCCCCAAAGTCGGTTCGGAAAATGGAATTCTCTGCTGCAGAAAAGTGCTTGACATTTTCCGAACCGACTTTGGGGCCCCGTATTTTGGGGCCACTTAGAGCTAGGAACCCCATCTTTGGAAATGTTCTAGTGCTAGTTCCACTGGGTTTGCAGTTTCCTAGCACTAAGAGGCCCCGAGATACGGGGCACAAAACTCGGTCAACTGTGTCCATCTGCAGCAATGTCATTTCGGGACCCTTTGGGTCCAGAGACCCCAAATTTTGGCTGCAGCTAGGGGGCATCTAGAAACCCTTAACTACCAAGTTTGAAGTTTGGGGGACCTATGGCTGCAAATGGGCACAGTGAGGCTACAAATGGGCATTGTTGACCCTCTTTTCCACTTACAGTAGCTGCGCAATTCTCAACCTAGGCTTATACTCGAGTCATTAAGTTTTCCCATTTTTTTGTGGTAAAATTAGGTGCCTCGGCTTATATTCGGGTCGGCTTATACTTGAGTATATACATTATGTGTAACGTGACATCCTATATAAAAAATAATGAAATATAAAGTGCTCATTCTATGTGAGTCACACTCAGTCCTTATTGGAGTATAAAATTATTCAGCAAAATTCCAAATAACATATTACATGTGATAATAGTATCTTCGTGCAGTGTGCACACGACCCCCACCAGGTGTACCCTCACCTTAAGGGCTTAAATAATGAGCCTGTATTTTGACAATAGCCTGCAGCGATCCTCCTTTGTTCCTTTTTATCCTATACAGATTTATGGAGTATTGGTATGGACCACAAAGTACCTGCTCCTCCCGGTGATAGCCCAGCTCAAGAGCCACTATTTTCTCCTGGTGTGTTCCCGGACTGTCCTCATATTTATTATATGCGAAAAATGACAGAGGCATGCAATAGTGTAATAACGTTTAAAAAAGATTTAATTCCAAACAGAACTCCACATACATACAACTCACACTTCCAAAAAATAAAAACGCCTTTAAAGTGATACAGTGCTGAGGGATGATAGAGTCACCTGTGGTCCGGTTCTGCAGCCCTGGTTTCACGACATTCCCCCTGTTCTGTGCCTGCTCTGTAACACTTCCTAGTGCCTCCTGTGTCAGCCGATCAAGCTCCTCCTACCGGTTTCGTCATCCTTGTGACTTCCTCTGGGATTTTTCTGTTGTTGGACTTTCCGACAATAAAACCATGGAATTTAGTTTAAGGGTTGTTGGCTCCAACTTATCTTGCATACACACGGTCACACAAATCTTGGCCAACAATTAAGAAAGTAGGAAAGTGGTGACGTTCAACGTGTACGACGAGCCGAGAAAAAGGAAGTTCAATAGGCAGTGCGGCTCCTTCTGCTTGATTCCGCGCATGCGTGAACTTTTGTGCGTCGGACTTGTGTACACATGCTCGGAAATTCCGACAACAAAGTTTTGTTGGCGGAAAATTTGAGAACCTGATAGCCAACATTTGTTATCGGAAAGTCCGACAACAAATGTTCGATGGAGCGTACACACGGCCAACAAGCTCACATCCAACATTTGTTGTCGGAATTTCCGATCGCGTGTACGGAGCATTACACACAATTGGATGATGGCAGTCAGCAGAGTTCCACCTCATTCCCTAAATTCTATAGCAAATTCCCTTGCAAAGTACAAAATCCCTTGCAGCCTATTTGCCAGTAGTAAAAAAGATAAAAAAACAAAACAAACTTCTATTCCCTTTAATAGACTACTTATTGTATATAGTAAATATGTTTATATAAGAAACTATCTAATCGACAAATCATGGTAAGATGTTACATGTTTGGATATACAGGATTATGTGCTGTATTTATTTAAACATGTCCGTAGGTATAGTTGTAAACTAGACATGTGTACACTGAAATATTTCATTTTGGAATTTCATTTTTGTCCAAAAAATTTATTTATTTAGTTACTCCCGAAATCCATTTTTATTTATTTTGTTTTGCTAAAAAATGCATTTGTTTGAAAATCTGAAATAATTAAGGTCGAATCTGTCATTGAAGGCTTATGGTGTCTGTCAAATGTTCTAAGAAGATTCAACTGAGCAGCTAAACTGTACAACGCCGCAATTGTACATTTCTGGTCGAATGATCCGCCTACAAGCTATAGTAGAATTCTAATGTTGTATGACACTAGTAATAATTATATTTATCAATTATTATTACTAGTCAACCAACATTAGAATTCTTCTATAGCCTATGGTCGGAGCATTTGACCATAAATGTCCGCTCGCGCCGACTGCTTCTTTTCTCTCTAATGTCTAATAATCTTGGACTAATAGAGTTAGGTTAGGCACATTCAACCTTTTTTGCTATTGTCTCTATAATGTTGAATCTTTTCTCTCTATGTCGAATATTTTCTCTCTATGTAGAATAATCTTGAACTAATAGAGCTAAGGTTAGGCACATTCGACCACAGGTTCGATGGACACAGATCACTATTGTCAGCGTCATGTCGAATCTCCTATCTATATCTAACTGTTGTCACAACGAAAACTAAAAAACAAATGCTTTATATGTCGGATCTTTCGGTTTTCGGATTCTGCGCGTTCGTTATCGTTTGTTAAAACGATAACGAAAATACCCGAAATTCGGACGAAAACTAATGCACATGTCTATTGTATACTGGATATCTGTACATTGACGAGATATTGGTATTATTTATATCTTCTAAACTATGTTTGGGCTCAGGGTAGTCAACACTCCCTTTTTTTTTTCTTGTTGTTTTAGATAGCTCTCTGTCTGTTTCTCCTCTACAATTGCTATGTGGTAAATAAAATTATTAGGAAGTAGACTTAACCACTTCAGCCCCGGAAGGATTTACTTTCCTGACCAGGCCATTTTTTCGTTTGAAAATTTTATTATGGTTTAACACATACATAACAAAGAGAAAACAAGTGTAACATTTGCAAAAATAAATGATGCAGGTGAGCCATAGAACAGAAAAAAAAAAAAAAAAAAAAAAAAAGCATCACAGCAGTTTGTCAAATTGACTGTGAGTGTCGTCTCAGTCAGCAGGTGTCCATCCCTGCAGACCAAGATGTAACAGTCCATTGCAGCCCAGCTTTCCGTGACAATGAGCCAGGGCTAGAAGAACTCTGAGAGCCCCGTGCTCCCAGGAGCCCCAATTGGGATCCTGCTGCAGCCCAGGAGTCGAGGACACAGAGCTATCCCATGCAAAATTAATCCTGGGTCAGTGTCAGAGCGGAAGTGGCGGTATAATAGTCACAATAAAGGTACAGATTCATATAAAGTACCAAGAGACCAACCAGTATGATAGCATGAAGGCGAATGTGCTCGCCAAGAGAGGCGACAAAATAAAAGGGGGAGAGAAAAACGTGTGAGGGGGGAGGAAAGAAGAAAGGAAGGTAATGCTTTACTCATCCACTTGCGCCTCGGGATGTCATAGCTCCCGGGGGTACACCAGGAATGAGTGAGATATTACAAAGGGTCGCCCAAGGTTCCCAAACGTCCCTGAATTGCTCAGTTTTGTCATTGAGTTTAGCAACAATTTGTTCCTGCACCATGACCCATGTAACCTTTCTTTTAAACATCCGAAAAGAGATGGTATGTGTCTTCCAGGCCTTGGCGATAGTCATTTTAGCACCTAAGCATAAGAACAATGCCAACTTCTGGGAGGTTTTGGATAGCTTCGGGATCTGAAAATTAAATAATGCCCATCGAGGATGTGGTACAACAGTAGTGCCTGTCAGTGAGCTAATAGTGCGGAAAACTTTGTGCCAGAATGATCGTATGCGGGGACAAGTCCACCAAATATGAATCATTGAGCCCTCCAGACCGCAACCTCGGAAACATACCGGTGACGTGCCTGGGAATATAGTCGCTAGCCTGGAAGGAACATAGTACCATCGTGTTAGAACTTTTAGTCCGGCTTCGATAAGGGAAATATTAAGAATACCTTTAAATGCTCTCATTGAGGCGCGATACCACGTCGTATTATCCCAAGACTCGTCCATGTCGTGCTCCCAGGCTCGGGCGTAAGAGGGTTTGGATTGTTTAGTCATAAGTGCCGTATAAATCAGCGAAATGCCTCCCTTCTGATCCTCCGTAGTGATACACCAGCGCTCAAAAGGAGTAATATCGGGGGGTAGGGGTTTGGTGTTCCAGATGGAGTGTATAAAGTGGGAGATCTGTGCATGTCTAAAAAGTTCTGAGTCAGGTAAATCCAATTTCTTCCTATAGTGTGTCAGTGAGAGGGGTCCTGCAGGGGAAAAAAAGTGTCCAATGCGATAGAGGCCTTTGTCGGTCCACCATTTAAATGCTTCAATGTTCATCCCAGGGGGAAAGTCAGGATTGTGAAATATGTGTGTTAGTGGGGTCAGTGGGGAAATTAGGGCGCTTCGGGAGAAAAGTTTGGAACTAAGTGCTACAGAGTGTGAGAGAGTGGGTGCCATTATTGCTGGTCTGTCTTTCGGTGCACAGCCTAAAAGGAAATCTATCGTGTTCAATGGGACAGATTGTCGTTCCATAGCAAGCCAATCTGGTTTGTTATGACTTGAGTAGGCTAAGGATATTTGAGCTAGTCTAGCCGCCTGATAATATCCCCACAAGTTGGGTAGTCCCAATCCACCTTGCGTCTTTAATCTATAGAGCGTAGTAGAAGGACACCTGTAACCTTTATTGCCCCAAATAAAACGTAATATGTCCGACTGCATTTTAGTAAGAAAGCGTTTGGGTATCGGGATTGGTAGAGAGCGGAAAAGATACAGGAGCTTTGGTAGCAATGTCATTTTGACCGCATGAATTCTGCCCAGCCAGGATAGAGCACATCTAGACCACCTTTCCATGTCCTGTTTACATTTCTGTACCATGGGGGGATAATTTGCTTGGAATAAACCTTCAATACTTGAGGTAAGCTTAATACCCAAATATGGGATCTGGTGAGGCGCCCAAACAAAAGAGAAATTGTCCGTGAGCTGTTTGAGAAGATCCGGAGGGAGAGTTATGTTCAAGGCCAGTGATTTGTTCATGTTAACCCGTAGACCTGAAATCACACTGAATTCACGAAGAGTCCGAAGGATCACTGGTATTGAAGTCAGGGGGGAAGTGACAAAGAGGAGAAGGTCATCTGCATATAGTGCACATTTGTGCTCCAGGGGTCCACAATTAACCCCTTTAACGTCAGGGTTTGTTCTCAGAGCGATGGCTAAAGTTTCGATAGCTATTGCGAATAAAAGCGGCGACAGTGGGCACCCTTGTCTGGTCCCCCTACCTATAGGGAAGGACTCCGAATATCTGCCCAGTAGGCGAACCTGCGCCGTAGGAGCGGAATAAAGGGAATCAATCAGATTAAGAAAATATTTGCCACAACCCCAGCGCCTTAGGATTACAGATAGGTATGCCCAATCTATTGAATCAAACGCCTTGTGCAAGTCAATTGAAAGTAAAAAACCCTTTTGTGCGGGACCCCCATCCCATTGAGAATTCAGCAATGATATAATGTCAATCGCTCTCCTGATCTGGTCCGGGCCTTGTCTCCCAGGGATGAAGCCTACCTGGTCCTTGTGAACATATGACGAAATAAAGCTGGAGAGTCTGTCGGCCAGGATCTTAGTCATTATTTTGATATCATTGTTAATAAGAGATATAGGGCGGTAATTCCCTACTACACTAGTATCCTTATCCGGTTTCGGTATGACTGAAATGTAAGCCGAATTCAAGTCCGGATTCAGGGTGGCTCCATCCCTGAGAGAGTTGAACAGTCTAGTTAAATGGGGTACTAAGCAGTGTCCAAATTTCTTATAATAACCCGTGGAGAGGCCATCCGGACCCGGAGAGGAGCCCAGCTTAAGGCGTTTAATAGTATCCAGGACTTCCTTGTGGGTGAACGGGCTCTCCAGGAGTTCAGCATGTGCTTTTTCTAGGGAGGGCAATGGGAGGTTATTGAGGAAATTATCCCCCAGAGCAGTGGAGGAACTGGGACTACGTTTGTAAAGATCTGCATAAAATCGTCTAAAGGTGTCCATTATCTTGCTAGGATTCTGTGAAAGTTCCCCGGAGGTCACTTTTAGTTTGGGGAAGGTCTGTGTGCGTAGTTTAGGGGAAAGTTTAGCCGCCAGTCTGGAACCCATCCTATCCTTCTGCGCGTAAAATTTGGCTCCAGTCCACTTAAGGTGTTGGGCAGCCGATGTAGTCAACGATATGTTTAGGTGGGCCCGTGCTGTATCTAATTTTGCTAGCGAGATTGCATTGGGGTTACGTTTATGCTCCTTAGATAATCTACCGAATTCCTCCGTAAGTTTCACTGTGTCAGCCCTATGTTCTGCCCTGAGTTTAGAGGATAATTGAATCAATTTACCCCTTATAACAGTTTTGTGGGCTGCCCAAATGGTAACAGGAGATATCCCTTCTGTCGAGTTTAAAGTAAAGTATTCTTGTATAGCGTTTTCCAGTAACGTGCATTGTATAGGGTCATTCAATAGGGTTTCCCGTAAGCGCCAACGCGGTCGGCTGTCCGTTCCCGCTGGTTTACATGTCAAAAGTGAAACAATGGAGTGGTCCGAAAGAGGCGTGTCAATGATCTTGGAGTATTTAATGAGAGGGAGTGTAGTGGCACGGGTGAAGATGTGGTCTATCCTGGAAAAGGAGTTGTGAGGAACCGAGAAATGTGTGTAGTCCCTTACACGTGGGTTGGCCTCCCGCCAGATATCAATCAGGTCCGCCTCGTTGAGCATTTTGGCAATTTTAACACTCTGTTTAGTAGGGCGTTTGGGTTTGGACTTTCCGTCAGCCAACTTGTCCAAAGAGAAGTCAAAGGCTATATTAGTGTCCCCACCCAGGAAAACTGTCCCCTTGAGATGCGCATGTAGTTTAGTAAGCAGAGATTCTAAAAAGGATTTTTGACCCTTATTCGGCGCATAATAGGACACAAATGTATAGAGTTCCCCATCTATAAGACCGGAGACTAGAACATAACGTCCCTGGGGATCGACAATAGTGTCCGTGGGAGAGAGGTTTACGTGTTTAGCAAAACAAATCGCCACCCCTTTTGTTTTGTTCTCAGCCGAAGCTAAAAAAAATTGTGGAAAGCGTTGATGCAAAAAAGTGGGTCTAAATGTAGAGGGGAAGTGTGTCTCCTGAAGCAGGAGGACGTCAGCGTGCAATGAGTGATAAAATTGGAAGATTTTCCTACGCTTGATCGGGGAGTTGAGGCCTTGCGTGTTGTGAGAGAAAATTTTCAGGGAAGATGACAATGTAGGTGTATCAGGCATAGATCAGAAGGGAGTGGACTATACAAACATTTCGCGACTTACCCTGCCAGCGTAGGAGAAGAAACCGAGTATAACCCCCGGAGCATATAGAGAGGTACCTGGAACCTGGGAGCGACGACTGGAGGAGACTGTGAGATCCATGAACTCCGCTAAAGGCTTCAGGGAAAAGGGAGAGAAAAGAGATGAAAGGGAAAAGGAGAAAAGTAAGAGAAACAATAAAATTAGTAACAAGCTGATGTGGCATTACAAGATTAGACTCATAGCAAAATAAAACAGAGGGGTCCCCCGACCCCTTCCCAACCCCAGGTAGGTTTGGATTCTCCAAACCCACCCTAAACCCTACGGTACCGGAGATTCCTGGCAAGGAAAATCCAGAGGAGGATTCAGGTATGCCAAATGGGCTCCTGATCCAAATGAGGTGCACTGGGTCCACCACAGCCCTCCCACCTCAACTCAGTAGTATCTGAGGGGTCCAAGAAGTCCCTGTATAAACGATCGCCAGAGCGCTCCCAGGGGGAGTGAGCCCCAGTACCACCTATAAAAAAAATAAAATAAAAAATAAAATAAAAAAAATACCTCATGTATCAGAATCAAACCGCGCGACTCGCCGTGGTCCGGCCCGTCCTGCAGCTCCCCCACAAGTGGAGGAGTCTGCGAGCCAGACTCCATAGAGTAAAAAAAAAAAAAAAAAAAAAAAATAAAAAATATGACTAACTAGCACAAACAGTTAGGTCCTATATCCCGGCGAGTCCCCTAGAGCGACCCCGAGTGTACCCGAACCCAGGTAGAATGCAGTGTATACAAAGAAATGCAATAAACTTGGTAAAACATAGTTACAACCTAGAACTAGAAAAATGCCCTGCGACCAGGAAGGCTACTGCTTGAAAAATAAAATAAAATAGAAAAAAGAATCAGTGTGCGTCAGAGCTAAATCATGAACATTTTTAAATAGCTCCAAAGGGCAGTGTTTACATCAGGGGAAGGTGGACCCCCCAAACCCCCCCTCTACAAGGAAGAGGGGAAGAAGAGAGAGTCCTAACCAGTCCTTCGCCCCGAGTAATGTCCCAAAACCGGGGGGAAAGTTCAGTTAAGAACACATGGAGGAGGAAGAAGATTGCTCAAGGCGGAACATTTTCCTTAGTGCGTTTGGGGCCTTGCTTCATCCAGGATCTTTGCAAAGGGCTCGCTGGCGGGGGTCTCTTAGATGAGGAAGGGGGTCCTCTGACGGGCGGAGCAGGTGAAGGTTCCAGCTGAATCAGGCCAAGATGAGTGAGAAGGCGTTCGCCTTCTTGGAAAGAGGAGAAGCAGTAACTTCTGTTTTTGTAGGAAAAGTTCAGGCGAAGCGGGAAAGACCATCTGTATGCTATTTCTTTATCTAGTAGCACCTGCAGCAGCGGTTTGAAAGATCGCCTCTTTTGTACCGTGTAAGGCGAAAGGTCAGCGAAGATCTGAATCTTGTGTCCGAGTAAAGTGAGATTATCTGAGTATCGTGCTTTCCTCATAACTTCTTCTTTGACTGAGAAATGGTGTGGTTTGACAATAATATCTCGGGGCAGTCCGTCAGAGCGGGGGGCCTGCAGCGCTCTGTGTGCTCTGTCAAGCTCCAAACGGTGGTCAGGGATGTCAGGGATAAGGCCTTTAATCAAAGATTTAACCGCTTTATGCACGTCTTTTTCAGATTCCGGGAGCCCTCTTAACCTGAAGTTATATCTTCTCGACCTATTCTCGAGGTCGTCGATTTTGGCGAATGCCGTTTCTAATTGATCTTGTACTTCTTGCAGTCTGGCAGAGTTCTGGTTAATCTGAGCAACTGCTTGGTCAGATTTCTGTTCTATGGTATCTATCCTCAGGCCTATTTGCTGCAGGTCAGCATGTAAAGATGCATGTATAGATGTAGTGATTTGAGCAGCGTTCAGGGCCAGACTTCTAGATAACATTTGGGAAAAAGCTGCCATCATAGATGGGAAGTCAGTGGGTGTAGGTATGTCCTCCTGTGCTTCACTGACTGTGAGCAACATGTCTGTGTGAGGATCCATCATAGGGGTTGAAGGGTAGCCTGGGCATAGTCCCCCTAGTAGGGATTCCGTAGATGAGGGGGAATTAACTGCCTGAAGGGGGGGGAATTCAGTACCTGAATACCGATGTCCGTCCTGGTCCTGGTCAGCAATGGATTGCACCAACTCCCCTGAGGCTTGAGGGGCTCGTGTGGCTGACGCCATCTCAGCATAACTGAGGGGGCCGGGAACGGCCGTCATCTGGCTCACTGGGTAATATGTGCTGGGACCCTGTGGTGTCCTCCTAAATGGATGGCACTAAGAGCGTGGTATTTGAGCCCTCTGGTAGCTTCAGGGAGCAGTGACAGGCTGTGAAGGAGTAGGTCCTCAGATGACAGCGGCCATTTTGGGTCTTCTGAGGGGGCAGGGAACGGCCGGTATATGGCCCTATGGAGCCCTCCTGGGCCGCGGTAATAAGGGTGCTGGGATCCTGGGGTGTTCCCCTGTAAGGATGGCTCAGATTATGTGTGATTTGAGTCCTCCGTAGGCTCCGGTGAGCAGCGTCAGGCTGTAATAGAGCGGGGCCTTAGATGACGGCGGCCATCTTGGATCCCCTGAGGGGGCCGGGAACGGCCGGTATATGGTCCGATGGAGCCCTCCCTGGCCGCGGTAATAAGAGTGCTGGGATCCTGGGGTGTTCCCCTGTATGGATGGCTCGGATTATGCGCGATTTGAGTCCTCCGTTGGCTCCGGAGTGCAGCAATGGCGCGGGGCCTCATATGACGGCGGCCATCTTGGATCCTCTGAGGGGGCCGGGAACGGCCGGTATAAGTCCCGATGGAGCCCTCCTGGGCCGCGATAAGAGAAGCGCTGGGATCCTGGGGTGATCCCCTGCTAGTAAGGCTCGGATGTTGAGCAACTCGAGCCCTCCGTTAGCTCCGGTGGGTGGCGACGGGCTGTGGTGGAGCGGAGCTTCAGATGACGGCGGCCATCTTGGAAGCGCCGCGCATGCGCTCTGACCAGGCCATTTTTTGCGATACGTCACTGCGTCGCTTTAACTGCCAATTGCGCGGTCGTGCGACGTTGTACCCAAACAAAATTGACGTCCTTTTTTTCCTACAAATAGAGCTTTCTTTTGGTGGTATTTGATCAACTCTGCGGCTTTTTTTGTGCTATAAACAAAAAAAAAAAACGATAATTTTGAAAAAAAAAAAAAGCAATATTTTTTACTTTTTGCGATAATAAATACCCCCCCCCCCCCCCCCCAAAAAAAATAAAATAAATTCTTCCTCAATTTAGGCTGATATATATTCTATTACATATTTTTGGTAACAAGCATATATTGATTGGTTTGCGCAAAAGTTATAGCGTCTACAAATAGGGGGAAGATTTATGGCCTTTTTATTATTCATTTTTATACATTCGGCTCCAATCAGGTCTCTGATCTACAATCCCAGAAGCGGCGTCGCAAATGGCGCCGAATTAAAGAAAAAAACAGTATTCAGTATTGCTGTTTTTGGTGATCTGAGTAGGGATTTGGAGTCTTTTAGACCCCTGAACACTCCATAAAGAGTACCTGTGCGGCTTATTACTGTCACAAGGGATGTTTACATTCCTTGTGACAGCAATACAAGTGACCATTTTTTTTCTTTAAAAAGACAGTGTAAAATTTTTTTTAGAAATAAAAAAAAATTTCATAAAATTGTAAGCGTAAAGCAGGGGGTCCCCGCGAGCTAGCGCAACAATGAAAATGCATATGTAAGTCAATTTCAGAGTAAATAAAGTTGCCTTATGATTGACTGCTTTAGGGTATTCCGCGTTACCAGTTGCCCGGTTTAAAACAATTAATATGCAGTCTATAACAATTCATATACATAAAATAAAATAAAATAAATCTATGATGTCTGTTATCATAGTGAGTACAATTTTTTTTATTGATTAGCATCCCTCCATGTTTTTTTTTTTCTTCAAATAAGGGTTAATATCTTTATGTACACAGTTGAACCATTTGCTGTAGCTCTAAGCTAACATCTAACCTCAGTAAAATCAGCATCATCTTTTCTGTTTTACATTGTAACATAAACCTGCCAGGATTTGACTGTGGAGCAAGGGGGATTAAAAGAGCGCTTTAAATTTGTTTGTGAAAAATAAACAAAGCTGGACTGCTGATTTTTTTTTTTTACATACAACACACACAGGATCTTGGATTTTTTGAGTTGCACTGCGCTCACCTGTGATAAGAAGGTAAAACAACAAATGATAATGTTTTCAGCTTAAAGTGATACTAAACACACACTGTTTAATCTGATGCAGACCTCCCCACATACATTTACTGTGGCAGGGTGGCCGCTCTGTGCAGAATCACATACCTGTGTACCTGATTCTGTACTTTCGGGTCTGGGCACGCATGCACCCTGCCCGCGCCCACCCTTCCTGTAAATGGAAAAAGCGGGAGCCAATCAGCGAGTCCAGTGGACATGATGTACGCTGGAACCCCACCAATCGTTCGAGATACAAGCAGAATGGCGATCTGCCTATGTAAACAAAGTGTTTGCCCCCTTCCTCATTTCCTGTTCCTTTGCATGTTTGTCACACTTAAGTGTTTCGGAACATCAAACCAATTTAAACAATAGTCAAGGACAACACAAGTAAACACAAAATGCAATTTGTAAATGAAGGTGTTTATTATTAAAGGTGAAAAAAAATCCAAACCATCATGGCCCTGTGTGAAAAAGTGATTGCCCCCTAAACCTAATAACTGGTTGGGCCACCCTTAGCAGCAACAACTGCAACCAAGCGTTTGCGATAACGTGCAATGAGGCTTTTTACAGCGTCCTGGAGGAATTTTGGCCCACTCATCTTTGCAGAATTGTCCTAATTCAGTTACATTAGAGGGTTTTCGAGCATGAACGGCCTTTTTAAGGTCATACCACAACATCTCAATAGGATTCAGGTCAGGACTTTGGCTAGGCCACTCCAAAGTCTTCATTTTGTTTTTCTTCAGCCATTCGGTGGTGGACTTGCTGGTGTGTTTAGGATCATTGTTCTGCTGCAGAACCCAAGTTCGTTTCAGCTTGAGTACACGAACAGATGGTCGGACATTCTCCTTCAGGATCTCTTGGTAGACAGCAGAATTCATAGTTCCTTTTATCACGGCAAGTCTTCCAGGTCCTGAAGCAGCAAAACAGCCCCAGACCATCACACTACCACCACCATATTTTACTGTTGGTATAATGTCCTTTTTCTGAAATGCAGTGTGCCTTCTACGCCAGATATACTTGGACACACACCTTCCAAAGTGTTCCACTTTTGTCTCATTGGTCCACAGAATGTTGTCCCAAAAGTCTTGGGGATCATCAAGATGTGTTGTGGAGAAATTGAGACGAGCTTTGATGTTCTTTTTGCTCAGCAGTGGTTTTCTCCTTGGAACTCTGCCATGCAGGCCATTTTTGCCCAGTCTTTTCCTGATGGTGGAGGCATGAACGCTGACCTTAACTGAGGCAAGTGAGGCCTGCAGTTCCTTGGACGTTGTTGTGGGGTCTTTTGTGACCTCTTGGATGAGTCGTCGCTGCGCTCTTGGGGTAGTTTTGGGCGGCCGGCCACTCCTGGGAAGGTTCACCACTGTTCCATGTCTTCGCCATTTGTGGATAATGGCTCTCACTGTGGTTCGCTGGATTCCCAAAGCTTTGGAAATGGCTTTATAACCCTTTCCAGACTAATAGATCTCAATTACTTTCTTTCTCAATTGTTCCTGAATTTCTTTGGGTCTTGGCATGATGTGTAGCTTTTAAGAATCTTCTGGTGGACCTTACTGTGTCAAGCAGCTCCTATTTAAGTGATGCCTTGATTGTGAACAGGTGTGGCAATAATCAGGCCTGGGTGTGGCTAGAGAAATAGAACTCAGGTGTGGACAACCACAGTTATAGTATGTTTTAACAAGGGGGGCAATCACTTTTTCACACAGGGCCATGATGGTTTGGATTTTTTTTCACCTTTAATAATAAACACCTTCATTTACAAATTGCATTTTGTGTTTACTTGTGTTGTCCTTGACTATTGTTTAAATTGGTTTGATGTTCCGAAACACTTAAGTGTGACAAACATGCAAAGGAACAGGAAATGAGGAAGGGGGCAAACACTTTTTCACACCACTGTATATCAATATGGTGTTTTTGGTTGAGTCATTCGTAGATGGCTCGACTCGGTCCAGGGGGGAGAGGATAAGATGTATATTTCACGAGAGAGTCAATGTTGAATGGAAGGACCTGACATGTGCCATTGACTATATGAGAGTTAAGAGCAAGATGCTGCTCTGGGGTCCAATTGCCAATATTGCGATTGGTCCTGAAATTTGTTTAGTTTGAGATAAGATTTAGAGAAGAGGTATTCCATGCACATGTGGTCATTAAGTATGTCAATAGTCATACCCAGAGTGGGTGCAGATGGTTCTTTCCAGAGGTGGGTGGTGGAGAGACGAGCAGCAATTACGATGTGGGTGACCAGATAGTGGTATTTTGACGGCCAGGTTGAAAGTCCTGGTCCAAATAGAGCCATCTGTGAGGACAACACATTAGACACATTAGTAAGATCCTGAATAAGGTTGGAGATGACCCTCCAGAATGGGGCAATAATAGGGCATTCCCACCATATGTGGAAAATGTGACTGTCCATAAAGCTTTGTCTCCAGCATTTCCTGGTTTGGGTTGGGACTATGTGGGTCAGTTTTACAGGATTATAGTACCAAGAATAGAACATTTTCATTGAAGTTTCCCAATGGGTAACGTTTCTGGAGAACCTAGATGAGGAATGAAATGCACATAACCATACAGATGGGGGAACATGAATCTGTAGGGTAGATTCCCAATGAGACATAGCCAAGTTTTTCTCTTCCATCTTTGGTTCTGATAGTAGGTCATAGAAGTAGGATATACTACGGATCTTGTTGGAGGTGAAGTTATAAAAGGTTATTATGTCCTTGGTTAGAGGGACATGGGAGCAAGGTGAGGAAGATAGAATATGACAGATTCTCAGGTAAATGAAACAAGTCTTTATTGGGGATGTTGTATAGATCTGAGATGTGTTGGAATGTTCGAAGCTGGTGTTGGTCGTATAGATCTCCTACTGTTTTGATACCTGCAGAGATCCACCTTTGTAGGGGGAGGTCCCGAGAAAGGAGTTGCAGAGCTGTGAGAGGGAGTTGGGTTATGGTTTGGTGGTGGATTCCTTTGAGATTTGATGTATAGCCTTCCAGGTTGATATTGTTGCGTTGATGGTCGGAAAAGGGTGTGCCGGGTGTTGTCCCAACCAAGTTGCTGCTAATGTTGATGAGTAGGGATGGGCCCGGTGTTCGATTTGAACCCACGTTCGAATCGAACATCGGGCGTTCGCCTGTTCGGCGAGCCCAGAACTATTTGGGCTGCCGAAAAACGGCGGCCTACAATGCACAGTGCCAGTCGCAGTGCATTGCTGGCTGATGATTGGCCAAGCATGCACTGTAACCCCGCATGCTTGGCCAATCACAGCGCCGGCAGCAAGGAGAGCCATAATTGGCCACAGGCAGGATGCCTGTAGCCAATTATAGCTCAGGGGGTTTAGTACACGCCCCACACTATAAAAGGCCGCCGCTCTGGCGGCCTAGTGTACTGTGTTCCGGCGGTAGTTAGTGACTGTGTCAGTCACATTAGCTGCTGTCCTGTGATACATTCTACATTGCTGATGCTGATCATTTGATTTTGTATTCATTCTGCTGATTGCACTGCTGCTGACAGTATCTGCAGTGCTGTGTTATACATTCTGCTGTGCTGAGTGGTGACATTATCTGCTGAGTCTAACTTTATCTGCTGTGATTCTGGGGATTAGAATAACATTACCTTCACCCTTCTGGCCTGTTGTGATCTAAGGCAGCCAGCCAGGCATTTGCAGGAGCTAGCGTGTGTGTGCTGTGTGAGTACAACACAGCACACACAATAAACCAACTCAGCCTCTATCTGCCGTAAGGCCCTGTTGTTGTCATCTAAGGCAGCCAGGCATTTGAAGGAGCTAGCGTGTGTGTGCTGTGTGAGTAGAGCGCAGCACACAATAAACCACCTCAGCCTCTATCTGTCATAAGGCCCTGTTGTTGTCATCTAAGGCAGCCACCACCTCAGCCTCCATCTGCCGTAAGGCCCTGTTGTTGTCATCTAAGGCAGCCAGGCATTTGCAGGAGCTAGCGTGTGTGTGTGTGCTGTGTGAGTAGAGCGCCGCACACAATAAACCACCTCAGCCTCTATCTGTCATAAGGCCCTGTTGTTGTCGTCATCTAAGGCAGCCACCGCCTCAGCCTCTATCTGCCGTAAGGCCCTGTTGTTGTCATCTAAGGCAGCCACCACCTCAGCCTCTATCTGCCGTAAGGCCCTGTTGTTGTCATCTAAGGCAGCCACCACCTCAGCCTCTATCTGCCGTAAGGCCCTGTTGATATCATCTAAGGCAGCCACTACCTCAGCCTCTATCTGCCGTAAGGCCCTGTTGTTGTCACCTAAAGCAGCCAGGCATTTGCAGGAGCTAGCGTGTGTGTGTGTGTGCTGTGTGAGTAGAGCGCAGCACACAATAAACCACCTCAGCCTCTATCTGTCATAAGGCCCTGTTGTTGTCATCTAAGGCAGCCACCACCTCAGCCTCTATCTGCCGTAAGGCCCTGTTGTTGTCATCTAAGGCAGCCACCACCTCAGCCTCTATCTGCCGTAAGGCCCTGTTGTTGTCATCTAAGGCAGCCACCACCTCAGCCTCTATCTGCCGTAAGGCCCTGTTGTTGTCACCTAAAGCAGCCAGGCATTTGCAGGAGCTAGCGTGTGTGTGTGTGTGCTGTGTGAGTAGAGCGCAGCACACAATAAACCACCTCAGCCTCTATCTGTCATAAGGCCCTGTTGTTGTCATCTAAGGCAGCCACCACCTCAGCCTCTATCAGTCGTAAGGCCCTGTTGTTGTCATCTAAGGCAGCCGCCACCTCAGCCTCTATCTGCCGTAAGGCCCTGTTGTTGTCATCTAAGGCAGCCGCCACCTCAGCCTCTATCTGCCG
The DNA here is from genome assembly GCA_028564925.1 of Lithobates sylvaticus. NCBI lineage: Eukaryota > Metazoa > Chordata > Amphibia > Anura > Ranidae > Lithobates > Lithobates sylvaticus. The sequence goes on along the minus strand of CM053031.1, from coordinate 297,258,507 downwards.
CAAGGCCCTGTTGTTGTCGTCATCTAAGGCAGCAACCACCTCAGCCTCTATCTGCCGTAAGGCCCTGTTGTTGTCATCTAAGGCAGCCACCACCTCAGCCTTTATCTGCCGTAAGGCCCTGTTGTTGTCATCTAAGGCAGCCAGGCATTTGCAGGAGCTAGTGTGTGTGTGTGTGCTGTGTGAGTAGAGCGCAGCACACAATAAACCACCTCAGCCTATATCTGTCATAAGGCCCTGTTGTTGTCATCTAAGGCAGCCACACCTCAGCCTCTATCTGCCGTAAGGCCCTGTTGTTGTCATCTAAGGCAGCCACCACCTCAGCCTCTATCTGCCGTAAGGCCCTGTTGTCATCAAAGGCAGCCACCACCTCAGCCTCTATCTGCCGTAAGGCCCTGTTTTTGTCATCTAAGGCAGCCACCACCGCAGCCTCTTTCTGCCGTAAGGCCCTGTTGTTGTCATCTAAGGCAGCCACCACCTCAGCCTCTATCTGCCGTAAGGCCCTGTTGTTGTCATCTAAGGCAGCCACCACCTCAGCCTCTATCTGCCGTAAGGCCCTGTTGTTGTCATCTAAGGCAGCCACCACCTCAGCCTCTATCTGCCCTAAGGCCCTGTTGTTGTCATCTAAGGCAGCCATCTGCAGGAGTTAGTGTGTGTGCTGTGTGACTCCAGCACAATATACACTACCCACTACAATGCCTGGAATACGGACAAGGAGAGGCAGACAGTCCCGAGGCAAGAAAACAGGGCAAGCAGGCTCTGTGTCTAGAGACAACAGTGCTGGTCGTGGACGTGGTGCATCGCCATCAGCACGTGGACATGGGACACGCTTGTCCTTCTTTTCGGCAGCTGGACATGTTGAGCCGCATCATGCCGAAGGCTTGGTAGAGTGGATGACCAAGCCCCCCTCCTCATCTTCTCTCACCCAGGCTTAGGGTACTGGCAAATCAGCTGCCAACGCGTACTCAATGGCATCATCAGGCACCCCTTCCCTAGACCCACCATATCCTCCTGAGGAGTCCCCCGAACTGATTGAGCACAGTGTTGGGTACATGCTCCAGGAGGATGCCCAGCGTTTTGAAGGCTCGGATGATGATACCCAGCTAGAGGAAGGCAGTAGCGTGAGCGCAGAGAGAGGGGATGCTCAATGACATCAATCTGGCAGTCATGTTCCACCAGCTGCAGCTTACTGCCAGGTTTGCTCCAGTGGTGAAGAGGGAGGGGATGATGAGGTCACTGACTCCACGTGGGTGCCTGAAGGGAGAGAGTAGGAGGCGGAGGAGGAGGAGGCGGCACATGTCCAACGAGGCAGGATGCCCTCCGGGGGGCCAGCTTGAGGCCAGCACCCCAACTAAATCACATCACAGAGCTCCGCCTTTGCAGGACGCTGCCTCTGCACGTTATTACAAAAGTTCTTTGGTGTGGGCCTTTTTTGAGACGAGTGCATCAGATCGCACCACTGCTATTTGCAACATATGTCTCAAGCGTATCTCACATGGCCAAAACATCAGCCGCTTGGGCACCACAAGCATGACCAGACATATGTCGACCTGCCATGCAGCTCGTTGGCAAGCACACATTAAAGACCCACACCAAAGAACAAAGCGGACCTCTCCTTGCTCCTCATCAGCTGGGATCTCCAACCCCACTATACCTTCAGTCCTCTCTGAAAGCTGCACTGAGAGGAATGAAGGTGTAGAATTAGGTATGTCACAGCCAAGTGCTTGCAGGCACTCTGTTAGCAGTACACCGACGTCCGATTGTAGCAGGCAAATTTCCCTACCCCAGCTGCTGGACCGTCAAAAGAAGTTTACTCCCAACCATCCACATGCCCAGCGGTTGAATGCTAGCTTGGCTAAATTGCTAGCACTTCAACTGCTGCCTTTTAAGTTGGTAGACTCGACCCCCTTCCGTGAGTTTGTTCAATGTGCGGTTCCTCAGTGGCAGGTTCCCAAACGCCACTTTTTCTCATGGAAGTCGATTCCGGCTCTCTACCGGCATGTGGAAGGCAATGTCCATGCCTCGCTGGACAGGGCGGTCAGAGGTAAGGTGCATATTCTTGCTGACTCATGGTCCAGCAGGCATGGACAGGGACGTTACCTGTCTTTCACGGCCCATTGGGTCACTCTTTTGGCAGCTGGGAAGGATGCAGGACAAGGTGCAGTAGTGTTGGAGGTTGTTCCGCCACCACGCCTCCAAAATGCTACTACTGGTTGTGACACACCTCTCTCCTCCACCCCCTCCTCTTCTTCTTCCTCCATGGCCTTTTCGAGTGCTCTGTCCTCGGAACCAGCGGTGCTCCGTAGGCGTCCAAGGGGCTACGCAGGTACGCAGGCAAAAAGATACCATGCCGTGCTTGCGCTGGTGTGTTTGGGGGACAGGAGCCACACTGGGGCAGAGGTTCTGTCAGCTCTGCAGGGGCAGGCCGAGAGGTGGTTGACGCCACGCCAGCTTAAGCCAGGAATGGTGGTTTGTGACAATGGCACCAACCTCCTCTCTGCCCTGCGACAGGGACAGCTGACCCATGTGCCCTGTATGGCTCATGTCCTTAACCTGGTGGTGCAGCGGTTCTTGGGCAGGTACCCAGGCTTACAGGATGTCCTGAGGCAGGTCAGGAAAGTCTGTGTGCATTTCTGCCGATCATATAATGCCAGTGCTCGGCTGGCTGAGCTGCAAAAGGAGTTGAACCTGCCCAAGAACCGCCTTATATGTGACATGCCCACAAGGTGGAACTCAACGTTGGCCATGCTGCAGCAACTGCACAAGCAGCAGAGGGCCATCAATGAGTACCTGTGTGACTATGGCACCAGGACAGGGTCAGGAGAGCTCAGATTTTTTTCCCCACGCCAGTGGAGCATGATCAGGGATGCATGCACTGTCCTGTCACCATTTGAAGAGGCCACAAGGATGGTGAGCAGTGACAGTGCATGCATCAGTGACACTGTACCTCTTGTCCACCTGTTGGAGCATACGCTGCGTGGGATAATGGACAGGGCACTTGAGGCAGAACAGAGGCAGAACAGAGGCAGGAAGAGGAGGACTTCCTTGCCTCTCAAGGACCCCTTTATCCAGACAGTGTTTCTTCTCTCCCACCCATCACACAGGAAGAGGATGAGGAGGAGGAGGAGAATTGTGTCAGCATGGAGGTGGAGCCTGGCACTCTTTTAGGGATGATTTACAGTCCCAACAAACCAGTGGACTTGTACGTGGCTGGGAGGAGGTGGCTGCGGATCATGTCGTCCTCAGTGACCCAGAAGACTCAGGACCGAATGCCTCAGCTAACCTATGTTGCATGGCCTCCCTGATCCTGCAAAGCCTGCAGAAGGATCCTCGTATTTTTCGGATCAAGGAGAGGGACCATTACTGGCTGGCCACTCTCCTTGATCCACGGTACAAGGGTAAGGTTGCAGACCTTATCTTGCCGTCGCATAGGGAGCAGAGGATGAGACATCTCTGGGAGGCCTTGCAGAAAGGTCTGTGCAATGCGTTCCCAGAGATTGGGAGGTTACAAACTCCTGGTCCTGGACGACGAGTTGCTGAGGCTTCGGTCAGTAGCAGAAGGAGCGGTGGGGAAGGTGGACATCTGACCAATGCGTTCAGACAATTTTTTAGTCCGCAGCACCAAGGTATGATCGGTTCCAGCAACCATCGCCAGCGTCTGATATACATGGTGCAGGAATACCTAGGGGCAAGGTCAAACTTGGACACCTTTCCCACCGAAAATCCTCTGGCTTACTAGGTCTTGAGGATGGATCACTGGCCAGAGCTTGCACAGTATGCAATTGAGCTACTGGCCTGTCCTGCATCCAGCGTTTTTTCCGAACGCACATTCAGTGCTGCTGGAGGCTTTGTCACTGATCGCAGGGTGCGCCTGTCCACCGACTCGTATGATCGACTGACCTTCATAAAGATGAATCAGTCTTGGATCACCACCAGCTACCAGGCACCTGAAGCTGATGTAACTGAATAATTTATAATGTCACATCCCTTCAAGACTGCCTATGCTGATGCTGAGTGACTGTCCTGTTATGTTGACTGACTATCCTCTTCCTCCTCAATGATCCATTCCTGATGATAGCTTGGAAGAACATTTTTGTTTCTGTGTGCCACCACCAGTGGCTAAGGCCCAATTTTTCAGCCCCTGTTTAACAGGGGCGTGTAATTACAATTTTTTAAGCAATGCTTCGCAACAGGTCTGACTGCTGTGCTCCAAGTACAGTATCTGTGAGGGGTTGCAGTGTTGTCTGTTGTGGCACCAGCACCAGTGTCTAAGGCCCAATTTTTCAGCCCCTGCTTAACAGGGGCGTGTAATTACAATTTTTTTATGCAATGCTTTGCAACAGGTCTCATTGCTGTGCTCAGAGTACAGTATCTGTGAGGGGTTGCAGTGTTGTGGCACCAGCACCAGTGCCTAAGGCCCAATTTTTCAGCCCCTCTTTAACATGGGCGTGTAATTACAATTTTTTATGCAATGTTTTGCAACAGGTCTGACTGCTGTGCTCCGAGTACAGTATCTGAGAGGGGTTGCAGTGTTGTGGCACCAGCACCAGTGCCTAAGGCCCAATTTTTCAGCCCCTGTTTAACAGGGGCCTGTAATTACATTTTTTTAAGCAATGCTTCGCAACAGGTCTGACTGCTGTGCTCCAAGTACAGTATCTGTGAGGGGTTGCAGTGTTGTGGCACCAGCACCAGTGCCTAAGGCCCAATTTTTCAGCCCCTGTTTAACAGGGGCGTGTAATTACAATTTTTTTAAGCAATGCTTCGCAACAGGTCTGACTGCTGTGCCCCAAGTACAGTATCTGTGAGGGGTTGCAGTGTTGTGGCACCAGCACCAGTGCCTAATGCCCAATTTTTCAGCCCCTGTTTAACAGGGGCGTGTAATTACTAATCTTGATCTAATAGTTCACAGCAGGGCCCATTGCTGCGCCCACCAAGAGTAACTGTGAGGGCTTACAGTCTTGTGGCAACACCGTCCACCACCACCACCAAAGGCCCAATTTTTCAGCCCCTGTTTAACAGTGGCGTGTAATTACAAATCTTGATCTAATAATTCTCAGCAGGGCCCATTTCTGCGCCCACCAAGAGTAACTGTGAGGGCTTAGCTTACAGTGTTGTGGCAACACCGTTCACCACCACCAAAGGCCCAATTTTTCTGCCCTGTTCAACAGGTGCATGCAATTACAATTCTTGATCTAATAATTCACAGCAGGGCCCATTCCTGTGCCCACCAAGAGTAACTGTGAGGCCTTCCAGTGTTGTGGCAACACCGTCCACCACCATGTCATTTTTCTCAAAGATTTTCATCCATATTGCCAGGACAAGACATGACATTAAAGCCGCAAGCAGTTTTAAATGGCTTATTTTTTTCCTTTACAAATGTCATTTTTTGCAGGGACAGTTCTAAACACGGGAAACACATGCCACTTCACAGGCATACTTTAGACACCCCCCAGGTACCATATTTAAAGGAATATTTCTCTTTTTTTTTTCACTTTATGCATCATTAAAATGACTGCTCCCGAAAAAAAGTCTGTTTTTAAAACTTCTTTTTGCATTGATACATTTCCCCTGGGGCAGGACCCGGGTTCCCAAACCTGTTTTATGACATTAACATGCATATTGGCCGTTATAATTAGCTCTTTAGATTTCGAACATTCGCTTCCATTGTAACTAATAGGGTTTAAATATTCGCACAAACTTTCGGTCCAGGTTCTGGTGATAGCTGATTCGAGAGATGGTGGGAGGGTTATTCCCAACATGGCTGATTTGAAGTGGTTTAATCTGTACATGGATATTTTACTGAAGTGTTCTAATAGGTCACACAGTGGGGTAAGGAGTTCAATGTGTCAGTAAGCCAAATGATTATGTCGTCGGCATATAGGCCTATTTTATGGGACATCTGGGCGACAGTTAGGTCTGTAGTATGAGGGTTTGAGCGTAAAGCTTGGGCCAACGGTTTGATTATGAGTGCAAATATTAAGGGTGATAGGGGGCAACCCTGATGGCTCCCGTTCATTATCGGGAAGGGAGTAGAGAGCCTACCTGAGGTTAGAACTCTAGCCCTGGGAGTGGAGTATAGGCCTAAGATTGCCTCTAGGAAGGAGCCATGGATACCAAATTTTTGAAGTACCAATTTCAGGTATTGCCAATGGACTCTGTCAAATGGATTCTGTACGTCTAAGGAGATCAGCAGAGAAGGCGTTTGGGGATGCTCCGCCCAGTGGATAAGGTCTATGAACCTACGAGTTCCACCTGAGGCTTGGCAGTGTGGGATAAAGCCCATCTGATCAGGGTGGATGAGTGAGGGCATGTAGGTCACTATATGGGTGGCTAATAGCTTGGCTAATAGTTTGAGGTTAGTGTTTAGGAGAGATATGGGGCGATAGTTTGTGAGATCATGGGGAGGTTTACTCAGTTTGTGAATGGTTACTATTATGGCTTCCAGAGATTCGGACGGGATCTCTCCAGTATTAAGGAAATTGTTGAAGGCATTACATAGGTGAGGTGTAATTTGGTCTCCAAAGGTTTTGTAGTAGTCATTAACGAAACCGTCCAGCCCTGGGGCTTTATGAGAGGGGAGACCTCTGATGGCTTCAGTAACCTCTTGGTGGGAAAATGGTCGAGAGAGGGATTGTAGTTGCTCTGGGGAGATGGAGGGAAGTTGGAGGGGGATAGGAAAGTTTGTATATGTTTAGGTGTAGGCTGAGGTTCAGAGGGAGAGAGAGCTAGATTATAGAGTTTGGAATAGAAGGAGCTGAAACAGTCAGCAATGTCCATCGGGTTGGTTACCTTGTGTCTAGGGATGGGCCCGGTGTTCGATTCGAACCCATGTTCGAATCGAACATCGGCCGTTCGTCCGCTCGTCGTGCCCAGAACTATGTGGGCCGTTCGCATCAAATTCGTGTGATGCGAACGGCCCACAATGCACTGCGCCAGTCGCAGTGCATTGCTGGCTGATGATTGGCCAAGCATGCACTGTGACCCCGCATGCTTGGCCAATCATAGAGCCAGCGGCGAGGAGAGCAATAATTGGCCACAGGCAGGATGCCTGTGGCCAATTATAGCTCAGGGGGTTTAGTACACGCCCCACACTATATAAGGCCGCCGCGCCGGCAGCCTCATGTAGTGTGTTCCGGCGTTAGGAACATGACGGTGTCAGTGACATTATTCATTCTGCTGAGTCTGACATTATCTGCTGTGATTCTGGGGATTAGTGTAGCGTGTGCGTGCTGTTAGTACAGCATTGCAGTATCAAATTAAACCACCTTTACCCTTCTGACCTGTTGTGTCATCTAAGGCAGCCATCTGCAGCTAATGAATTGCCGGCTCCCGTAACACAGAGAACAGTCATTCATTGAAAGTCATTGATAAAAAAAAAGTCATTGATAAAAAAAAATAAAAAAAAGCGTGGGGGTCCCCCCAAATTCAATTACCAGGCCCTTCAGGTCTGCTATGGATATTAAGGGGAACCCTGCGTCAAATTTAAAAAGAAAATGACATAGGGGTCCCCCTAAATATCCATACCAGACCTTTCAGGTCTGGGATGGATTTTAACCACATGCCGACCGCGCTATAGTCGAAAGACGTCTACAGCGCGGTCAGGTTTCCCTGAGTGGACGTCCTACGGACGTCCTCCCAGAAACTTGCTCCCGCGCGCCTGGGGAGCGCACTCGGGAACATCCATGACCGCCGGGTCCCGAGGACCCGGCGCATCACGGATAACGGTAAACAGCCGCTGATATCGGCCGTTTACCACGTGATCGCTCCGTCAAATGACGGAGCGATCACATGTACACAAACTGGCATTACGTCATGACGCCGGTTCCTCCCTCCCCTCTCTGTACCGATCGGTACAGAGAAGGGAGAAGCAGAGAGGGGGAGAGATGGGACCAGCGCTGTGGGCTGGATGTGTAGTGCCCACAGCGTTGGTCAATACACTGCCACCACTGTGCAATACTCTGCCACCACTGTGCAATGCTCTGCCACCACTGTGCAATGCTCTGTCACAACTGTGCAATGCTCTGCAACCACTGTGCAATGCCCTGCAACCACTGTGCAATGCTCTGCCACCACTGTGCAATGCTCTGCCATCACTGTGTAATGCTCTGCCACCACTGTGCAATGCTCTGCCACCACTGTGCAATGCTCTGCAACCACTGTGCAATACTCTGCAACCACTGTGCAATGCTCTGCCATCACTGTGCAATGCTCTGTCATCACTGTGCAATACTCTGCAACCACTGTGCAATGCTCTGCCACCACTGTGCAATGCTCTGCCACCACTGTGCAATACTCTGCAACCACTGTGCAATGCTCTGCCACCACTGTGCAATGCTCTGCCACCACTGCAATGCTCTGCCACCACTGTGCAATGCTCTGCCACCACTGCAATGCTCTGCAACCACTGTGCAATACTCTACCAATACTGTGCAACACTGTAATACTCTGCCAATACTTGCCAATACTCGCCAATACTCTGCCAATACTCGCCAATACTCGCCAATACTCTGCCAATACTCGCCAATACTCTGCAATAATTTTTAATAGAAACAAAGATTTTTTTTTTTTTTTTTTTTTTTTTACAGAATTTTCAGTATTTTTTGATTTATAGCGCAAAAAATAAAAAACCCAGCGGTGATTAAATACCACCAAAAGAAAGCTCTATTTGTGTGAAAAAAAGGACACAAAATTAATTTGGGTACAGTGTTGCATGACGGAGTAATTGTCATTCAAAGTGTGAGAGCACCGAAAGCTGAAAATTGGTCTGGTTATGAAGGGGGTTTAACTGCCCAGTGGTCAAGTGGTTAAGGGGAACCCCATCCAAAAAAAAAAAAAATGGCGTGGGGTCCCCCTCAAAATCCATACCAGACCCTTATCCAAGCACGCAACCTGGCAGGCCGCAGGAAAACTGGTCCAGTTCCATGATTAAGTCAATTGTATGACGAAACATGTCGGATTTTGGCTACTAGGCAAATGAGAGGGGTACATACAGAACGCTGAACATCTTACATCGATCCCTGTAAACCGGCGGTACAGTTAAGGAGCAGTGAGAGACCACCCATCATTCCTGCATATCCTGGGTCCGCCGTGACCACCTATGCTTCAGCATTAGCTATTCAAGAGTGCTGTGACTTTTTATATTTGGCGTGTTTATTCATCTTTTGATGTGAGTGCAATGTGAGAGGTTTTTTATGTGTGATTAAAAGGTTTTATACTGTATCATGCTATGGAAGCAAATCTTTTCTTTGTTACATGAGAGCATCTATAAGAACAGCCATATCATCTATAAGAACAGCCATAGCATCTATAAGAACCGCCGTGGCACCAGCCCTTTATTCTGGATTGGAAATTTGGACATCCCATTTAAACCCTGCAAAGGGGAACAGCGTGTCCAGCCAAACACGAAAGTGTGAGGCATATACAGCTGGTGAGTGTAATCACATAAGGGGAGAGGAGTCACAGCTAGAGCGGTGTGGTGGAGGAGTATAGATGTAATCTGCTTTTTATTCAAGAGACACTGGTCAATGTTTTTTTCACCGTTTTTTCATTGCTTCATTATTTGGAATATGATTTGAAGATTCAACGTATGGACTATAATTTCACTTTGTTACATTATATTACTTTCTCAGGAAGTTTCACAGTGGTGATTGTAACAATTTTTTTTAGGAAGTGGACACTGTTTAATAGAACTTGAAACGATTCACTTGATTCACGTTTTTTGTTTATATATTTTTTTATTTTTTATTTTTAGTGTTGAACAATTATTTAGTCACAGGGTGATCTGTTTTTTAAAAGATTGTATGTATTTGCCAACACTATTCATCTGGTGATATGCACTATAATAACTTGTGCTAATTGATTTTGATACAAGTTATTATTTTTTTATTTTATTATTTTTGTATGCACAAGGCAGGTTTTGCACAGCGAAGTATTATTTAGTAATTCATGTTCACTGGAGTGGATCTATTGTATTTATAATTAGACATGTGCATTCGTTTTCGTCCGAATGCATTTTCGTCCGAATTTCAGGTATTTTCGTTATCGTTTTAACAAACGATAACGAAAGTGCAGAATCCGAAAAACGAAAGATCCGACATAAACAAATGCTTTATTTTCGTTGTGACAACAGTTCGATATAGATAGGAGATTCGACGCTGACAATAACAATCTGTGTCCATTGAACCTGTGGTCGATGTGCCTAACCTTAACTCTATTAGTCCAAGATTATTCTACATAGAGAGAAAAGATTCGACGTAGAAAGGAAAGATTCGACGCAGAGAGGAAAGATTCGACGTAGAGAGGAAAGATTGCTGCTGGAATTGGGTGGAATTGCAGCTAAACTATACAGAGTCATACAGTTTAGCTGCTCCGTCTAATCTTCTTTGAACTTTCGACAGACACCATAAGCCTTCAATGACAGATTCGACCTTAATTCATTTGGATTTTCGGACGAATGCAATTTTTAACGAAAAACAAAATAAATAAAAACGAATTTCGGGAGTAACTAAATACATTTATTTTTCGGACGAAAACGAAATTACGAAACGAAATATTTCAGTGTGCACATGTCTATTTATAATTTCTTAATTCACTGGTGTGGATTTATATTTTGTTCAGCGCTGCTTATTCTATCATTTAAATAAGGATTATTGTACACATTTTGTTTTTATAAAGTGGCGGCTTAGTTTAAAGTTTGTGCTCAGCGCAGTGGTGATACACAATAGATAGGGAAAGCGTGAGTGTATCTTTGTTTTACAAATAGTGAGATGTCGTTTTTTCTTTTCCTGGGCGCCCAATTTCAAAAATATGCCTAGTATGATGGACTTATGGGCATTCCATAGGGTTACTGGGTTAGAGACAGAGCCCACATTAGAGGTGAAGTAGGCCTCAATCTCCGAACGGACCTGTTTCTGAGTTTCCAGAGTGCTAAAGAGAAACACATTGAGTTGCCACAAAGTATGTTGGGAGGTAGTAAGTGAGGTACTTATAGTGATGGATACTGGTGCGTGGTCAGACCGCGTAATAGTACCGATAGTGGAGGCTAATATTTTTTGTAAAAGGACCTTGGAGGTCAGAAACAGGTCTATCCTGGAGTAGGAACATTGGGTATGTGAGTGGGAGGAATAGTCCTTCTCAGTACCATGATGGCATCTCCAGGGGCCATAGAGATCTTCAAGGGAGATCAAGGAGGAGAGAGTTGTGGATTTCTTGCGCTTAAGATTTGAGGAATAAAGTTGGGGATCTATGACTTTGTTAAAGTCACCGCAGAGCACAATTTGGTCTCTGGGATAGTGCTGTATTTTTTGTAGTAGGGATTTACAGAAAGGTCTCTGGTGAGTGTTGGGGGCATAGATGTTGACAATTGTGAGAGGGTAATTGTTGAATGAGGCAGATAATATCAGATATTTACCCGTAATGTCTTGCTCTACTTGGGAAAGGGAGAAAAAAATAGAATAGCAAACTGTTATCATGACCCCTTTACTTTTTTTTTCCAGCTTGTGCATGAAAGCAATGCAGGAAAGCATTGTGGGAACATTGAGGTGATTTTGTTTCTGAAAAGTGCGTCTCCTGTACACAAAATATAACTGCTTTTTTGGAATATGGCCTCATGCCATAGTAGTGAGCCTTGAAGGGACTGTTAAGACCCTTGGCGTTCAGAGAGATAATATTGAGGGACATTTGGGATAGACACTGAGGATGCTTATATGGTTCTGATTAGGGGATTCCCCCCGCTCAAATAGGAACAGGGAGACGGGGAGAGGACACATGTGGTACAGAAATACAAAGACACTTATGTGTGAGTATGATCTGGGCGGAGGTCTCTGGGGTAAAGAGAACTATGCACAGATTTACAATAGCAATAACAATTTAATGCAAATAAGAAACAGACAATGAGGTCAATAATAACTGTTAATGTTGATAACAAGGAGCACAGGTGTAGAACAAATGGGTGTGCTTAGCAGTGGGGCATGGAGAAAGAGAGGTGTGCATCTCCTACAGAAGGGGTAATGAGTAGTAGGGCATGCTGACATTATGGTGGCGTGCGAGATTCCCATGGGTTTGATATTTTGGAGGAAGGGTTGGGTTTTGGAGTAGGTGGAGTAGGTGGAAGCATGTGTGAGATAATCCCCCAATTATGCAGCTTCTTGAGCCCATCTTTAGGGGTCATGATGGTAACTTGTTGATTCTGGTGTGTCACTAGTAGCTTGGTGGGGTAGCCACATCTATAGATAATTTTATGCTCGATCAGTAGAGAGGTGACTGGAGCAAAAGACTTGCAGGCTTGGGATGTGGCTGCCAAGATGTCATTATACAGCAAAATCTTGGCAAAAGGTGCTGGTAGGGAGTGTAGAGATCTCGCCACTCTCATGATGTTATTTTTATTGTGGAAAAAGTGAATCCGTGCCAAGATATCTCTGGGGAGAGATGCTAGTAGGTGTTGTGGTTTGTGGATCCTGTGTGCTCGATCGATGAGCATATCATTTGTGGTAAGCGATGGGATTCGTTTTCAGAATAATTGGTGTAGGTATGGTACTATCTCAGAGGTGTGAAGAGATTCGGGGACCCCCCTTACTTTACGTTATTCCACCTGGAGCGGTCCTCCAAATCTGCAACTTTTAGGGGGAGCATGTTTATGGTCGCAGCTTGATTATCCTGTGTGTACGCTATAACGTTATGAGCTTTGGTAGCATCACATAGGTGTCGTTTGATGTGATCAGTGCGTTCTTCCAGGGAAGTGGCTTTATCATGTAAATGGTTAATAGATATGCTAAGCCCACATTTAATATCAGCCTGCAGGGTGAGCAACATGGCCTTGAGGGAGTGCTCAGAGGCTGGGTTGTCAGTAGTGGGAAATACAGCCAGTGATTGTGTATCTGGTGAGCATGCTGTGGGACTACAGGTCCCAGCTCCAGTGTGCTTCTTCACTGGGGCCTGTTTAGTAGGAGACAGGTCTGGGGAGTCAGCAGAGTGCTTACCCCTCCTGGTGAGGGTACTGGCTCTTGGAGAGGGGATTCTGATTCCTTCATGTTGATGAATGAGAGTTCAGATGCTGCTGGCTGGTCAGGCGGCAGTTCTGGGTCTCCTCGTTCCCAGCTGGCGCCATCTTGGTCAGTGTGCTGCAGGGACTTCACAAAGAAGTCCAGCAGATGGCGAGATCCCTTAGCCTGGGATCTCTTGCGGGACATAGTCCGGTGGGTGGCCCAAGTGTACCCCTCCTGTCTGGGGGGCAGTCTGGAGAGGCTGGATGTCAGTGTGAAGGAACAGAGCCCGGGGATTATGCGGCTATCTTCTCCTGCGGCCAAGCCACACCCCGGTGGATATCTTCTTAACTTGTAAGCTTTGATTGGTTGGAGATGTCCGATGCTCCACTATATGAATAGGAAATTATATGATATCATGTTTTTCTTTACTGTATACTAGTGAAATTTGCTCATTAATTGAATTTGGTTGTTCCATATAATTTGACTATTTTTATGAAATTTCTGGGATGATGATGATCACTTGTATTCAGTATATGCCACAGATCACAGCTTTCAGATTTGGGCAATGTGGAGTACTGTATATAAAGTACTGTGCTATGTACGGAATAGGGACATCTAGAGTATGTGACAAGCAGCAAATTGTATATATATATATATATATATATATATATAAATATAATATATATATATATATATATATATATATATATATATATATATAAGAATATCCATATGTTTATCCCAATGCACTTTGCGGCTGCCATGTGTGAGGGTGCCTGCAAATCTGCATATTCTAACCCCTTTTTTTTTCATATGTCTTGCATGAATTATTTTAGAAAACCACAAGTCGAGAGTAGGGGGCAGATCTGTTTGGGAGAACAGGGATATAAGTCCTGGCTAGGAAAGCAAAGCACAAAGACAGCGTTCGCACAGAGTCCTTCACTGCGTGCTCTGGCTTAAATGGCCTCCAACCATTGAAAACGCAACTTCAAGAAAAATGTAGCCAGCAAATCCATAATCCCATGAAAATCTTTATTTGCTACATAAAGGTCAAGATAAAAAATAGCTGACTTGTTTCGGCCTTGTTCACAGCATATTCACAAAATGAATGACAGAACATTTATACTACAGTACATGCCTCATATATGAAAAATTGGGAAGGTGGAAATGTGAGGGCAGCTCCTGACGCTGACCAATACACATGACCACCTAAAGTGATTAATGGACTATCTCGGTACTGATACAAGGACAAATTAATTGGAATAAAAATCTAATTTTAATACATATAGAACATACAAAAGTATTAAAAAAATACACCACAAATAACTAACTACTAACGGGTTCCCCCATAGAGTGTCTATTGGAGTGGAGTATAAGTTGTTTCCTCTACCGGTTTTGCAGCATAAACCGCTTCTTCAGGAGGAATGGTCTATGGGACAGATAATACATTTAGACAAAGCATATTTACAGAGCAATATAAACTTTAACAACATATTACAATCAATGTTAAGGTAGGAAGACCTGCTCACCCGATTGGATGAAACCGACTAGCGACAGGACCCGACAAATTCTAATTAGAGATTGTCATTCACAATCCCCCTTGTCTGCCGCGGGGGGAATTAGTCGGGTCTTGACGCTAGTCTGTTTCCTCCAATCGGGTAAACAGGTCTTCCTACCTTAACATTGATTGTAATATGTTCTTAAAGTTCCAGTAGAGGAAACAACTTATACTCCACTCCAATAGACACTCTACGGGGGAACCCGTTAGTAGTTAGTTATTGGTGGTGTATTTTTTTTATACTTTTGTATGTTTTATATGTATTAAATTTGATTTTTATTACAATTAATTTGTCCTTGTATCAGTACCGAGATAGTCCATTAATCACTTTAGGTGGTCATGTGTATCGGTCAGCGTCAGCAACTGCCCCCACATTTCCACCTTCCCAATTTTTCATATATCAACTTGGATGATGGTACTTTCATATTATATATTATTCATTAATATATGAGGCTATACTCAAAA
Source organism: Lithobates sylvaticus (assembly GCA_028564925.1). Lineage (NCBI taxonomy): Eukaryota > Metazoa > Chordata > Amphibia > Anura > Ranidae > Lithobates > Lithobates sylvaticus. Next base: position 297,243,504 of record CM053031.1, on the reverse strand, counting down.
ATGTGTCATACATGCTTCATATAAGGAAAATCAGTGTCTTGCATGTAACTTTGCATATATATATTTATCTAAAGTAACCTATGGACCTGTAGTACCTTGTTTGTACTGCTTAAACTTAAATTCAATAAAAATACTGAAACTTAAAATCAAAAACTGGCAGATGACAGGAAAAAAAAATGTGACACTGCATTCTATTCGTATCGGATGTGGGCTTACAACATTATGAAAAGATTCAGCATATCAAAAAGACACCATGCATAACAATAGGCTTGTGCAAGCTGATAAATAGATTGGTGTTGTACCTGTTTCTGGGAAGTCTCAAATAATGAAAATAAAGAAAATATAGAAAAGCTGCTAGGTTGTTACCAAGATCTATCAGTTTTTTTTGTATTCAACACATTTTTATTGATTAAGAAAAGGGGTAACAAACAAGGATGGTACACGACACAGATATATTACAACAAATGTAAAACATATGTTATGTTCGGAATCGCAGTTCCATAAGGTAGTATAAATCAAACATTAACTGGTAATTCATGAATCAAACAGACAATTGTCAAGGTGGAGGACGCACAGCTGTCCACAGTGGAACAATCAGTTTTTTGATGATTTACACCAACCTTGTTGAAAAAGGTTTTAGGCTTGTGCAGAAAAAGAATAGAAAATATGGAGGAGCATGCCCTAGCACAAATGGGATATTTGCTGAATTTTTGGAGAGCCACAGGCACTTTACACCACCATTTCAAGGTCATATAACCCTAATTCTGGAGGCTACTGGCTATGGAGGAGTAGAACGAAAAGTATAAGATGGCATCCCTTTGATCAGGTGTGAAAAAAACACAAATTTTCATTTTTAATGTTTATTTTACCTTCTAAATATATTCGTTTTTTTTTTTTAATTTATAATACAATGGGATTCTAACAATTTAGCAGTTGAGTTTCATTGCACCAAATATTTTTCTGTATCTGTATTTGTAAATTTACTAACACAAGGTGGTTAAAAATAAATCTGTACTGAAAGATATGGAAGAACAAACATAAACACGCCACAAAACAAACAACATAAATAGACCTGAAGTGTGCCCTGGCCTGCTGTAAGGTAAGCCCTGGTGAGCTGGGCGGTGAGCCCAGTTTGCTGGGTGATATGCTAAGAAAAGGGCGCTTACCTTAAGAAGTAGTGGATGTTTCTGTAGAGAAACGTACTTTTGAAGTACTCTGAGAAAGGGAATGGGTGGGCGGGTACCGTGCACTGGAACCGACACCAGTCGTTGTGGGTGGTCTGATTAATTACCCTCCGGGCTCCTCCCATAATTACAGGCCACCATAATGGCCTTCTTATATATATATATATATATATATACAAATTTATTTTCAACCACCTTGTGTTAGTAAATTTACAAATGTACAGATACAGTAAAATGTAAAAAAAAAAGTTAAAAAAAAAAGTAAATGTATATATATATATAAATGTAGATTATTTTTAGGTCAGCATTGCACTCCAGAGTTTTCTACAAGCAACATTTGTCTAGAATAAAAATGGCAATAATTGTGATACACAGCACACAGAGCTGCATTTCATCCATTTCAGATTCACACCTCCTGTGCTTTAAGTGTTTTCAGCTTGGACAAATGGCTTGCAACAGAAAATACGACCAATCATCATTTTCCATTCATTCCTTAGTTTGGTATTACTGTAAATAAGGATGATAGATTTTGCTGGAGATAGTAAGAACATCATTATTGACACTGCCCAAAACCCGAGACCCAGATCATTAAGACCTAAAGAATAGGCAATAAATAAAATAGAACAGAAAAGTGTGTGGATGATTAATAAGCCCATCATTTTACACACAGTGCTTTTATACGCCTCAGTATTGACAGTGCCGGTAATCTTCATGACCTTCATTTTTTGACTGTGAAGTATGAGGGAGCCGATTGCTAAAATGGTGGGCATGGCCATCAATAAATAGGGCACCAAAAACACAGTCAAGATCAGAAACAACATTTTTCGACCCAAACTTTCGCCTTCATTAATATTGGCACTTGGGACTGCAGATCCGTTTGTGTAAACTTCTCCATTGACAGCAAATAACGCAAAACTCAGACAGCTGCAGCACAAAGAGAAAACCTCAACTGCGACCAGCAAACGAGGGATGACAGCAGTGACCTTCCTCTTCACCCAGGCTAGAAAACCGGACTTGATCTGTATGATTTTGATAAACAGGAAGAAGCAGAATATGGCAGTGGCATACAAAGTTGAACTGATGCTATAAATTATTAAGAAATTGAATACAACTTTTAAAGTGATCTTCATTTTAGACAAAAATATGTAACAGAAGAAGAATGAAATCATCACCGATGTTAAGATGATGCTGGACCTTGCCATTGCAGCCCGAATTGAATCTCCAGAATGAACAGTTTTAATTACATGAGCATTTTTTAGAATTACAAATACAATGAAGAGATTTATAAAAATCCCAATGACTACCTCCACTGTAATCACAGTAATACAAGCCACTATGATGGGACTGTTATAATCAATAGCCATCAGACAGGCTGGAGCTGCTCTAATCTTTATGGTTCAGAAGACTGAATGATTCTCTGTTCTTGGTAGCAGCGTTAAACTAAATCCTTTAGATTAATTTGCTTACATGTAAAGTCTTGGCTGAGAGCTATCAAATGTTGGCTATACCATGGAAACCTTTGAAAACATGGAAAATAAATTTGTTGAATGCAAAATAGATGCCTTTTCTAGTAGCTTCTGTAAAGATGCAGATGTTTTAATGGCAGACAAAAACACTCATTAGGAACTGTTTGACCCATTGTTCATTCTGGAGTTGAGTGAATTTGAAGGTATTCATTACTAATTTTTGGTGAAATCATAAGATTTTTAACAAAAATGTAAGAAATTTGGTAGGTCAATGGAGAATGTAAAATAAAGGTGCTTTTGGTGGGTTTTGGAGTGCAATGGGCTTTAAGTAAACAGACAGTGAAAAAAGATAAATAAAAAATGTAATTACATTGTACACAATTAACCATGAAATGCAAACACAAAAGGAAAATGATACAAACACAAAGGACACCAAATGAAATAAATTACTTATGTATGTACATAAAACAACCCAGCCATTTTTTATTTATTTTTTGTTACAGGCAATAGTTTCCCCCCCCCCCTTCCATTGGCGAGGTAGCAATAGTTTACATAATATAACTGGATACTAACATTTACAGTGTAGGTAAAATTGATACAGGGAATATTTGATTGCCTCTCTGGGGATCAGGAAGGAATTGTTTCCCCTGCTGGAGCAAATTGGATCATGCTTTGATGTTTTTTTTTTTGCCTTCCTCTGGATCAACTGTGGGTATAGGATTGTGTATATGGTATTGTATGATTTTGTTTTAGTTTTTTGGTTTTGTAACTATGTAACTATATGTCAGTGAGTTTCAAAAAAGGACACAAAATGGATTTTGAAATGAAAACCTATAGCCCTTTGGGACTAAACATAGATTTGGACATCAATTATTTAATTTATAGCTAAGAGCATATTCTGGTATTGCATGGCAACCCGGCGGCATACCTGCTGCATCTGTCAGAACAACCAAGAAGTATACAGTAAGTCCTATTTGACAATCCAACTGCTGAAAGTGGTGAAGGCCTGTATCCCACTCCTATGGAAGCCAACTTGCCTGCCAATTAAATCTCTTTGGTTGACCAAAGTGAATGAACTTTGGGACTTGGAAGAACTGACAGCCACCCTGCATAACATGGAAAAAACTTTCCAATCCATTTGGAGACCCTGGTAATTTTTTGCATACACTGATGCCTACCTCACTGCATGCACGCAACCTGAATTACTTCCTATACTATATAGCCCCCTCCCTGGGAGAGATCCCTCACCTCCTCCTTCCAATTCCCCCCTCCTCTTTCTTCCCTTCCCCTTTTCTCTGCCCAGCCATTTCTCTCTGACTGGTCAGCTCACTGTACTAACTGTTTTCCTACCCTGTCTGTTAACCATGCAATGCAACACCTTTTTCCCTATCACCAGGAAAACAGTACACCTTGGAGTTCACCTTGTTATATGATGATTCTCAGGTAATCTCTGCATTTACTATTTTAACCATATTTGGTTAGGTTACTATCCAAAATGGCTTTGACTTGCAGTGCCACTTTTGTTATTTTAAATATACTATACTTCGGATTCTACATATGTAACATCAGGTCTCTTTCTGATGTACTTGCCATTTGTACCTGTTACTACAGAGCTTTATTTCTCTCTGTATTGTGATCCGTTTGGAAAAATACAAATAAATAATAGCTAAGAGGACAATATTGTACTACAGAAGAAAATTGAAAATTCCCAACAGACCATCAACCAAATTTTGATAAATGAATGTTGATATCAGGATATTTCTAAAGTTATTAAAGTTGGTAAAAAATGAAGGCAAATCCTAACAATTATCTTTTCTTATTTGCTCCCTTTTGGTCTAAATGTACAAATTTGAGTGTTTTGTTATATCTTTTTGATAAATGTTATTCTGTCCTGTTGTCTACTCATTGGAAACTATTATCCAACATGAAGTGGTCTCTGTGGATCTTTCTTCTTCTTGACATCTCATGTACCATTGGGACCATTTTAAACTCCCTCGTGAGTATGTACAGTATACAAAGGATTTGTGCACAGGGAAGATCCTGAATGTGTGTGATCAGATCCTACTCATTATGGTTCACCAGTATCAACCTACAATAGATTATAATCCTTGATTCTTTGATATTATATATGTAGACATAGTTATTGTCAGTAAAGTCTCCACCTGCTATTAGCACTGTTAGACATTTGGCGTGCAGTACTGATGTCCACCAGCGGGTGTCTCCTGGCAGTCTGGAACTGTCAGGGGAGCTTTCTCCTGTTGGTGGTACTATTTGATCTTTGGGCCACAGTACTGGCGTCCACCAGCGGGGGTTTCCTGGCAGTGTGGAGCTGACATCATCTCCTGCGATCAGGCGTCACCTGAGCCTGATTGCAGAAGATGTGTATAAATACCCGGCCGCACACACACACTTAGTTGCCTTGGTATCTTCCTTGGGCCCTGACCGGAACCTGAGAGCTCTGTACCTGTATCTGAACCTGATCCTGTCTCTGTACCTGAACCCTGAACCTGAACCTTGTCCCTCCTGTGATCCTGTTACCCTTACCCTTAACAGCTGAAACTTTAGAGCTGTTTGTGTAAACTTCTCCACCTACAGTAAAGAGCACAAAACTCAGAAAGCTATAGCATTCAAATTGCAGGTCCTTGTGAGCCACAAAGTAAAACAGAATTTCCAGTCTGTCATTTTGAGGCAGGAGGTCAGGAAAATAACAAGGAACATGAAGCAGGGGCGGAAGGACAGGGATTGACAGGAAAAAAAGTGTGGGGGGTAGAAGGAGGTTAGGTGGGATATGGCTCTGGAGGTGGCAAAGTAGGATATGTGTCCATGTTGAGTGCTGGAGGGAGCCCAGCCCAGGAGAAAACTACACATTAAGGGAAACTTACTGTTTGAGGATAGACCTTTATTCTGAAGAACATGTGTATTGCACTCAATAAAACCATGTAGGCCTTAATTTGTATTCATGGCTTTGTAAGGCGGCTGTAAGGTTTTTTTCATACGTCTTGCATCAATTATTTTGGAAAACCACAAGGTAAGAGTAGGGGGAAGATCTGTTTTGGAGAACATGGATATAAGTCCTGGCTAGGAAAGCAAAGCACAAAGACAGCGCTCACAACAGGGAACATACCTAATAGATAACGGCTGGAGTCCTTCACTGGGTGCTCTGGCTCAAATGGCCTCCAGCAATTGAAAACGCAACACCAAGAAAAAATGTAGCCGGCAACTCAAGAATCCCATGAAAATCTTAGCTAAATCTTAGATATTAGATATATATCTTAGATAAAAAATAGCTGACGTGTTTCGGCTTACAACCTTGTTTGCAGCATATTCGCAAAATGAATGACAGAACATTTATACTACATGCTTCATATATGAAAAATTGGGAAGGTGGAAATGTGGGGGCAGCTGCTGACGCTGACCAATACACATGACCACCTCAAGTGATTAATGGACTATCTCAGTACTGATACAAGGACAAATTAATTGGAATACAAATCCAATTTTAATACATATAAAACATACAAAAGTATTAAAAAATACACCACAATAACTAACGGGTTCCCCCCATAGAGTGTCTATTGGAGTGGAGTATAAGTTGTTTCCTCTACCGGTTTTGCAGCATAAACCGCTTCTTCAGGAGGAATGGTCTATGGGACAGATAATACATTTAGACAAAGCATATTTACAGAGCAATATAAATTTTAACAACATATTACAATCAATGTTAAGGTAGGAAGACCTGCTCACCCGATTGGATGAAACCGACTAGCGACAGGACCCGACAAATTCTAATTAGAGATTGTCATTCACAATCCCCCTTGTCTGCCGCGGGGGGAATTAGTCGGGTCTTGACGCTAGTCTGTTTCCTCCAATCGGGTAAACAGGTCTTCCTACCTTAACATTGATTGTAATATGTTCTTAAAATTCCAGTAGAGGTAACAACTTATACTCCACTCCAATAGACACTCTACGGGGGAACCCGTTAGTAGTTAGTTATTGGTGGTGTATTTTTTTAATACTTTTGTATGTTTTATATGTATTAAATTTGATTTTTATTACAATTAATTTGTCCTTGTATCAGTACCGACATAGTCCATTAATCACTTTAGGTGGTCATGTGTATCGGTCAGCGTCAGCAACTGCCCCCACATTTCCACCTTCCCAATTTTTCATATATCAACTTGGATGATGGTACTTTCATATTATATATTATTCATTAATATATGAGGCTATACTCAAAAATGTGTCATACATGCTTCATATAAGGAAAATCAGTGTCTTGCATGTAACTTTGCATATATACATTTATCTAAAGTAACCTATGGACCTGTACTACCTTGTTTGTACTCCTTAAACTTAAATTCAATAAAAATACTGAAACTTAAAATCAAAAACTGGCAGATGACAGGAAAAAAAAAGTGACACTGCATTCTATTCGTATCGGATGTGGGCTTACAACATTATGAAAAGATTCAGCATATCAAAAAGACACCATGCATAACAATAGGCTTGTGCAAGCTGATAAATAGATTGGTGTTGTACCTGTTTCTGGGAAGTCTCAAATAATTTAAGAGAAAAGCTGCTAGGTTGTCACCAAGATCTATCAGTTTTTTTTTTTGTATTCAATACATTTTTATTGATTAAGAAAAGGGGTAACAAACAAGGATGGTACACGACACAGATATATCACAACAAATGTAAAACATATGTTATGTTCGGAATTGCAGTTCCATAAGGTAGTATACATCAAACATTAACTGGTAATTCATGAATCAAACAGACAATTGTCAAGGTGGAGGACGCACAGCTGTCCACAGTGGATCAATCCGTTTTTTGATGATTTACACCAACCTTGTCGAAAAAGGTTTAAGGCTTGTGCAGAAAAAGAATAGAAAATATGGAGGAGCATGCCATCTGATTCTCCACTCCAGCACAAATGGGATATTTGCTGAATTTTTGGAGAGCCACAGGCACTTTACACCACCATTTCAAGGTCATATAACCCTAATTCTGGAGGCTACTGGCTATGGAGGAGTAGAACGAAAAGTATAAGATGGCATCCCTTTGATCAGGTGTGAAAAAAACACAAATTTTCATTTTTAATGTTTATTTTACCTTCTAAATATATTTGTTTTTGTTTTTCTTTTTAATTTAAGTTAAATTATTTTTATTTGGTGTGGTTAAAAAAAACACAATATTTATTCATTTTTTCACTGTGAAGTGTGAGGGAGCCGATTGCTAAAATGGTGGGCATGGCCATCAATAAATAGGTCAAGATCAGAAACGACATTTTTCGACCCAAACTTTCGCCTTCATTAATATTGGTAGTTGGGACTGCATGCAGATCCGTTTGTGTAAACTTCTCCATTGACAGCACATAACGCAAAACTCAGAAAGCTGCAGCAGAAAGAGAAGACCTCGACTGCGACCAGCAACCGAGGGATGACAGCAGTGACCTTCCTCTTCACCCAGGCCAGAACACCGGACTTGATCTGTACGATTTTGATGAACAGGAAGAAGCAGAATATGGCAGTGGCATACAAAGTTGAACTGATGCCATAAATGATTAAGAAATTGAATACAACTTTTAAAGTGTCATTAATTTTCGACAAAAATATGTAACAGAAGAAGATTGAAATCAGCACCAATGTTAAGATGATGCTGGACCTTGCCATTGCAGCCCGAATTGAATCTCCAGAATGAACAGTTTTAATTCTATGAGCATTTTCTAGAATTACAAATACAATGAAGAGATTTATGAAAATCCCAATGACTACCTCCACTGTAATCACAGTAATACAAGCCACTATGATGGGACTGTTATAATCAATAGCCATCAGACAGGCTGGAGCTGCTCTAATCTTTATGGTTCAGAAGACTGAATGATTCTCTGTTCTTGGTAGCAGCGTTAAACTAAATCCTTTAGATTAATTTGCTTACATGTAAAGTCTTGGCTGAGAGCTATCAAATGTTGGCTATACCATGGAAACCTTTGAAAACATGGAAAATAAATTTGTTGAATGCAAAATAGATGCCTTTTCTAGTAGCTTCTGTAAAGATGCAGATGTTTTAATGGCAGACAAAAACACTCATTAGGAACTGTTTGACCCATTGTTCATTCTGGAGTTGAGTGAATTTGAAGGTATTCATTACTAATTTTTGGTGAAATCATAAGATTTTTAACAAAAATGTAAGAAATTTGGTAGGTCAATGGAGAATGTAAAATAAAGGTGCTTTTGGTGGGTTTTGGAGTGCAATGGGCTTTAAGTAAACAGACAGTGAAAAAAGATAAATAAAAAATGTAATTACATTGTACACAATTAACCATGAAATGCAAACACAAAAGGAAAATGATACAAACACAAAGGACACCAAATGAAATAAATTACTTATGTATGTACATAAAACAACCCAGCCATTTTTTATTTATTTTTTGTTACAGGCAATAGTTTCCCCCCCCCCTTCCATTGGCGAGGTAGCAATAGTTTACATAATATAACTGGATACTAACATTTACAGTGTAGGTAAAATTGATACAGGGAATATTTGATTGCCTCTCTGGGGATCAGGAAGGAATTGTTTCCCCTGCTGGAGCAAATTGGATCATGCTTTGATGTTTTTTTTTTGCCTTCCTCTGGATCAACTGTGGGTATAGGATTGTGTATATGGTATTGTATGATTTTGTTTTAGTTTTTTGGTTTTGTAACTATGTAACTATATGTCAGTGAGTTTCAAAAAAGGACACAAAATGGATTTTGAAATGAAAACCTATAGCCCTTTGGGACTAAACATAGATTTGGACATCAATTATTTAATTTATAGCTAAGAGCATATTCTGGTATTGCATGGCAACCCGGCGGCATACCTGCTGCATCTGTCAGAACAACCAAGAAGTATACAGTAAGTCCTATTTGACAATCCAACTGCTGAAAGTGGTGAAGGCCTGTATCCCACTCCTATGGAAGCCAACTTGCCTGCCAATTAAATCTCTTTGGTTGACCAAAGTGAATGAACTTTGGGACTTGGAAGAACTGACAGCCACCCTGCATAACATGGAAAAAACTTTCCAATCCATTTGGAGACCCTGGTAATTTTTTGCATACACTGATGCCTACCTCACTGCATGCACGCAACCTGAATTACTTCCTATACTATATAGCCCCCTCCCTGGGAGAGATCCCTCACCTCCTCCTTCCAATTCCCCCCTCCTCTTTCTTCCCTTCCCCTTTTCTCTGCCCAGCCATTTCTCTCTGACTGGTCAGCTCACTGTACTAACTGTTTTCCTACCCTGTCTGTTAACCATGCAATGCAACACCTTTTTCCCTATCACCAGGAAAACAGTACACCTTGGAGTTCACCTTGTTATATGATGATTCTCAGGTAATCTCTGCATTTACTATTTTAACCATATTTGGTTAGGTTACTATCCAAAATGGCTTTGACTTGCAGTGCCACTTTTGTTATTTTAAATATACTATACTTCGGATTCTACATATGTAACATCAGGTCTCTTTCTGATGTACTTGCCATTTGTACCTGTTACTACAGAGCTTTATTTCTCTCTGTATTGTGATCCGTTTGGAAAAATACAAATAAATAATAGCTAAGAGGACAATATTGTACTACAGAAGAAAATTGAAAATTCCCAACAGACCATCAACCAAATTTTGATAAATGAATGTTGATATCAGGATATTTCTAAAGTTATTAAAGTTGGTAAAAAATGAAGGCAAATCCTAACAATTATCTTTTCTTATTTGCTCCCTTTTGGTCTAAATGTACAAATTTGAGTGTTTTGTTATATCTTTTTGATAAATGTTATTCTGTCCTGTTGTCTACTCATTGGAAACTATTATCCAACATGAAGTGGTCTCTGTGGATCTTTCTTCTTCTTGACATCTCATGTACCATTGGGACCATTTTAAAACTCCCTCGTGAGTATGTACAGTATACAAAGGATTTGTGCACAGGGAAGATCCTGAATGTGTGTGATCAGATCCTACTCATTATGGTTCACCAGTATCAACCTACAATAGATTATAATCCTTGATTCTTTGATATTATATATGTAGACATAGTTATTGTCAGTAAAGTCTCCACCTGCTATTAGCACTGTTAGACATTTGGCGTGCAGTACTGATGTCCACCAGCGGGTGTCTCCTGGCAGTCTGGAACTGTCAGGGGAGCTTTTTCCTGTTGGTGGTACTATGTGATCTTGGGCCACAGTACTGGCGTCCACCAGCGGGGGTTCCTGGCAGTGTGGAGCTGACATCATCTCCTGCGATCAGGCGTCACCTGAGCCTGATTGCAGAAGATGTGTATAAAATACCCGGCCGCACACACACAAAGTATAAGATGGCATCCCTTTGATCAGAGCTGGTGTGAAAAAAACACAAAATTTTTAATGTTTATTTTACCTTCTAAATATATTTGTTTTTGTTTTTCTTTTTAATTTATAATTCAATGGGATTCTAACAATTTAGCAGTTAAGTTTCATTGCACCAAATTTTTTACTGTATCTGTACATTTGTAAATTTACTAACACAAGGTGGTTAAAAATAAATCTGTATATATATATATATATATATATATATATATATATATATATATATATATATTATATATATATATATATATATATATATATATATATATATATATATATGTATATATATATATATGCATTTATATATATTTATGGTCGGAGCCCTCCGCCCTGAAAGATATGGAAGAACAAACATAAACACGCCACAAAACAAACCACATAAATAGACCTGAAGTGTGCCCTGGCCTGCTGTAAGGTAAGCCCTGGTGAGCTGGTTGGTGAGCCCAGTTCTGCTGGGTGATATGCTAAGAAAAGGGCGCTTACCTTAAGAAGTAGTGGATGTTTCTGTAGACTAAACGTACTTTTGAAGTACTCTGAGAAAGGGAATGGGTGGGCGGAGACCGCGCACTGGAACCGACACCGGTCGTTGTGGGTGGTCTGGTTATATACCCTCCGGGCTCCTCCCATAATTACAGGCCACCATACTGGCCTTCTATATATATATATATATATATATATATATATATATATATATATATACAGATTTATTTTAACCAATCTGTGTTAGTAAATTTACAAATGTACAGATACAGTAATATATATATATATAAATATATATATATATATATATATATATATATATATATATATATATATATATATACAAATTTATTTTCTTCAACCACCTTGTGTTAGTAAATTTACAAATGTACAGATACAGTAAAAAAAAAAAAATATATATATATATATATATATATATATATATATATATATATATATATATATATATATATATATATATTTAAAATATATATATTTATATATAAATGTAAATATATTATTTTTAGGTCAGCATTGCACTCCAGAGTTTTCTACAAGCAACATTTGTCTAGAATAAAAATGGCAATAATTGTGATACACAGCACACAGAGCAAATGCATTTCATCCATTTCAGATTCACGCCTACTGTGCTTTAAGTGTTTTCAGCTTGGACAAATGGCTTGCAACAGAAAATACGACCAATCATCATTTTCCATTCATTCCTTAGTTTGGTATTACTGTAAATAAGGATGATAGATTTTGCTGGAGATAGTAAGAACATAATTATTGACTCTGCCCAAAACCTGAGACCCAGATCATCAAGACCTGAAAAAAAGGCAATAAATAAAATAGAACAGAAAAGTGTGTGGATGATTAATAAGCCCATCATTTTATACACAGTGCTTTTATACGCCTCAGTATTGACAGCGCCGGTAATCTTCATGACCTTCATTTTTTCACTGTGAAGTGTGAGGGAGCCGATTGCTAAAATGGTGGGCATGGCCATCAATAAATAGGGCACCAAAAAAACAGTCAAGATCAGAAACGACATTTTTCGACCCAAACTTTCGCCTTCATTAATATTGGTAGTTGGGACTGCAGATCCGTTTGTGTAAACTTCTCCATTGACAGCACATAACGCAAAACTCAGAAAGCTGCAGCAGAAAGAGAAGACCTCGACTGCAACCAGCAACCGAGGGATGACAGCAGTGACCTTCCTCTTCACCCAGGCCAGAACACCGGACTTGATCTGTACGATTTTGATGAACAGGAAGAAGCAGAATATGGCAGTGGCATACAAAGTTGAACTGATACCATAAATGATTAAGAAATTGAATACAACTTTTAAAGTGTCATTAATTTTCGACAAAAATATGTAACAGAAGAAGATTGAAATCAGCACCAATGTTAAGATGATGCTGGACCTTGCCATTGCAGCCCGAATTGAATCTCCAGAATGAACAGTTTTAATTCTATGAGCATTTTTTAGAATTACAAATACAATGAAGAGATTTATGAAAATCCCAATGACTACCTCCACTGTAATCACAGTAATACAAGCCACTATGATGGGACTGTTATAATCAATAGCCATCAGACAGGCTGGAGCTGCTCTAATCTTTATGGTTCAGAAGACTGAATGATTCTCTGTTCGTGGTAGCAGCGTTAAACCAAATCCTTTAGATTCATTTGCTTACATGTAAAGTCTTGGCTGAGAGCTATCAAATGTTGGCTATACCATGGAAACCTTTGAAAACATGGAAAATACATTTGTTGAATGCAAAATAGATGCCTCCTGTAAAGATGCAGATGTTATAATGGCAGACAAAAACACTCATTAGGAACTGTTTGACCCATTGTTAATTCTGGAGTTGAGTGAAATTTAAGGTATATATTACTCTTTTTAATTTTTGGTGAAATCATAAGATTTTAACAAAATGTAAGAATGTTGGTAGGTCAATGGAGAATGTAAAATAAAGGTGCTTTTGGTGGGTTTTGGAGTGCAATGGGCTTTAAGTAAACAGACAGTGAAACAAAGATAAATAAAAAATGTAATCACATTGTACACAAGTAACCATGAAATACAAACACAAAAGGAAAATGGTCCAAACACAAAGGACACCAAATTAAATAAATTACTAATCGATGCACATAAAACAACCCAGCCATTTTTATTAATTTTTTGTTACAGGCAATAGTTTACCCCCCATTGGCGAGGTAGCAGTAGTTTACATAATGTAACTGGATACTAACATTTACAGTGTAGGTAAAATTGATCCTGGGGATATTTGATTGCCTCTCTGGGGATTAGGAAGGAATTTTTTCCCCTGCTGGAGCAAATTGGATCATGCTTTGCTGTTTTTTTTTTTTTGCCTTCCTCTGGATCAACTGTGGGTATAGGATTGTGTATATGGTATTGTATGATTTTGTTTTTGTTTTTTTCTGTTTTGTAACTATGTAACTATATGTCAGTAAGTTGCAAAGAAGGAAACAAAACAGATTTTGAAATGAAAACCTATAGCCCTTTAGGACTAAACATAGATTGGGACATCAATTATTTTATTTATAGCTAAGAGCATATTCTGGTATTGCCCCCAATTTAAGCATTTCTGGTGGGAGGTGACGAGCACAATCGAACAACTCACCTTGGTTGACTTGCATGACAAACCAGGGTACATATTCACAAGCAAACCATGGATCCGCAATTTTCGTCCAAAAAGTTTTAATGAAAAAGATCACATCACAAAAGAAGGTGCAACGTTTTGGAGCCACGCAGGACCCCTTCATCAGGCATGTGATTAATTCCAGGACCCAACTGGTAATCGCTGCAGCACCCACCATTTTATGAGCCATTTCTACCAGGAACGTGTGCGATAGGAATATTGATCAGATTGCATGACAACCCGGCAGCATACCTGCTGCATCTGTCAGAACGCCCCATCAAGAAGTGTACAGTAAGTTCTATTTGACCATCCAACCACTGAAAGTGGTGAAGGGCTATATACCACTGCTTTGGAAGTTAACTTGCCTGCCAATTAAATCTCTTTGGTTGACCAAAGTGAATGACCTTTGGGACTTGGAAGAACTGACAGCCACCCTGCATAACATGGAAAAAACTTTCCAATCCATTTGGAGACCCTGGTAATACTTTGCATACACTGATGCCTACCTCACTGCACGCACGCAACCTGAATGACTTCCTATACTATGCAGCCCCCTGTCTAGCACCCCTGGTAGAGATGACAGGGAGTGAAAGACACAGAGTGACAAGAGGGCCGATGTAGCAGGTGGCTTAGGACGGGTCTTGGCAGGAACCTGATAGCTGCAGATCACCGGATGGGCACAGAGGACTGGAACTCCATGTTGCTGGATCAGCAGGCAGAGTCGTGGTCAGAACATAAGCCAGGAGGTCATCAACAGCCGAGCAGAGCAGGTACCGGAACATGAGACAGAATCAGACAGCATACAGGCCAGGTTCGGTACACAGTCGGGCAGCGCAGTACAGGAGCATGAAGCAGGAACAAGGTCAAACACAAGCCGAGGTCACAGGAAGGCAGGCAGAAATCAATGGGAATGTTCAGGTACAAGCCGGGTCAAACACAGGAACGCTGGAACAGATCAGATACAGGTAACAGGTACTTGCTGAAAGACCACTCAGCAAGGCTCATGTGTCAGTGTTTCGTTTAAATAAACTTACTTGGCGCCCAGACGTGTGCGTGCCTCTGTGTGCGCGCATTGGCGCACATCTGTGTGCGTGCATTAGCATGCATTTGTGTGCACGCGTTGGCAGGCGCATGTGCCAATACACACTGGTGTGCCCGTGCTTGTGTGCAGGTGCATGTCTGTTAGCCAAACTTCCCTTACACTTCCCTTCCCCTTTCCTTTGCCCAGCCATTTCTCTCTGACTGGTAAGCTCACTGTACTAACTGTTTTCCGGCCCTGTCTGTTAACCTCTCTGGCAGTAATCCTGAGTCTGGCTCGGGGTGGAAACTGCAGTACCATAAGCGGTAACCCCCGAGCCAGACTCGGACTCGCATTGCAGCATACAGGGGAAGTTACTTACCTTGTCCCCTGGATCCTGCAATGTCTCCCTGCTGTGTGTGCGAGCTCCTTCGCTCGATTCACACAGTGCCGAGTGCCGCTGATCTCCGTTCCCTGCGATGTTACGAGGCACGGGAGCGGAGATCGGCGCCAAATTCTAAAAAGTTAAAACACACAATACACATACAGTACTGTAATCTTACAAATTACAGTACTGTATAAAAAAAATACACATCCCCTTTGTCCCTAGTGGTCTGCCCAGTGCCCTGCATGTCATTTTATATAATAAATACATTTTTTTTTTCTGCCTGGAAACTGGAGATTGTCCATAGCAACCAAAAAGTGTCCCTTTATGTCAAAAGTGGTTTTAGACCAGCTAGAAAATAGCAATAATAAATTAGAATCACAATTCATCATCAAACACTAAATCTAATGACAGTGACAATCTGCAACTGAGCAAATGTCAGTGTTTTTTGATTTGATTACATTATTGAATAATTTTTATAGTTATTTATTATATTATAATTTATGATTTTGTGTTTCAAACTTTATCATACCCGGGATGTCTACTAGACTACAATATAAAACGCCAAATTGCCATGCAAAATAATTGTACCGCTTTTGGTACAAAATTCCAGACATAATCATACCGCCAGGGAGGTTAACCATGCATTGTAACACCTTTTTCCCTATCACCAGGAAAACAGTACACCTTGGAGTTCACCTTGTTATATGATGATTCTCAGGTAATCTCTGCATTTACTATTTTAACCAGATTTGGTTAGGTTACTATCCAAAATGGCTTTGACTTGCCGTGCCACTTTTGTTATTTTAAACATACGATTCTTCGGATTCTACATATGTAACACCAGGTCTCTTTCTGATGTACTTGCCAATTGTACATGTTACTACAGAGCTTTATTTATCTCTGTATTGTGATCCTTTTGAAAAAAAAATAATAGCTAAGAGGACAATATTTTAAACATAGTACTACAGAACCATCAAACAAATTTTGATAAATGAATGTTGATATCAGGATATTTCTAAAGTTATCAAAGTTGGTGAAATGAAGGTAAATCCTAACAATTATCTTTTCTTATTTGCTCCCTTTTGATCTAAATGTACACATTTTTGTTATATCTTTTTGATAAATGTTATTCTACTCAGTGGCTACTAAGAGAAGAGGGATAAGTAAACCAGCATCAACCTGCTATCTACTCATTGGAAACTATTATCCAACAAGAAGTGGTCTCTGTGGATCTCTCTCCTTCTTGACATCTCATGTACCATCGGGACCATCTTAAACTCCCTCGTGAGTATGTACAGTATACAAAGAATTTGTGCACAGGGAAGATCCTGAATGTGTGTGATCAGATCCTACTCATTATGGTTCACCTATACCAACCTACAATAGATTATCACCCTTGATTCTTTGATATTATATATGTAGACATAGTTATTGTCAGGAAAGGTTCAACCTGCTAATAGCACTGTCAGACATTTGGTGTGCACTACTGATGTCCACCAGCGGGTGTCTCCTGGCAGTCTGGAACTGTCAGGGGAGCTTTCTCCTGCTGGTGGTACTATGTGATCTTAGGGGCCGCAGTACTGGTGTGCACCAGCGGGTGGTTCCTGGCAGTGTGGAGCCGACATCATCTCCTGCGATCAGGCGTCACCTGAGTCTGATTGCAGGAGATGTGTATAAATACCCGGCCGCACACACACATAATTGCCTTGGTATCTTCCTTGCGCCCTGACCTGATACAGAGATCTCTGTACCTGAACCCTGAACCTGATCCTGTCTCTGTACCTGAACCCTGTCCCTCCTGTGATCCTGTTACCCTTACCCTTGCCCTGCAGCCTTATCCATCCATCCTTTCCTTGTCCTGTTTGTTCCCTGTCCCCATCTGCTGACCTCCTGTTGATGGCCATGGCCTGGCTACGTTTATGATTCCGGTATCCCCCATTGTATATATATATATATATATATCTCTGATTATTATTATTATTTGTGGGTCTCTGTTTGTGATTTGGTTGGTTGTTCACTGTATTGTATTGGAGGTGGTTGTGTTTATATGTTTCACTTATCTTAATAAATCACAATATACTCACTTACATACGTCTGGTTTCCTCTGTTGCTGTCCACACAGTTCTGGTCACACCTGATACATGATAGTTATATGGTAGTACCAAAAGAGGTATTCTTATATCCTTGTGTTGTTATAGTTTTTTTTTTTTCCTGATTGAGGCTACATTTTGACAATTAGCCATCAACTCAACCTAATGAATGAATGATTTGTATAGCGCTGCAACTGCAAACTGAATTTCCTCGAGGCGCTTTATCCAACCTGCGTTGATTCCATCTTAGAAGAGGTGGGTCTTGAGTTTTTTCCTGAAGGCCCCATGGTCTTTTTCCTAATACTGTGTGAAACTAGACAATGCAGATTTTTTTTCGAAATTCGTACATTCGTACGAATCCGTAGTACGAATTTTTTTCGAATACGAATTCTGTACGGAATACGAAATTCCGTTTATGAATTTTGGCTCCAAATTATTCGAATCCAACTACCAAATATCGAATTTCAACTAATATGAAAGAAATTATTATAGCGGATATAATGAATGATTCGAATGATTCGAATGATTCAAATGAATACGAAATTCCGTTTATGAATTTCGGCTCCAAATTATTCGAATCCAACTACCAAATATCGAATTTCAACTAATACGAAAGAAATTATTATAGCGGATATAACGAATGATTCGATTGATTCGAATGAATTCGAGATTCAGTAAATCTCATATCGAGAACTGTCCCTGCACAAAGTGTAATTTTTGCAGGAAAAAAAGCTATTTAAAATCACTCTCAGCTAATGAATTGTTGGCTCCAGTAACACAGAGAAAAGTCATTCATTGAAAGTCATTGATGAAAAAAACAAAGCGTGGGAGTCCCCCCAAATTCAATAACCAGGCCCTTCAGGTCTGCTATGGATATTAAGGGGAACCCCACTTCAAATTTTTTTTTTAAAAATGACATGGGGTCCCCCTAAATATCCATACCAGACCCTTCAGGTCTGGGATGGATTTTAAGGGGAATCCCGGCCAAAAAAAAATGGCGTGGTGTCCCCCTCAAAATCCATACCAGACCCTTTATCTGAGCATGCAACCTTGCAGGCCGCAGGAAAAGAGGGGGGGACGAGAGCGCACCCCCCCTCCTGAACCGTACCAGGCCACATGCCCTCAACATTGGGAGGGTGCTTTGATGAGGACAAGGGCCTCTTCCCCACAACCCTGGCCATTGGTTGTGGGGGTCTGCGGGCGGGGGGCTTATCGGAATCTGGAAGCCCCCTTTAACAAGGGGACCCCCAGATCCCAGCCACCCCCTGTGTGAAATGGTAAGGGGGTACAAAAGTATCCCTACCATTTCACCAAAAAAGTGACAAAAATGGTAAAAATGACAGGAGACAGTCTTTGACAATTCCTTTATTAAAATCTTCTTTCTTCTGGTCTTCTTCCTTCTTCCTTTCTTCATCCTTCGGTTTCTTCATCTTCTCCTTCCGGCATCTTCTTCCATCTTCTTCTTCCATCTTCTTCTTCCTCCGATCCGCTTCTTCTTGCTCTGGTCTTCTCGTCATGGGGAAAGCCATAGGGAGGTCCCCATGATGTCCCCGTGCGTCAGAGGGGGGCGGGGTCACCAGGTGGCCCCGCCCTCCATTATAAAAGACCTGTCAGACGCAGCGAAGCCTCACACAGCGGGAGCCTCCCATTGCGAGGAGCGGCCCAAGAAGAGACGCGGACGCCATGGAAGAAGATGCCGGACGAGAAGACCAGAGCAAGAAGAAGTGGATCGGAGGAAGAAGAAGATGGAAGAAGATGCCGGAAGGAGAAGATGAAGAAACCGAAGGATGAAGAAAGGAAGAAGGAAGAAGACCAGAAGAAAGAAGATTTTAATAAAGGAATTGTCAAAGACCGTCTCCTGTCATTTTTACCATTTTTGTCACTTTTTTGGTGAAATGGTAGGGGTACAACCCTTACCATTTCACACAGGGGGGGCCGGGATCTGGGGGTCCCCTTGTTAAAGGGGGCTTCCAGATTCCGATAAGCCCCCTGCCCGCAGACCCCCACAACCAATGGCCAGGGTTGTGGGGATGAGGCCCTCGTCCCCCCTCTTTTCCTGCGGCCTGCCAGGTTGCATGCTCGGATAAGGGTCTGGTATGGATTTTGAGGGGGACCCCACGCCATTTTTTTTTTGGCCAGGGTTTCCCTTAAAATCCATCCCAGACCTGAAGGCTCTGGTATGGATATTTAGGGGGGACCCCACGTTATTTTTTTTGAATTTGAAGTGGGGTTCCCCTTAATATCCATAGAAGACCTGAAGGGCCTGGTTATTGAATTTGGGGGGACCCCCACGCTTTTTTATCAATGACTTTCAATGAATGACTGTTCTCTGTGTTACGGGACCCAACAATTCATTAGCCACGAGTGATTTTAAATAGCTTTTTTTCCTGCAAAAATGACACTTTGTGCAGGGACAGTTCTTGATATTAGATATACTGAATCTCAAATTCATTTGAATCATTTGAATCATTCGTTATATCCGCTATAATAATTTCTTTCGTATTAGTTGAAATGTGATATTTGGTAGTTGGATTCAAATTGTTCTCTGTGTTACAGGAACCGGCAATTCATTAGCCGCTAGTGATTTTAAATAGCTTTTTTTCCTGTAAAAATGATACTTTGTACAGGGACAGTTCTAAGCACGGGAAACATGCGCCCCTTCACAGACATACTATAGAGTTGTAACGTTAATACGTTTTCGAATAATTCGTTATTATTAACGATAGGGTTGAGCGAACCCGAACTGTAAAGTTCGGGTCCGTACCGGACTTTTGGGTGTTCGGGACCCAGACCCGAACCCGAACTATTGGCTGTAAGTTCGGGTTCGGGTCCGGTGTTCGGCGCAGTATTGACGCCTTTTTAACAGCTGCAGGGCAGCCAATCGACGATCGTTTCACTAGTGTGCCCTTAGAAGCCATCACAGCCATGCCTACTAATGGCATGGCTGTGATTGGGCAGTGCAGCATGTGACCCAGCCTCTATATATAGTACACACAGCACAGCGTCATTCTGCTATAGACAGGGCTATAGACTATAGATTTTAGGAGTTAGTGTGATTCAGTCAGTCAGGCAGTCAGCATTCCTTAACTTTGCTTCTAATTAGTTAGATCAGTGAGCGATCTACATAGCTAGAGTAGAGTAGGGAGTTTCTTTAGTAAGTAAAAGAAAGAGGCAGAGAGAATTATTGAAGAGATTCCTAAATCAATTGTACCCTGGCTGGGGTGCAGTGCACAGTCTTTTAACAGTGCCATGAGGCCAGTGCCAGACAAAATATAAAAGTTTTACCTGCAAGCTCAGTGCACCATTAGGACCAACACTGCATATAGTAAGAGATACACCATAGTCTGTGTGTATTCTGCTATTGGAAACACATTGCATAAAAATTTAATTTTGCTTTTTTTTTTCCCAATAGCATTTTCTGCATGTCCATACACGCTGTAGACAGTATTCTGATATTGGAAAAACATTGCAAAAAAATTTAATTTTGCTGTGTTTTTTTTTCCCAATAGCATTTTCTGCGTGTTCATACATACACGCTGTAGACACTATCCGTGTATTCTGATATTGCAAAAACATTGTAAAAAAATTTAATTTTGCTGTGTTTTTTTTTTCCCAATAGCATTTTCTGCGTGTTCATACATACACGCTGTAGACACAATCCGTGTATTCTGATATTGCAAAAACATTGCAAAAAAATTTAATTTTGCAGTGTTTTTTTTTCCCCAATAGCATTCTCTGCGTTTTCATAAACGCTTTACATACTAACCGTGTATTCTGATATTGGAAAAACATTGCAAAAATTTTTTATTTTGCGGTGTTTTTTTTCTTCCCAATAGCATTTTCTGCGTTTTCATAAACGCTTTAGACACTATCCGTTTATTCTGATATTGGAAAAACATTGCAAAAAAATTTAATTTTGCAGTGTTTTTTTTTCCCAATAGCATTTTCTCTTTTGTTTGGACACTTCACCTAGATAGACCTCAGAATGTGAAAGGTAGTGTGTTTAACATGATGTTTGGTTGCTGTTTGCCTTTTGCAATGACGTTCACTTGCATTGTGCTTAGAGTGGGATCCCTCACGAGACACATTAGAGTGGGATCCCTCACGAGACACATTAGAGTGGGATCCCTCACGAGACACATTAGAGTGGGATCCCTCACGAGACACATTTGGAGAATCAGAAACAATGTTGCTCAGTACAGGTATCACATAGCTGGTAGAACAGAGCCTAAAATTATGAGGAAGGCCACTCTTAGCCCCCGTACACAGGGTTGGAAATTCCGACCACAAAATCCGTCTGATTTTTTCAGACTGATTTTGTCCAAAACTGGTGTTGCATACACACGGTCGGACAAAGTTGTCGGGAAATCCGATCGTTCCGAACGTGGTGACGTTCGTTGCGTATGACGGAAGTACGTAGAGGCTAGTAGCCAATAGCTTTGGTCTTGTAATTTGATCTGAGCATGCATGGCACTTTGTCAGTTGGAATTCTCTACACGCGATCGGAAAAAAATCTGGTTGGATTTTGTTGTCAGGAAAATTTGAGATCCTGCTCTCAAATTTTTTCCATCGGAAATTATGATGGAAAAAGCCAGATAGAGCCCACACACAATCAGATTTTCCGACAACATAATCCGATCGGACTTTTTCCATCGGAATATCCGACCGGGTGTACGGGGCATTACAGCTCTGAATAGGGGCCCCTTGTAGTGTGAACAGAAGCCGCATGAGTGCAGAGTGGCACACTCCAGACTTGCTTCAACAATTCTTCAGCACTCAATAGTGATGGCCAGACAATAGAGTGAATGTTTATTGCACATAATTTTGGCACTTTAAAGAAATTCCCAGATGAACTTTCAAGAAGAAGATCTACCATATATACTCAAGTATAAGCCGAGTTTTTCAGCACATTTTTTTGTGCTGAAAGTGCCCCCCTCGGCTTATACTCGAGTCAAGCACTTTTCTGCAGCAGATAATTACATTTTCCGACCCGACTTTGGGGCCCCGTATCTCCCCGTATCTTGGGGCCACTTAGTGTTAGGAACCCCAAATTTGGTGTGAAAACCCAGTGGTACCAACACTACAACATATCTACATTTGGAGTTTCTAGCATCAAGTGGCCCCAAGATACGGGGCCCCAAAGTCGGTTCGGAAAATGTCATTCCCTGCTGCAGAAAAGTGCTTGACATTTTCCTATCCGAATTTGGGGCCATGTATCTCGGGGCCACTTAGTGTTAGGAACCCCTAATTCTGTGTTAAAACCCAGTGGAACGAACACTAAAACATATTCAAATTTGGGATTCCTAGCACCAAGTGGCCCCGAGATACACGGCCCCAAATTCGGTCAACTGTGTCCATCTGCAGCAATGTCATTTCGGGACCCTTTGGGTCCAGAGACCATTTGGCTGCAGCTAGGGGGCATCTAGGAACCCTTAACTACCAAGTTTGAAGTTGGGGGGACCTATGGCTGCAAATGGGCACAGTGAGGCATGCAAATGGGCACAGTGAGGCTGCAAATGGGCATTGTTGACCCTCTTTTCCACTTACAGTAGCTGCGCATTTCTCACCCTAGACTTATACTCGAGTCAATACGTTTTCCCAGTTTTTTGTGGTAAAATTAGGTTTATATTCGGGTCGGCTTATACTCGAGTATATACGGTATGTGTTTGTTTTTCAGTATCTGAAACCTTTGGGACTCTGTCCATATTAGTTTTGATTTTGGATTCAAAACAATATTTCTTATTTATTTATATATTCTTTGTCGCCGATTTTCTGTCACGGATTGCACTTTAAGAAGATTTAGCACATTTAATGAGTTTGGTACACAATTCTGATGATTTGCACATTGATTCAGGACTTGTGCACTTTATTATTGTGTTTGTACATATTTATACAGAACATTAATGCACTTTATGGTATAGATTGGAGGGTCTTTATTGTGAACATTGCACATTCATTGAACATTGCACAAAAATTTAACAGGATATACTTTGCACTTTAGATGAATTGTTTTTAAACTTGTATCTATTTATCACTTATCTAGAAGATTGATTTAGAAGATTGAGTATTTATTTAGTACTTATTTTCAAGATAAATTTTTTTATTTATTTATCATTTATTATATATAATTGGTGTATTCCTGTTGTATCTATTTGGGGTCTCCCCAGGGTGGGTAGCGCCACATACCTATTTAATAATGTTCCTATTTTTATTTATAACACTGATAATACAACAGGATTCTAAAAATGTATCAGATGTATTTCGTTGCACCACATTTTCTGCCACCTGTCAACTTTTTAACACAAAGCAAGAATGTATTAAGAATACATATTTTATTATTCTTATTTTTTAAATATAAGCTTTGCAATCATTCAACATTTGCTACTAACAGTATTTTATCTAAAACAAATGGTAATAATTTATGATACACAGCACAGAAAGCTAATTTATTTCATCCATTTAACCACTTCAATACAGGGCTTTTAAACACCCTTCCTTACCAGAGCACTTTTTGCGATTCGGCACTGCGTCGTTTTAACTAACAATTGCGCGGTCGTGCGACGTTACACCCAAACAAAATTGACGTCCTTTTTTTTCCCACAAATAGAGCTTTCCTTTGGTGGTATTTGATCACCTCTGCGTTTTTTTATTTTTTGCGCTATAAACAAAAGAAGAGCGACAATTTTTTTTGAAAAAAAACACAATATTTTTTACTTTTTGCTATAATAAATATCCCATTTTTAAAAAAAAAAAAAAAACGATTTTTTTCCTCAGTTTAGGCCGATACGTATTCTTCTACATATTTTTGGTAAAAAAAATCGCAATAAGCGTATATTGATCGGTTTGCGCAAAAGTTATAGCGTCTACAAAATAGGGGATAGATTTATTGAATTATTTTTTTTTTTTACTAGTAATGGCGGCGATCTGCGATTTTTTTTTTCGTGACTGCGACATTGCGGCGGACACTTCGGACACTTTTGACACATTTTTGGAACCATTCACATTTACACAGCAATGATTACTGTGTAAATGTGACTGGCAGGGAAGGGGTTAACACTAGTAATAGGAGTGTAAGGAGTGATTCTAACTGTGGGGGGAGGGGACTCAAGGGGAGGACACCGATCATGTGTTCCTCCGTACTGGGATGACATGATCGGTCTCCTCTGCACTGACAGGACTTGGAGCTGTGTGTTTACACACACAGCTCCACGGTCCCGAACAGTCCCGTTGTTTTAACGGGCAATCGCGGGTGCCCGGCGGACATCGCGGCTGCCGGGCACTCGCACCGGGTCCCGAGCGAAGCCGCGGGCGCGCGCGCGCGCCCCCCAGGCGGCCGGGAATGCGAGGACGTCATATGATGCCCACCCGGGATGGGAGATCCACCTTGTGGGCGTCATATGACTATAAGGCAGTATTGAAGTGGTTAAATATAAGCTTTGCAATCATTCAACATTTTCTACTAACAGTATTTTATCTAAAACAAATGGTAATAATTTATGATACAGAGCACAGAAAGCTAATTTATTTCATCCATTTAAGGTGTACATCAGCTTAAGTTGTTTTAGCTTGGACAAAGACATGACTTGCAACAGAAAATGCAACCAATCATCTTCTTCCAGTTGCTCCTCAGTTGGGTGTTACTGTAAATGAGGATGAGAGTTTTTGCTGGAGATAGAAAGAATATTATTATTGATACTGTCCAAAACCCAGGACCTTGATAAGTATGACTTGAAAAATAGGCAAGAAATAAAATAGAACAGGAAAGTGTGTGGATGATTAAGAAGCCCATCATTTTACACACAGTGCTTTTATACGCCTCAGTATTGACAGCGCCGGAAATCTTCATGACCTCCATTTTACGACTGTGAAGTACGATGGAGCCGACTGCTAAGATGGTGGTCATGGCCATCAAGAAATAGGGCACCAAAATAACAGCCAAGATCAGAAAGGACATTTGTTGAACCTGACTTTTGCCTTCAATAACATGGGCAGCTGAGACTTCAGAGCTGTTTGTGTAAACTTCTCCACCGACAGTAAAGAACACAAAACTCAGAAAGCTGCTGCAGAAAGAGAAGACCTCGACCGCCATCACCAACCGAGGGAAGACTACAGTAATCTTCCTCTTCAACAAGGCCAGGACACTGGACTTGATCTGAACAATCTTTATATACAGGAAGAAGCAGAAGATGGCAGTGATATATAAGCTAGAACTGATGCTGTAAATGGTCAATACATTAAATAAAACAATTAAAGTGCTATACACTTTAAAGAAAAAAATGGAACAGAAGAAGGAGGAAATCAGCACCACTGTTAAGACGATGCTGGACCTGGCCATTGAAGCACGGATTGAATCTCCTGAATGAATATTTTTCTCGATAAAACCATTTTTTAGAGCCACAAATATAACGAAGACATTCATAAATATCCCAATGACTGCCTCCAATGTGATCACAGTAAAGCAACCCACTGTGACGGGGCTATTAGGATTGATATCCATCAGGCAAGCTGGAGCAGGAGCTGTTTTGATCTTTATGGTTCAGAAGTCTGAATGATTCTCTGCTCTAGGTGGAAAACAAAATCCTTTGGATTCATTTGCTTGCATGTAAACACTAGGCAAATGTCTATCAAATTGCAATGCAATGGAAGCTTTTGAATACATGTAATTTAAACTAGTTGGATGCAAAGTAGATGCCTTTTTCCAGCAGGATCTGTAAGGAAACAGCTGTTACAACATCAGACAAAAACCTTCATGAGGATTTGGGCCTTTTTTTTTGTTCTAGTGTTGAGTGAAACTGAGGGTTCAGTTTCCCAGAAATTATGAAGGAAGTCGTGAGAGTTCAGCAGAATATTTCCAGTTTTGCAGGCCAATGGAGATGGTAAATTTAAGGTAGTTCTGGTGGTTCTTTTTTTTTTCAAGCAAATTTTGCCAAAGTAACTAAGTAAGTAAAGTTGAAAGATTTGGTGAAATGTTGGTTATGGTCTAGAGCCCTACGGACGACAAGAGTAACGATGACACATAGAACTAACACAACACTCACCAACATGAAATAGACCTGAAAGTGTGCCTCGGTCTACCGTATGGTACGCCAAAATAAGGGGGCATACCCTAGATAAGGAATGATAAGAAGTAGTTTATGGAATAATGTGGAATGAGTATTCAGTCTGGGGCAAGAATACTTGGAAGAAGCTTTTAAAAGGGGAGGGTGGGTGGGTATCACGCACAGGAAACCGACAAAGACCGGCGGCCTTTGGGCTGCTTAAATACCCTCCGGGCTCCTCCCATAACTTCAGGCCGGTACCCGGCCTTCCAATTTATGGTCTAGAGCCCTACGGACGACAAGAGTAACGATGACACATAGAACTAACACAACACTCACCAACATGAAATAGACCTGAAAGTGTGCCTCGGTCTACCGTATGGTACGCCAAAATAAGGGGGCAAAAACCTTCAGGTAGGGGATAATAATTTATTAAAGGTAAATGTGACTGAGTAGTTGGGCAAAGGCCTGAGCCCTCTCCAACTGTGGGTTAGGTATGTAGCGAGAAGCAGGCCGACTTCCACCGACCTGGTTTCTTGATCACATGGTCCGGAACCCTCTATCTTGGGGCCGACGTGGCCGCCCCGACCCGGAATGAATGCCCGGAGTATTGGCTGGGGTCCAATTGAAGATTGCCGAGAAGGTCCCGGACATGTACCACGAACTGCGACGAGTTCGAGGGGTTTAACTGGAAAGGGTAAAGCGGACTGGACCCTGGGCGGTCGGATAGCAGTGCCGTCGAGCGGTTCAACACGGCAGCTGGGCACCAGTTGTTGTAGGTCCGGCACAGTGAATATCTATTCCGGAACCTTGCTGCTGAGTTCTAGACATCGCCAAGTGAAGAACGTAGAGATCCTGATGGCGGCAGAGATTACTTTATGCAAGACTGGACCGGCTGGGTGGCTGCGAGTAAACTCGCTGGGCCGTAGGAACCCATAAACGCCATGTGTATCGCAGCCTGCAAGAAGGTGCTGAGGAGGAGACCAAAGGGGGACCTATCCAGGACGTCAGACATCCCCTTAAGACCTCCACAGTGATAGGCAGCCGCTTCGGGCTGACTGGCGGCTGGAGCTTATGAACTCCACGCAGTAGAGCCCTCACTGCATGGAAGGAGAACACCGAAGGCCTAGCGGGGTCTCGAAGTGACAAGTAGTGCTGCACTCCGGCCACGTACTGACGTTCCGCGCTGTGTGACAGTGCCAGGTGAGAATGGCAGTAAGCGATAAACGCCAGAACCTAATCGACGCTGGAAGATTCACGGGCGTTGGGGCAGGAACTTATCAACACGCCCCCAGGCCGTCTGGCAGGCCCGACAGGTGTTGCGGGCGAGCGAAGCGTTGACAAAGTTAGTAGCTGACTGCAAACGTGGGGCTAGTCCAAGGTCAGTTGTGACCAATCCGGGATAGAGGCTGAGAGATGGTAGGCTCCTGGCATCTGTTCAAAGGAAGGAACAAGGTTAAACGGGAGAGTGCGTCCGCTGCTGAGTTGAGCTTCCCTGGAACGAATGAGCAGTAAACATTGAATTGATGTTGTAGGGATAGCTGGACCAGTCCGCGGAGGAAGGACATGACGGGCCTGGATTTAGACCTGCCCTTGCTGATGACCTCGGCTGTGGCTTGATTGTCTGTCGTAAAGCCACCGTCCGTCCAGACCAATGGTGACCCCATAGGTGAGCGGCTGCTACGACGGGGAACAGCTAAAAGAGGGCTGACGTGGTAGTAAAGCCCGGTGTGGCTAGTGCCTGAGGAGGCCAAGGGGCGGCGAACCACAAATGGCCAAAAATGGCGGCGCATCCTGTGGATGCCGCCGCATCGGTCACCACTTGAGGTGACTGCGTGGACACGACTGGGATGAACCGGGACACAACGTTCCAATTACTAAGAAGGTGTTCCCACATGGGCAGATCTGCCCTGGCTGTTGAATCCAGCCTGACGACCTGACTAGGGCCCTGAGTGTAGGACAGGAAGACCGGCAACCGGGACACGAAGGAGCGGCCCTGGGGGATGATCCTCGTAGCAAAATTCGACATCCCGAAGAGAGACTGAAGTTGCTTCTGAGTACATCCCCCACCCGGGTGAACACTCGCAGAACCGACCTGAAACGGCCCAACTTATCTGCGGGAAGGCTGGCCTGCATGGCAGGCGTGTCAAGGTCGATGCCCAAGAACGTTATCTTGTGCGCCGGGCCGTCCACCTTGCGTTCCGCTATGGGGACGTTCAGATTGTCGAAAACCGTCCTCAACTTTCCAAGGTCCCCTTGGGGAGCCCCGGGTGGTTCTATCAGAAGGAAGTCATCCAAATAATGGACGACCTTGTGGCACTGAGCCTCGTAGAGAAGGATCCACGCCAGGGTCTCCGTGAACTATCGAATAACCAAAGACTACTCTTAGACCCGAAGGTCAATTTGGTTGCGAAATAATATCGCTCCCTCCACTTGATGCCGTGCCGGCACCACAGGGAAGGATGTATGGGCAGTAGCTTGAAGGCGTCAGATATGTCCGCCTTCGAAAGCCAAGCACCTACCCCTGCCCTGAGTATGGCCTGGGTAGCCATATCTACCGAAGCGTACTTCAGTGAGAACTCCTCGGAGGGAATGAGCGAGTTGAGACTGGGAACGACGGAAGAATGAGGCGCTGACAGATCATACGCCAGACGTTTATTTATTTTTTTTTCCTTTCCGAAAATTTCCCCGTACAAGCCCGATAGGGCTAACCCTCCAGATACTAAAGGGAGACTGACTGAACGGGCCTATCATAAAGTCCCGATCCAACTCCGTCTGAAGAAGGACGTTGATAGCTGGCTCATCTGTTGCTGCTGAGCGCAGGTTCGGACATTCGTGGGTGGTGTGGGGCGGGGTGATGAGCCCGGTATGAAACTCATCGGTGAGACCTCGGGAGAGGTAGCTGGCAAGTGACGGAGTGGGATGTGAGGTCAAGTAGACATCGAGCCAAAGGACATTGACCTGGCTTAGTCACGGTTTCATCTGCTTGGGGGTGCGCCCTCTGGCATAGGGTGCAAACGTGCAAGAGCCGGCACTGGCTGAATTGCAGGAGCCGTAGTTGAAGTTGTTGCAAATGGCGGCTCCCCCGACCATCTGCCCCGGACAACCCCACTTGTCCACCTTCTGCCCTTGCACCGGTGCCTGCTGAGCCTGACTCGAGCTGGCAGAGGCCGTGCTAGTTATCGGGTGGACAGGGCTATGTTGGCACACCAGACCGCGGTGTGGGATGCTGACTGACAGACAGCACATAGCGGGGACCGTAGACTCGCAAAGTGGCAGCAGAATAACTCGGCGTCCACTACCCTCCAGTCCGTTGTCCAATGGAACTGTAAGAATCTGTCCGCGGCTTTGGCCGAGAAGGACCGATGATAATCGTAGAAGGCTGAGCCACCGTATTTGTGACCCAGGTCTACGATTAAATGGAGGTAGCGGTCCAGTTCCTCCCGCCTGCCCGGGGAGGCTGAGCACCGTACGTCCCTGAACATGCCGAAAGCGAGTGTGAACTCGGGCGCCATGAGCTTTCTGTTGAGCCTGGCTCCTTCGCCTTCAACACCACCGAGACGTCGCCCCAGGTGTAGGCCTTGTTCTCGGCCAAGTCATGGACCGAGATCGTGAGTGAGGCCAGGTTAACGTCTCTGCCCTCTAAAACGTCCTTCCTTACGCTGGGTGGCATCAGGTGGGAAGGGTGAACGGTAGTCGTGGCAAGCTCACTACCTGCGGCCGGTGCACTGATGGCTGTGACCACAGCAGGGTCCGGAACCGTGGCAGCTGGGCTAGTCTCTAGACGAGACACTCTGTCCTGGACCTCAACGATTGAGGAAGACAGGGAAGACACGAGGGTGTGCAGCTGAGCGACGGCGGCTGAAATCGATTCCAGAGACGCCTGCTGGCTGCTGGGGCTTGCTGCGGCCGGTGGTGGGAAGAGGAGCCTGAATAGCTCCGCCTTCCTGGCCGCGGCCGAGAAGGGTATCCCTCTGCGTCTCAGCTCGGCGGACAGCCTGGGAATTGTCCATGCCCTAAGGGACTGGACACTGCCAGCCTCGGAGGCTGATGCCGGAGATAGCGGGGTGGTGAGGTCATCGCTGCCGACTGATGACATGGCGGCTGCCAAGACCCGTTACTTAGTAGACTGGTCACGTGTCTGCAGGCTGCCCAGCGTTTACCTTAACTGAACGAACTTCCCGTGACAGGGCTCGGCCTGTTCGTACCGTATGGGGGGTGCCTGTGAGCCGGACTCTGGAGCACGTACAGGAATGAGGCAACCGTGAAACGAGGCTAACTGCCTGGGTATTGCTGAGGCCGAACTGTGACATCCAGCTGCCACCGGGTCCGACTCCAAGCTCCCTTTTTTTTTTTTTTTTGTTTTTTTTTTTTTCTTTTTTTTTTTTTTTTTTTTTTTATGGCACGCCGGCGCGAATTCGTACAGGCAGGTGACCAATTAACGCCGGGGCGTGGTAAGGTGACACAGAAATGATATAACATGACAAGGACAAGAGTCAAAGTTTTTTTTTTTTTTTTTTTTTTTTTGCGACTCCGCCCCTGGCGCATGTATTGAAATGAGGCCAGGCCTAGGGCACGCCGACACGAATTAGTGCGAGGTAGTGACTGCATTCATGCCGGGCGTGGTAAGGTGACAGAAATGAGATACCATGACAGGGGCAAGAATCAGGAATGTACGCAAACCAGTGATGCGATTCCGCCCTTGGCGCATGTATTGAAATGAGGCCGGGCCTAGGGCACGCCGACACGAATTAGTGCGAGGTAGTGACTGCATTCATGCCGGGCGTGGTAAGGTGACAGAAATGAGATACCATGACAGGGGCAAGAATCAGGAATGTACGCAAACCAGTGATGCGATTCCGCCCTTGGCGCATGTATTGAAATGAGGCCGTGCCTAGGGCACGCCGACACGAATTTAGTGCGAAGAAGTGACTTCATTCCTGCCGGGCGTGGTAAGGTGACAGAAATGAGATACCATGACAGGGGCAAGAATCAGGAATGTACGTAAACCAGTGATGCGATTCCGCCCTTGGCGCATGTATTGAAATGAGGCCGTGCCTAGGGCACGCCGACACGAATTTAGTGCGAAGCAGTGACTACATTCATGCCGGGCGTGGTAAGGTGACAGAAATGATATACCATGACAGGGGCAAGAATCAGGAATGTACGCAACCAGTAATGCGATTCCGCCCTTGGCGCATGTATTGAAATGAGGCCGGCCTGGGGCACGCCGACCCGAATCAGTGCAGGGAAGTGACTGCATACAAGCCGGGCGTGGTAAGGTGACAGAAATGATATACCATGACAGGGGCAAGAATCAAGAACGTACGCAACCAGTGATGTGATTCTGCCCTTGGCGCATGTATCGAAATGAGGCCGGGTAGTCGTGCATCTGGATCGCCCCGATCGGAGCATGCGTGGATGCGACCGGACCAGGATGGAAGCGATGGCATGAACACCCTGTTTTAACTGATGCGAAATGATTTAGCATGACCGAATGGCCTGATACGTTGGCCACGTTTGAAATGATGAAATGATTGTCATGCTAACACGTGAAATGTTTCGACACGGTCGAAGTGATTTGTACAACTAGTATGCCAACAGTGCTTTGGAATGTGAATAGCGATTCGGCACGCTCGCTGGCGCCACCGATTCGAAAAATGGCAGGACATGAACGATACGTGTGAGTGCGAACGGCACCCGTGCATGAGTCACGTTTGAACGATTCGAAGACTGCGTAGCACGACCGCGAAAGGGGAACCCTTGAGTGCCGGATGCGGCATCGGTCGGAATGTAGTGGCGGGCGGCCCTGAATGTGCGTGCCGCTAGATGGCTCCCGATCGTGTACAACCAAAAAACGTGCGAGTAAGTGTTTAGTTTTCGAGACAAGCAGCGCGTGGTTCGTGAGCTACGCAGACCACAGTTTAGTGACATGATAAGCAGTGCATGAGAACGTAAAACATGGGAGCCGAAGCCCTACCTGCGACAGCCGAACCAGACTCTTTGTACGAAACTGCGACTCGGCGACACGAGTGCGACACGAAGGGACAACACGACTTACGAACACGGACGCGGGACTGCAACAAGAGGAGACGGACAGACGAAAACGGAGCTCACGAACCGGCACCAACAGCGCTTGTCTCGAACGAGTCGGTCCTAGATGTCTGACGTATCAGATATCACGCACAGGAAACCGACAAAGACCGGCGGCCTTTGGGCTGCTTAAATACCCTCCGGGCTCCTCCCATAACTTCAGGCCGGTACCCGGCCTTCCAATTAATCATAGTTACATCTAGTTCAACCAATAAAAGGGGGAACAAAAAACCATACAATCTTACATACACAATCCTAGCTCCAGTGGGGGAAAGAAATCCTTCCTGTTCCTCTAACAGGCAATTGGATTTTCCCTGGATCAACTTTACCAATAAATATTAGTATCTAGTTATATTATGTACATTTAGGAAAGAATCCAGGACTTTTTTAAAGCATTCTACTGAGCTGAACAGAACCAGCTCTTGAGGGAGTCTATTCCACATTTTCACAGCTCTAATGCCGCGTACACACGGTCAGAATTTCCGACAACAAATGTTCGATGGCATATTAAATTGTGTACACACGATCGGAATTTCCGACAATGGATTTTGTTGTCGAAAAATTTGAGAACTAGCTCTCAAATTTTGTTTGTCGGAAATTCTGACGGAAAATGTCCAATGGAGCCTACACACGGTCAGAATTTCCGACAACAAATGTTCGATGGGATTTTAAATTTTGACCGTGTGTAGGCTCCATTGAACATGCCACATGACTGTCTCTTATTCTTATTTAATAGGTCACAGACGCATACTGTATCTTCTCAACATATTGTCCATTAAAAAAAAAATAACCATAAGGGACGTTACATAATCATAATACCCTTTCCCTTGTGCTGCTGGCTCCTTCATTTATTGGAATCATCGTCCATCACTTCCCTTTCCTACCCCCCACCATCCTAATCTTCTACTGTGACAGAGGGTAATCGAGACGATGGACCTGTGACAGGCAATGATCAAGATTGTTCAACTATGTCCACTCTTTGCTGCCCACCTCCTTCATTCATAGAGACTGTGATAATATGTCTATGAATGGAAAACTCTTTATGAATGGAGGGCTGACAGATAAATGGAATGTTTGCCTCTTCCATTCATAGATCTTGTTTCATTCATAGGAGCTATAGTACAGCTTCTATGAACAGAAAAAATAGTCGGATACTCTTGACCTTGTCAGCTTTATTAACCCTTTGCTGCACTAGACAGTTGCTTTGGGGGGATAGAGAGAATGATATAGGAAGATTTTAATGAATACAGAAGTCAAAAACACCAGGTCACATTAGAATAATAGTAAGCCCCCGTACACGCGGTCGTAAATTCCGACCACAAAATCCGTCTGATTTTTTCCGACGGATTTTGACCGAAACTGGTGTTGCATACACACAGTCGGACAAAGTTGTCAGAAAATCTGAACGTTCCGAATGTGGTGACGTTCGTTGCGTACCACGGAACTACGTAGAGGCTAGTAGCCAATAGCTTTGGTCTCGTAATTTGATCTGAGCATGCGTGGCACTTTGTCCGTCGGAATTCCCTACACACGATCGGAAAAAGTCAGATCGGATTTTGTTGTCGGAAAATTTGAGATCCTGCTCTCAAATTTTTTCCATAATCCGATCAGACTTTTTCAATTGGAATATCCGACCATGTGTACGGGGCATAAGTCATGTCCCTTTTAATGATTTTTTTTGTTAATTAACCACTTCAGCCCCGGACCATTTGGCAGCCAAAGGACCAGAGGTCTTTTTTCAATTTCGCACTGCACTACTTTAACTGGTAATTGCGCGGTCATGCAATTTTGTAACCAAACGAAATTTGCGTCCTTTTCTTCCCACAAATAGAGCTTTCTTTTGATGGTATTTGATTGCCTCTGTGATTTTTATTTTTTGAGATATAAACGGAAAAAGAGCGAAAATTTTGAAAAAAAAAGAGATTTTCTACTTTTTGTTATAAAAAAAATCTAATAAACTCAATTTTAGTCAAACATTTGGGCCAAAATGTATTCAGCCACATGTCTTTAGTAAAAAAAATGCCAATAAGCGTATATTTATTGGTTTGCGCAAAAGTTATAGCGTCTACAAACTAGAGTACATTTTCTGGAATTTACACCGCTTTTAATTTATGACTGCCTATTTCATTTCTTGAGGTGCTAAAATGGCAGAGAAGTACAAAACCCCCCCAAATGACCCCATTTTGGAAAGTAGACACCCCAAGCTATTTGCTGAGAGGCATGTTGAGCCCATTGAATATTTTTTTTTTTAGTCCCAAGTGATTGAATAAAGACAAAAATAAAAAAGATTTTTTTTTTTTTCAAAAAGTTGTCACTAAATGATATATTGCTCACACATGCCATAGTTATATGTGGAATTGCACCCCAAAATACATTTTGCTGCTTCTCCTGAGTATGGGGATACCACATGTGTGGGACTTTTTGGGAGCCTAGCCGCATACGGGGCCCCGAAACCCAAGCACCGCCTTCAGGATTTCTAAGGGTGCAAATTTTTGATTTCACTCCTCACTACCTATCACCGTTTCGAAGGCCATAAAATGCCAAAATAGCACAAAACCCCCCCAAATGACCCCATTTTGGAAAGTAGACACCCCAAGCTATTTGTTGAGAGGCATGGTGAGTATTTTACAGCTCTCATTTGTTTTTGAAAATGAAGAAAGTAAAGAAAAAAAAAAATTTTTTTTCTTTTTTTCAATTTTCAAAACTTTGTGACAAAAAGCGACATCTGCAAAATACTCACCATACCTCTCATCAAATAGCTTGGGGTGTCTACTTTCCAAAATGGGGTCATTTTGGGGGGTTTTATGCCATCTGGGCATTCCATGGCCTCCGAAACTGTGATTGGCAGTGAGAAGTGAAATAAAAAAATTACACCCTTAGAAAGCCTGAAGGCGGTGATTGGTTTTTGGGGTTCCGTACGCAGCTAGGCTCCCAAAAAGTCCCACACATGTGGTATCCCCGTACTCAGGAGAAGCAACAGAATGTATTTTGGGGTGTATTTCCACATATGCCCATGACATGTTTGAGCAATATATCATTTAGTGACAACTTTTTGTAAAAAAAATATATATATATTTTTTTTTTTTCATTATTCAATCTCTTGGGACAAAAAAAAAAAAAATATTTAATGGGCTCAACATTGCTCTCATCAAATAGCTTGGGGTGTCTACTTTCCAAAATGGGGTCATTTGGGGGGGGTTTGAACTGTCCTGGCATTTTATGCACAACATTTAGAAGCCTATGTCACACGTCACCCACTCTTCTAACCACTTGTAGACAAAGCCCTTTCTGACACTTTTTGTTTACATGAAAACATATTTTTTTTTTTGCAAGAAAATTACGTTGAACCCCCAAACACTATATATATTGTTAAAGCAAAGGCCCTACAGATTAAAATGGTGGGTGTTGCATTTTTTTTTTCCACACAGTATTTGCGCAGCGATTTTTCAAACGCATTTTTTGTGGAAAAAATACACTTTTTTTTATTTTAATGCACTAAAACACACTATATTGCTCAAATTTTTGATGAAATAAAAAATATGATCTTAGGCCGAGTACATGGATACCAAACACGACATGCTTTAAAATTGCGCACAAACACGCAGTGGCGACAAACTACATACATTTTTAAAAGCCTTTAAAAGCCTTTACATGATACCACATTAGATTCACGGAGGAGGTCTACTGCTAAAATTACTGCCCTCGATCTGACCTTCGCGGTGATACCTCACATGCATGGTGCAATTGCTGTTTACATATGACGCCAGACCAACGCTTGTGTACGCCTTTGCGCAAGAGAAGGGGGGGCAGGGGTGCTTTTTTTTTTTTTTTTTGTTTTTTTTTTTATTTATTTAGCTTTTTTATTTTATTTTTAAACTGTTCCTTCCATTTTTTTTCTTTGTTATGATTTTTATTGTTATCTCAGGGAATGTAAATATCCCCTATGATAGCAATAGGCAGTGACAGGTACTCTTTTTTTGAAAAAATTGGGGTCTATTAGACCCTAGATCTTTCCTCTGCCCTCAAAGCATCTGACCACACCAAGATTGGTGTGATAAAATGCTTTCCCAATTTCCCAATGGCGCGGTTTATATCCGGGAGGGGGGACATTCCCTCCCACTGCTTGTAAAAGCAGTCTAGAGGCTAATTACCCGCTAGAATTGCTTTTACATGAAAGCCGATCACTGGCTGAAAAGAATGATACCAAGATGATACCTAAACCTGCAGGCATCATTCTGGTATAACCATTCAAAGTCCAGCAACATACTGGACATATATTGTAATCTTTTTTTTTTCATGCAGCCTCTTGGCTGAACGAAAAAAAGAGATTGATTGGTGGGTATGCCCACCATTAGAATACCTCCCTTCATCCACCCACTTCTAATGATGGGCATACATGCACCATTTATATATGCCGATGCATGGGGGCATCCTCCCGCAAAAGTTATGCCGTGTACACACGGTCGGAATTTCGACCGTATGTACGTGGCATTAGGAGCCAATCGCTCCTCCCCCCCCTGCTGCCCCCATGCTTCGGCATATATGCTCTTTTTTTTAACTGTGGTGGTGAAATCACCTCCTACAGCGTTGGAGTCGCGGCTTTATGTATCGTGGGAGCAAACGCTGTTGCTGTCAAGATAAATAAATCCGCGTTGCAACTGAATGGCGCACCTGAAAACAAAAAAATGCTCAACACTAAAACACAGTAAACAAAATTACATACCTGAAAAGCAAGCGTGATAAAACATGATAAAACATAATAAAACATTGCAGAATAGAATGGAGTAAAAAAAAGAGCAACAATAGAGAGAGAATAGAGTGAGAGAGAGAACAATAAAACGACAACTATTTTATTTTTTTTTATTTTTTTGAGATTCACAGGTAAAAAAGCTCCTGACTGAAGCGACTGAATCAAAACGCTACCACAAAAAAACTGTTAGCGATCGCAGGGATCAGGCCTGACTCTGCGAACGCTGCAGTTATGTGTGCTTAGTGTTTTGTAAGTGACAGTGATCGATCGATACTGCACTTGGGTGGGCTGGGCTGGGCGGAGGGGGAAAACGCAGGTGCTAGCAGGTATCTGGGCTGATCCCGCTAACAATGCGGTTTTTTTTGGAACCCTAAACTGCTGGGACGCTAGTATAGATCTGATCAGATCAGATATCGATCTGTTCAGATACTGTGCCACTAAGGGAGGTGTATGCT
Organism: Lithobates sylvaticus; assembly: GCA_028564925.1. Classification (NCBI taxonomy): domain Eukaryota; kingdom Metazoa; phylum Chordata; class Amphibia; order Anura; family Ranidae; genus Lithobates; species Lithobates sylvaticus. The sequence continues at coordinate 297,205,496 of CM053031.1, read as the reverse complement.
TTGCGCGTGGGTGTTTGCGGTACTGGCACTAACCTGGGGCGACGCAGACCTTATTTGACCCTAAAACCTAATTGATATCACCCGCCGGGCGATCAGGGGGTTAAACCGTTATTGGGTAATAAATGGCGGGTGCCCTGACAGTATAAAAAACAAGCTAACTAACCAGCGTCACCCGTAACAGTAATACAAAAAAAAAACTGGTTACCTAGCGACACTAATGCAGCGATCAGAAAAACGATCGCTTAGTGACACTGGCAAAAGGGGGTGAAAGGGTTAACTAGGGGCAATCAGGGGGTTAAACCTTTATTAGGTAATATATGGGGGTACCTGACGCTATATAAAAACCTGACGGGGAACCTAAATAACGAAATAACTAACTGGCTAACCAGCGTCACCAGTGACAGTTATACAGTGATCACTGGTGAAAGGGTTAACTCTAGGGGCAATCAGGGGGTTAAAACCTTTATTTAGGTTGTAATATGGGGGTACCTGACCTATAAACCTATTTATGAACCTATATAAACATGGCGGTTACCTAAAAAAAAAAAATGGTTACCTAGCGACACTAATGCAGCGATCAGAAAAACGATCGCTTAGTGACACTGGCAAAAGGGGGTGAAAGGGTTAACTAGGGGCAATCAGGGGGTTAAAACCTTTATTAGGTAATATATGGGGGTACCTGACGCTATATAAAAACCTGACGGGGAACCTAAATAACAAAATAACTAACTGGCTAACCAGCGTCACCAGTGACAGTTATACAGTGATCACTGGTGAAAGGGTTAACTCTAGGGGCAATCAGGGGGTTAAAACCTTTATTTAGGTTGTAATATGGGGGTACCTGACCTATAAACCTATTTATGAACCTATATAAACATGGCGGTTACCTAAAAAAAAAAATGGTTACCTAGCGACAGCAGTGACACTAATACAGCGATCAGAAAAACGATCGCTTAGTGACACTGGCAAAAGGGGGTGAAAGGGTTACCTGGGGGGCAATCAAGGGGTTAAACCTTTATTAGGGGGGGGTAGGGGGCTACCTTGGACCTAAAACTAACTGCCCTAACAGTTATTACAGTCACACTGACACTAAATGCAGTGATCAGTAAATAAATGATCACTGCAATTAGTGACACTGTGACTGGGGGGGGAGGGGGTGATCTGGGGGGTGATCAGGGGGTGACAGGGGGGTGGAATATGTGCCTAACTGTACTGGTGTCAGTGTAGTGTTGTGCACTAACCTGTACATGTTCGCCGCTCGGCGTCTCCGGTCACATAGACCGGCGCACCGAGCGTGACATCACTTCCGCCTTCCTGTCTATACAATAGACAGGAAGGGGAAGTTTCTCATTGGCCAGGAGCGATCGCGAGGGGGTGGCCAGAAACCACTGGCCGTCCCCTCGTCCCGGATCGCTCCTGAAGCGATCCCGACCGTCCCCGCCGGCGGAGGGGGGTCCGATCGGACCCCCCAACCGCCGGAAGAATGTCACGTACAGGTACGTGATTCTGCCTGTACGTGCCATTCTGCCGACGTAAATATACAGGGGGCGGTCGGGAAGTGGTTAAACTTAGACTTTCAGTCTGGGTTCACACTATTGTGAATGTTTGAAAAAAGTGGAGAATTCCCCATGGGGTTTTTCAGCAGAAAATATGAGTCAAAAAGGTTCATAAAAAAATTTAATTTTATTTATCAAAGGACAGTTGGACATCAATAAGATACAAAAGTTAAAATATGAGCTGTGGTGTACACAATGCCAGACAGTTTGGACTAGGAAAGAGAATCAAATAGTAGATAATACTATGTGATACAATTGATAAACAATATACACCAGAGGGTATTACCTCACAGTATTAATAAATTGTAATTATACTATCCGGTATTTAGGAAATGCCCCAATGCATTTCGACCTTAAAGGTTATGGTCTTCTTCAGGGGGTTCTTACATTTCTATAAATACATCAAAAAGGACAGATATCAACATTACAGAGTATGATATGTAAACAACATTCACTGATGCCAGGACCTTTTTTGAATCTTATCATACATGATTTTTTCACTTGGTGGACATTATTTATGGTTTATTTTGGTCACAATTTATACCATTATTGTATATATATATATATATAAGCGCTGCATTTTATTTTATTTCCACTTGTTGCTGTTAGTCTCCGGTCATGCTGGCTGCTGTATATATTTTATATTTTATATATTATTTATTATTTTTTATTTCCAATTTATTGTATAATAATTTGTCATTTATTGCACAATATTTGTTGATACAAAATTCCAATAGGTGATGACGATTGTCACTTATCAATTCACGGTACACACATATTTGTGATTCATTATTATTATTATATACAGTGCAACCTTTTTTTCTACACCTCTATTTTTGTTTATCACATGTGGTTTGCTGCTCTCTAAACACACTTTTTTGTCCAGCGCAGTTTTTTTCGTTTTCCATAATTTTGCTGTATATATTCTTTCATTTTTTTCACAGCACGGTAATTCCTTTTTTACTATTTTGAACTGCTGATTCATAAGCCAGTAGCTTGTCAATCAGAACCTGTCCCCAACCAGTCCTGACACTGCTTTCTACATTGACAGCATCATCTCTGTTTATAAAACCCTCCCACTGTGTGCTGCAGTGTCTGGGATTGGAGCATGTGAGACATAAAAAAGGGAAGTTTTGGCTCAGTTAGGAAAGGTAAAGGAAGATTTTTTTTCACTTTTTCACTTTTTCACTTTTTTGCTTGTTTTAGATATAGGGGTTGATTTCCTAAAAGCAAAGTGCAGTTGAACTCGGCAAGTCCAGTTGCCCCAAAGCTTAGTAAATGAAGCAACATTCTTCTGACTTCCATCGTCCAATCATGTGCAAGCAAATATGTTTTTTTGTCCTTGCATGTGAGTATTCTTTGTAAAGTGAAGCATTTCCTCATTTACTAAGCTCTGGCGCAACTCCGCTTGCAGAGTGCAGCTGCACTTACAAAGTGCACAGTCTATTTGCCTTTAGTAAATCAACCCCATACACTGATAAAAATGATTCTGTTGGCTTGTAATTTTTACATTTTTTTTTTTATCATTTTCAACATAAAAAATAAATGTTAATTAATTTACTTTGCTATTTTAACCACTTCACATCCCAGCTACAGTCAAATGATGTCCGCAGGAGGGATCTCCCATCACATGACGTCCTGGGTAGGGTTGTCCCGATACCACTTTTTTAAGACCGAGTACAAGTACCGATACTTTTTTTCAAGTACTCGCCGATACCGATTACCGATACTTTCTTTTAATGTCATGTGACAGTTTTCAGAGCACAATACAGATTAGGTGGCACTGATATGCAGCACTGATAGGATTAGGTGGCACTGATGGGCACTGATATGCATATGGAGCACTGACTGATGGCTGGAACTGACAAATTGTTGGCAATGATAGATGGCACTGAAAGGTGGCTGGCACAGATAGATGGCACTGAAAGGTGGCTGGCACAGATAGATGGCACTGAAAGGTGGCTGGCACAGATGGCTGGCACTGAAAGGTGGCTGGCACAGATGGCTGGCACTGAAAGGTGGCTGGCACAGATGGCTGGCACTGAAAGGTGGCTGGCACAGATGGCTGGCACTGAAAGGTGGCTGGCACAGATGGCTGGCACAGATGGCTGGCACAGATGGCACACACAGGTGGCTGGCACAGATGGCACACACAGGTGGCTGGCACAGATGGCACACACAGGTGGCTGGCACACACAGGTGGCTGGCACAGATGGCACTCACAGGTGGCTGGCACAGATGGCACTCACAGGTGGCTGGCACTCACAGGTGGCTGGCACTCACAGGTGGCTGGCACTCACAGGGGCACTTATGGGCATTGATAGGTAGCTGGCACTGCTGGCACTGACAGGTGGCACTTGCAGGCATGGGACATTAATAGGTGGCATTTATGGGCACCCATGGGCAGGCACTGAAATGCCATGACAGGAAAGGCTGCCCTTCGATGCCCATCTTGGTACTCCACTCGGCCGCATAAAAGCAGCAGTGGCCATCTTGTTACACCCAGCCCATATAGTTCAGGCTGGTTGTAAAAAGATGGCCGCTGCTTGCTTACTGCGGCCGAGTGAAGGGTGTACCAAGATGGGCGTCGGGATGTCCACGTCGACACGAACGTCACTTCCGTTGTTCCGCCCGCTTACTTCCGGTTGTGCCGGGTCGCCGAATCTGACAAACGCCTCCTCCCAGGTATCGGATCAGGCATCGGGAGCATTTGTGCGAGTACAAGTACTCGCGCAAATGCTCGGTATCGGTCCCGATACCGATACTAGTATCGGTATCGGGACATCCCTAGTCCTGGGCTTCCCGGGCATCTACGTCACTCGGGAGCCGATGCGCGTGCCCTGGCGGCTGTGATGTCCGCTGGGCACCCACGATTGCTGGTAACAGAGCCAGGATGTGGATCTGTGTGTGTAAACACACAGATCCACGTCCTGTCAGGTGAGAGGAGACCGATCGTGTGTTCCCAGTACAAAGGAACACTGATCGGTCTCCTCCCCTTGTGAGACCCCTCCCCCTTCAGTTAGAATCACTCCCTAGGTAACACATTTAACCCCTTGATCGCCCCCTAGTGTTAACCCCTTTCCTGCCAGTGACATTTATACAGTGATCAGTGCATTTTTATAGCACTAATTTCTTTGGTCCCAAAATAGTGTCAAAGGTGTTCCGATGTGTCCGCCGCAATGTCGCAGTCACAATAAAAATCACAGATTGCCGCCATTACTAGTTAAAAAAAATAATAATAAAAATGACATAAATCTATCCCCTATATTGTAGATGCTATAACTTTTGCGCAAACCAATCAATATACGCTTATTGCGATTTTTGTTTACCAAAAATATGTAGAAAAATATCGGAAAATCGGTCTCAACTGAGGAAAAAAAATTTGTTTTTTTTAAATTGGAATATTTATTATAGCAAAAAGTTAGAAATATTGTGTTTTTTTTTTCAAACTTGTCACTCTTGTTTTGTTTATAGCGAATACAAAAATAGAAGAAATAAAAACCGCAGAGGTGATCAAATACCATCAAAAGAAAGCTCTGTTTGTGGGGAAAAAAATTATAAAAATGTAATTAGGTACAGTGTAGCATGACTGCGCAATTGTCATTCAAAATGCGACAGCGCTGGTTAAGTACCTTACTTCAGCTTCATTAGTTCTTAAAACACACCTTTTATATTTACAAAAATTATGTATAATATTGATTAATCTAGACAAAAATGTTAAGGTATGTGCATATTCTAATTGAGTTACATTTACTTAAAAAAATATCTTTTCTTTTGACTGAATTTGCAAGATGCATGTTTGCAACCACACAAGCTTTGATGCTGTATATTTTAGAGAGTTAGACGTCTTAGAAGTTCCCATACGTTTGAGGCCCATCAAGACAAAAGAGCGCCACCAGTGACAAGAATTTTTCCAAGTCACTACAAAGCCGTGCAATGCCATTGAAAGGTAAGAGTCAACATTGAACAAATTATTATTCATATGCTTTAAATGTTGCTTAACCACTTCTGGACCGCCGCACACCGATGTATGTCCCTACTTTGAGGACAGTTAGCTAGCTGCCATAACCCCGGTATCCCTGTGTTTAGCCGGCGGTCCGGTACAAGATAAAAGTGGTCTCTGCGGCGGATTTGCCACAAGATCACTTTTATCCCGCCGCGATCCGTAGCGCCCTCATATGAAAACAGTGTTCAAACTACACATATGATGTATCGCCGCGATCGGTAGAGCGAGAGCAATAATTCTAGCCCTAGACCTCCTCTGTATCACAAAACATGCAACCTGTAGAATTTTTTAAATGTCGCCTTTGGAGATTTTTAAGGGTAAAAGTTTGTCGCTATTCCACGAGTGGGCGCAATTTTGAAGCGTGACATGTTGGGTATCAATTTACTCGGTGAAACATTAAATTTCACAGTATAAAAAAAATATCTTTTTGCAATATAAAAAAAAATGGGCTAACTTTACTGTTGTCTTTTTTAATTCAAAAAAGTGTATTTTCTTCCAAAAAAAGGGCTCTTGTAAGACCGCTGTGCAAATACGGTGTGACAGAAAGTATTGCAACGACCGCCATTTTATTCTCTAGGGTTTTAGAAAAAATATATAATGTTTTGGGGTTCTAAGTAATTTTCTAGCAAACAGTTTTTAACTTGTAAACAACAAATCTCAGAAAGAGGCTCGGTCCTTAAGTGATTATAGTGTCATTGTAATCTAATTGTAATTCTAACTTCTATTAACATTTCGGCTGCTTTCTAATCGAAAAAGTAAATATTAGTTTTAAACTATTCTAATTTTATCAATTCAAGCAAATGATTAGAGTAAAAAAAAAAAAACAGGTAAATTTGAAAGTAATTTGAAAAAAGCATATAGTGGACTAGGGGTGCCCTGTCCAATATATTACTATTTTACAAAAGTAGTTTACTTGGAAAATGAAATACAGGACAGACCAGCAGTAGTACAGTACTGCACTCCCTGATCACACGGGTATAAAGGCGGCGGGAGCTGGCAGGAGGGGGCCCCCTTATATGCCCTGTAGAAGTGTTTGAGCTGTTGTAGAGCCCCATGGATCACTTCTACAAGAAAGCCCATCATTGACTGAAAATTGTAATATTGGGATTATACCTGCAGCCCCCGGTATAACCACTTCAACCCGTGGACATCCCGGTACGTCCTTTGGGGTTGAAGTAGTTAATAAGCTTTTACTGGCACTTGAACATAGATTCTAACATTTGTAGATGTGGGGAACTAAGAGCACATCCAATTAGATCTGAAATAGTAAAGAGAGAGAAAGAGAGGAAATAGAAAAGGCAAGAGGTAACATAGGATTAGAGAACAATGATATTCAGTTTAAACTGGGGCAAAAGACAAAATATAAAAACTCAAACAAAAATTTGTGGACACAAGTGTGCAAATAACCCTCTCCAAATGGAACCAGGAGTTGGATTAGCTTATATAAAATGTCCTGATAGCCCATTATCCACTTAACCTCTGGAAGCTTTACCCCCCTTCATGACCAGGCCATTTTTGGCGATACAGCACTGCGTTACTGACAATTGCGCAGTTATGCATCACTGTGCCCAAATAAAATGTAAGTCTTTTTTTCCCCCCACAAATAGAGCTTTCTTCTGGTGGTATTTTATCACCTTTGCATTTTTTATTTTTTTTACGATAAAGACCGACAATTTTGAAAAAAAATACAACAATTTTTACTTTCTGCTATAAAACAAATCCATTTAAAAATAAAAAAAATATTACTTCATCAATTTAGGCCAATATGTATTCTGTCACGGATCCCCATCACACTCCGATTGAGTGCTTTTGTCAGCATGCAGCCTCCTCCAGTCTGGACCTTCAGATATCAGATATTACAGCCCATATGTTGTAACCAAGAACCAGGCGAGACTAGCTCAGTTACAAAACTGCAACATGGAATGATTTATTTGACAAGTATACAGCCTTTTTTTTTATACACTTGAAATGTATGCCAGTCCCTACATACACAATAACCCAAACAATTACCCAAGACATCACACAATGGTTTAGCTAACAAGGTAGGGCTGACTCATGGCTAATCCTATTCACCTGGATGACTTAGATGTCACATTGCAGACCAGCCTTGCCGACTTCAAGCTAACTGTAGACATTATCGTAAACATAAACACAGCAAACCTTCAAATAATAGCAGAAGTCCCCAGTAGCAGATTGTCCGGCTCCAGAAGCCAAGGTGACCAGCTCTTTCAATTAATATGTATAGTTCAGAATCAAACAAACCAGGAATAGTCTTTGTTTATTTCCTGTGGGATATTGTGGCTAAATATTAATATTATATAATATTTTAAGTAATTCAAGCCACATTCTGAATGTCCATTATTTTCTCGGTCACCCTGTGCCCCTAATAGACACAGGGTAACTTAGACATATGAGGTGCATGGGGAGCTGAAGCAATGGTTTCCCAACCTCTCCAAGGGATTCTGGGTTCCACCAGCCCCCCCGCCCAAAGTGACTCCCGTCACAAACCCCAATAAGCTTATATTGATTGGTTTGTGCAAAAGTTATAGTGTCTAAAAACTTTTTTTTTTTATTTTTATTTTAATTTTTTTTACTAGTAATGACCTTGATCAGTGACTTATAGTGGGATTGCGATATTGCAGTAGACATTCTGACACTAACTGACACTTTTGACACTTTTTGGGAACCAGTGACACTAAAGAGGAAGTAAAGCCTATGTAAAAAAAAAAAAAAAAACGGAACCTGCAAGGCAAAGGCATAATGAGATAGTATGCATAGCATACTAGCTCATTATAAATGACTTACCTGAGAACAAAGCCCCCGAAGCGGTCCTCATCCATGATTTTCTGCGCCGCCATCAAACCCGGAGTTACTTCTGGGTCCCGCCGCTGCAGCACTGTCATTCGCTGGAGCGGCGATGACGTCACTCCTGTGCATGCGCACGAGAGCGGCATATCGCCATGATCTCGGCATGCGCAGTGCGCCTGCGCCGCCGCTGTCTACGGCGCATGCGGTGCCTTTTCTTTTCTAAATATCTCCTAAACCATGTAGGTTTAGGAGATATTTATTGGACCTACAGCAGCCCTCAAAAATTACACTCGCACACTCGCATTTTGCGAGTGATTTTTGAGGGCTGGCGAGAAGAAGAGAGGAGAGCCGCCACTGGGTGATCACAGCAGGGAACATCATAGCTTTCGTTTCATAAGCTGTGTGTTCCCCCGCCGCGCGCCGTCACATAAGCTCCTCCCCTTTTCTGGGACATTGGTAGACAGATCACCCGTCCAATCCTAGGACGGGTGACATGTATCAAAGTTTCCCGGTCAAGGGGAGGGGCTTATGTGACGGCGCGGGGGAACACACAGCTTATGAAACGAAAGCTATGATGTTCCCTGCTGTGATCACCCAGTGGCGGCTCTCCTCTCTTCTCCTCCACAGGTAGGCAGCACATGGGGGACACAGGCAGCACCATGGGGGGGACACAGGCAGCACCATGGGGGGGACACAGGCAGCACCATGGGGGGGACGCAGGCTGCACCATGGGGGGACACAGGCAGCACCATGGGGGGGGACACAGGCAGCACCATGGGGGGGGACACAGGCAGCACCATGGAGGGGGGACACAGGCAGCACCATGGAGGGGGGAAACAGGCAGCACCATGGGGGGACACAAGCAGCACCATGGGGGGGACACAGGCAGCACCATGGAGGGGGGGCACAGGCAGCACCATGGAGGGACACAGGCAGCACCATGGGGGGGCACAGGCAGCACCATGGGGGGGGACACAGGCAGCACCATGGGGGGGAAACAGGCAGCACCATGGGGGGACACAGGCAGCACCATGGATGGACACAGGCAGCACCATTGGGGGGACACAGGCAGCACCATGGGGGGACACAGGCAGCACCATGGGGGGACACAGGCAGCACCATGGGGGGACACAGGCAGCACCATGGAGGGGGGGCACAGGCTGCACATGGGGGGGGACACAGGCTGCACATGGGGGGCACAGGCTGCACATGGGGGGGCACAGGCTGCACATGGGGGGACACAGGCTGCACATGGGGGGACACAGGCTGCACATGGGGGGGCACAGGCTGCACATGGGGGGACAAAGGCTGCACATGGGGGGGACACAGGCTGCACATGGGGGGGACACAGGCTGCACATGGGGGGTGACACAGGCTGCACATGGGGGGGCACAGGCTGCACATGGGGGACACAGGCTGCATTGGCAGGCATGGATAAAGTTGTTAATATTTTTATAACTTAATTGCATAAAACATTAAAGGTGTAATTTAATGAGATTTATGAGGGCAGGTTTAGGGGCGGGCAAGGTAGGGGTTGGGCGGGGCAACTGGTGGCGAGTAACCCTTGAGGCCTGGCTAGTAGCTCAGGACTTGAAATTTTGAGCCCTGACCTACAGGTAAGCCTCAATCTAGGCTTACCTGTAGATCAAAATGGTTTGTAAAGGTTTACATCCACTTAATGTACTACTGTACTAATGACACTGGCTGGGAAGGAGTTAACATCAGGGGTAATAAAAGGGTTAACTGTATGCCTAGCTAGTGTTTTTCTAAACTGTAGGAGGTGCTTTTACTTGGGGAATACATGGATCCTAGTCCCAGCTTTGCAGGAACACAGGATACTTGCCTTCCCTCCTGTCAGAAAGGCCATCTGCCTTGATTATCTGAGGCTGATAATCGACAGGTGCCTGCGGATATCGAGTCGCATTTGTGCCCCTTACCCAGAGGTGCAGGATCACGTATATATATACATGATCCTACGCACAGTGACCGCCCTGTAGCAGTAAAACTGCTATAGGGCAGTCGGCAAATATCATAGGCAGTTAAGGTGGAGGTTATACCCTAAATGTTTTTTAATGGGTACACTAAAGCTTCTCCAGCTTCAGATTTCATTAATAAAAAAGACCGGCCTTGCTTCTCCTGAAGCAAGTACATTTACAAAAATTGTCAAGACCCAATTTGACACCTGCTTAATTTTTTGGTGGAAATCAATCATTGCAGAACATAGCATGCAATTTTAAATGTCTCATAGAGATTGTTGTTAGTCTACATAAACAATTTAAATAAAGCATTTGTGGCAATAACTACTGTACACGGATCTTTTACATAAATCTGATAGGCCAGTGTCTCATGATGAAAGCCTTATGCAGAGTAATTTATGTTTTTAGGCATACAAGCTCGAGCTGAAGAAATTTTAGAGCTCAACACTTTGCATGTATTCAAATGATGTACCCATCTATTGGAGCATTTACTTTCACCTGATGGATTGGGTCGTCAAGTATTTCCACCACCTGTTCTCCCAATAGGCTTTAGTGATTTTACAGATATTTAGCTGCTGGTCTGATCGTTTTCAGGCTCACAGATCTCTGAGACTCACCGGAGAAAGCTCGGACACAGAATGACTCAATGGGGTCCTCATTAATTTAAGGACATTTCTAAACATCTAATCTGGACTCTGAATTTTAAAACGCAAAAAAGACAATTGTCTAATTGTGCCATCATGAATCCTGGAGGTTACATTCAAAACCACTTGACTGTTTTTAGAATTGTAGTTCTAGTTCTAGAGATGAGCACCGGTCTGTTAATGAACGCCTTTTTAATATTTGCAGTTTATCGAGACTTTTTAAAAACAAAAACAGTGAGCAACAGCTACAAAATCTTGCTTGGTTTGGCCATCTCCAATGTGTTCTATGGAATCTTGATGTCTATTGCTTTGCTTGACTATTTCTGCAGCCTTGGAATCTTACCAACTATTAATACCACTTATATTTATCTCTACTTGTTGCTTTTTACCATTGCTTCATGTGGGTGGTTTTCAGCCAGTCTGGGCTTCTTCTATTTCATAAAGATATCTGACTTTAGGTCAGGCTGTTTCTCCTGGATGAAGACGAATATTAGTTCAATTGTCCCCGGGATGTTATTGGTGGCTGTAATGGCGTCGCTCTTCAACAGTCTTCTAAGCAACTTGTTCTTCATTTTCTCTCCAACACTGTCTGGTAATACAACAGATTATTCTCCATCTATGGTCTCCATACTTTCACAGTCAAGCACAACATTTGTCAAAACTGCCATCATGTCTACTGTTCTTCCATTCTTGGTGGTGTTCACCACTACTTTGTTTACTGTTGTGGCATTGAAGAACCACAGAAAGAGAATGAAGAATGTTCAAACATCTGACAGTGAGCACATGAGGTCCTACCAAAATGTTGTGCGCCGGATGACACATTGCTTCCTTTTCTATGTAATATTTTATGTTGTGATGATCATTGTCTATTTTGTGGTCATTACATGGGTAGATTCGGGGTTCTGGTTATTGCTTCTTCTTCTAAACTCCTTCAGCCCCGTGCAGTCTACCCTGATTGTTCTTGCTAACCCCAGACTGAAGGCTGCCTGGAAGGAGATTTTCTTGTGTGCTCATCTTCAAGAGATGTTTTCAACCAAAAAGCAGCAAAACTGACAATGGAATGAGTGATGGACAATATCAAAAGGGTTGTAAAGGTTTGTTTTTTATTGTCTAAATAGGTTCCTTTAACCACTTAAGCCCCGGACTAATTTTCAGCCAAAGGACCAGGCCCCTTTTTGCGATTCGGCACTGCAGGAACAGAAGATCTCTTTGTTGTCCCCTGTCAGAATGGGGAGCCGCCTTGTTTACATAGGCAGATCCCCATTCTGCCTCTCTGTACCGTATGCAGCACTATCTCGTTCATGGGCTGACATACAGTTACGTCGGTTTGCGCAGCCGAGCCGCCTTTCCGTAGTATATCTGCGGAAGGCAGTCGGCAAGTGGTTAAATTCAAATTGTTTAGAAAAAACTATAATTCAGAGCTATATTGAAATGAAAACATCTTTAAGTAAATTATGTACTCTGCAACTTCAAATTCCGTCAACTGGGATTTCCTTCGCTGCATCTTATATAACCAAACATAATAGACAATCTCCTTTCTTACCTCCAGTCTTTGTAAAACTAAAAACGTTGCCTATAATCAATAATCGTGGATGCTACCAAACTTTATTTTTTATTTGACTTTATAAAAAATTTGGGGAAGCATGTCCTAGGCTGACCAGATAGAGCCTCATCCAACTGTAATCATATGATCCAGTGCATACCTTCTATGAAGATCAGGTAATAGGGGGGTTACCTAATGACTTTGTCTACACAATTTGGTTTTGTTTTTTTTGATTTTTTCAGCACTTCTACTGGAGTATATCACAACACTTTTACATTAGTTTGGCACCAATTTTGTTTTGGTAGTTTCACTTACACACGTTACCTTGATACATATGGTAGTCCCCTGGTGGGAACACATAGGCGGATTACCCAGTTGACACAGTATTTTTCATTCCATATTTTTCTCCACAGTTGCATTCACTCACTTTTTTTTTTTTTTACACATTTTTTGCAGAACAGTGTGTACGATCAGTGCACATGCTGTACATCACACACAGGGAATGTGTCATGGAGTCCTGGTCTGCCCCCTGTCTGCTCCCTTTGGTCTGAAGGGGGTTTTCCTGCTTCAACCCCGGGTCAGACATTTTATCTGAGGCCCCCCGTAATTTCCCATTTAGAAGCTACGCCTAGCCTGGGAGCTGATTTGTAAGTAACAGGCATTTTTTTCCCCTAGTGGGCATTACATACTAATAGATATTTTATCTACCTATTTTTGTAGTACAATCTTTCATCATACTCCTGATGAGTGGCTGAAAGCCACGAAACGCATAGAGTTTCAAACTAAGGGCACCAAGATAAGTTTGGTTCAAAATATGCATTTTTATTATGTATTGCCTGTATATTTTATGTATGAGTAATTTATGAATTTATCTTGTCATTCATGTTTATTATGATGAACTGTATTATCTACTTTGCATTCAACATGCCAATCATGTTTATTGATTATTTGTACTATATATCATGATCATTGTACTTTATTTGTTAGTCTTTGGCTTAGAAATATAATATTATTTATAGATACATATATTTTTTTTACTGTGTGCCTAATGTGATTGTTATTACATTTTACTAATTTCATATATATATTAGATGTATCATCATTCGCAATGACACGCCTTATTTAAAGTCCCATTACCTCTTTCCCTTTTTTTTTGTATGAATAGGAATGGAGGTCTGCCATTGCTGGCTGTGTCAGGTCACATTTCTTCCTATTTACTTATATGAAGATCAGATTCTTAGGATCAGGATCAAATCCTCCTCTTAATAAGAATATAGGAAGTAAGGTGTTATCTATTTGGGTTGCATATTGGTCTACTGCAGCTAGAGATAGACTAGATCCCAATACTACAGACAAGGAGCTGGTGATTCATTGTCCATTATTGTTAGGGTGGCACCTGGCTGTCAATTGGTAAGCTAAATGTTGAAATTGACATAAATACACACACAAAAAAAAGAAAAAAAAATATATAGATATAGATAAATATATATATATAGACAGATATATAGATAGATAGATAGATAGATAGATAGATAGATAGATAGATAGATAGATAGATAGATAGATAGATAGATGGATAGATGTATTTATTTTTATTTCTGAGATTTATACAGCTCTGCCATACAGTACATCCCGACATGGTTCAGTAGCATCACAGACAGGTGTTTTTGATGAAATAACTATGATAAGTAGTAGTAGATAAGTAGTATATACTATGACTAGTTTTATATGTTTCTGTTATCTAAGCCTCACAACATTTAGTTTTTAATAAGCAATATGTGAAGATACATTTGAATAATACAATGGAATGTAACTTTGATTGCTTTTAACTATACAACACGGTGTATATACAGTATGCCCTCGTGTTGTAAATGTGCAAACTGTTGGCGCTATATAAATCCTGTATAATAATAATAACAATGTTTACAATTCTATCTTTACTGTTGCCATTAAAATGATAAAATAAATCAACATAAATTCCAACTATGGTGTTTTTATCTGAATAGTTTAAAGATCTAAAAGCAATATTCATACTGGGGTTCCATGTCTCTTTTTGTTTCTCATACAATAACATTTCTGCCTCCAAACTGAAGTGTATTAATTGTCACAAATGGTGGCAGATTTAAAGCATTATGCACCTTCCCATCTGCACCTTTTGTATTTCACCTACATAAGATGCATTGATCATTTCATTGGTTGCCCTGTACACACAGTCTATAGTAGAGTAGAATTGTCTGTTTCTGTTCAAACATGAGGCATACAGCATGGCACTGAACTGCACACGTTAATACATGATCTCTGTCTGAAGTATGAGAACTGACACTTCCTGTGGAGACACTTCATATGCCACAATCCCTGGGTCTCTTACAGTCTAGTTATCTGCAGGTGAGAGCTAAACAGTAATTAGAACTGACACAGACACAAACAGGCAGATCAATTCACGGAGAGATCACCATATATTATTTTATTAAATTAGCATTACCACATTTGTGATGCAACACAGAGGAAATGGCAAGGCGTGGATCGAAAGCTGTGTGATCCCAAACAAGAAGTTGCCTGTCTCTTAATCAGATATGGACAAGCTAGATGAATAAATGGGAGGACATGGGGAAGCAGCCATGACACTACAAGGGGAAGCCACAACATGTGAGCTTATTATTGCAAGGTATGGCAAAAAAGTGACACATGGAGTAAAATAACACTAATACTAAGCTAAAACAATAAAAAAAAACTATTAAAAGTGTACAATATCTATGAATTGAGCATATGAGGAAATGTGAGCCAGTGAAAGTCATCTTCAGAGAAAGCACAGGCCAAGCCAGTTGGTAGAACCAGAGATATAATGTTAGACACTGGATCTGAACCCAGGATCCCTGTTGTGTCTTGCACCAACTCTTCTTGCTGAGCCACATGAGGTTCTGGACAGCACCCTGTGTGATCCATTGGACAATCCAGCCTTGTGCCTTTTTTCTGATGAACTTTAAACTCCTCCCATGAACTTTCTATTTAAGCCATGCCTTTACACTTCCTATTTGCCAGATTATTGTTCTCTGTCCAGCCAATATCTAGCTCTTGTCACTCCTGCTGCCAATCGTATCTTTGCAACCACAAACCGACCCTTGGCTTGTGTGAAAAATACAAATATATATTATCCAGTTTTTCATCAAATATAAAAGAGGAGGTTGTGCTGAGTAAAAAGATACCGATATGTCAAGCCTTAAAATTGTGCACTTCCATTAAGCAAGGAAAAACGTTGGTACCCTATATTTTTCGTATGCAGCCCCTACAGGTCATCATTTTACAGTTAAAGTGATTGTAAAGCTTAACATTGTTTTTAATTAACGTGTTTAGAACATGTTTAGATTGTAAGTTAATTGAAAGTTGAAACTTTATAGGCTATTTTGACTCTATGCTCAAGCCTGTATTGGTAAAACATTTGAGAAGTCCAGTGCTAGGCAAGTGTGCTTTATTCAGCTTTAATAACGTTGGGTGTGATCTGACTTACTCCTTGGGCATTTTCCTGCTTTCCATCTTAGTTTCTAGAACATGGTTGGTCTCCTTTTTGGTCAGCATCCAAAGTTCCAGAGGAGCAAAATTTTGAAACTGGCATGGAGCAGCAACATTTGTCTACATGTCCACTATGGCAAAAATATCAGTTTTGGTAATATTTTTAAGTCTCTGGTTTTAATTTATCTGCTCTAAAATTCCAACATGTTATTCCACGTGCCTTACATATGTAGAGTTATGCCCCGTACACACAATCGGACATTCCGACAACAAAATCCTTATTTTTTTCCAACGGATGTTGGCTCAAACTTGCAGTCTTGCATACACACAGTCACACAAAGTTGGTCGGAAATTCCGAACGTCCAGAACGCGGTGACGTATGGCGTGCCGAGAAAAATGAAGTTCACTAGCCAGTGCTGCTCTGCAGCTTGATTCTGAGCATGTGTGGCACTTTGTGCGTCGGAAATTGTGTACACATGATCAGAATTTCCCAACAACGGATTTTGTTGTTGGAAAATTGGAGATCCAGATCTCAAATTTCGTGTGACGGAAATTCCGATGAAAAATGTCCGATGGAGCCTTCATATGATCGATATTTCGAGCAACAAGCTCCTATCAAACATTTTCCTTCGGAAAATCCTATCGTGTGTATGGGGCATTACAGTTTGCCTTCACATGCTGTTCACTGATTTATGTCCAGGTTATCTACAGTTGTTCAATATGGTGTCAGGTCATTGTTAAGCTAGAAACATGAAATATGACATTAGGATTTCTTGTCACCTGTACAGTTTCTATATGGTTGGCCATGTAATATATATTACCCATGTTTGCTTAGGTACTGTAGTAAAATTTAACTAAACTTCAGCTGACTGAATATGATTTTGCATCTATTCAAAATAATCAGGGCTACTGCTCTCCGACAGCCAGTTTTCCATCTCAGAATATTTCTTTTCACAGATAGGAAGTGGCTCCTGCATGTGAATACAATCAGCTTTACCAAGCAAGTACCATAAGGTGCCTTAACTTTCATTAAGATTATTAGTTACCATTGCCATGGATGACCAAAGTGCTTTTCCACCTTATCCTTACTTGGAGATGGGTCTTACAATGGTAGCTGTAGAGGTATTTGCTGCATTTCTGGGGAATGGATTCATAGTGGTGGTGAACATCCTTGACCGGTTAAGAAACAAGCATCTGAACCCCATTGATTACATCCTGGTTGTCCTGGCACTCTCCAATGTTGGATTTTCATGCATTTATGGAAACTACATCTTCTTTAAGTTCATGTGGCCCCAGTTCCTTCTGATGGATTATGCATACCCTGTGGCCTTTGCTTTCCTGTTCTTCATGGCTTTTTCCAGTATGTGGCTCATAGCGTGTCTCTGTCTGTACTTCTGTTTTAAAATTATACATTTTAAATCCTCTTTTCTTGAAAAGTTAAAGATGTCCATAGATTCTTCAGTGGTTTGGATCATTCTGATCTCAGAAGTCATAGCTGTCTCATGCAGTATCCCTGTGATATGGTCCTTCCATAGGCCACTTAATGTCAAAACTGCCCAAAATGTCAGTCAAATTGTTACATTTAAATTGGACATCTTATACTATATCTTGGTTCTTTGCCCCATCAGCTCTTTCGCTTCTTTTATTGTCATAGTCTCATTAGTCTGTATAATCTGGTCACTGTGTAAACACACACATCGAATGAAGAAGAGGATGTATCCAGAAGATGACTCAAAACTGAAGACACATCAAAGTGCTGCCAAAACAATCCTGTCTCTTCTCCTGATCTATATTCTGTTTTACACAGCTATGGTTCTGATCTCTTATATCATTCCCTCCAATGATTTTGGCATTTTATATTGGCTTACTTTATGTATGGTGATGTGTGTTTCTCCTGCTCTTTCTGTTATTCTTATCCTTGGTAATTCCAAACTATGGCTAGCGCTTCAAAAGATATGGTCTTATTATGTCTTAAAAAAGCCAACTTAGTAAGATTTCGTAAGACAAACAGGGTAATACAGGGAGTATGCTAAGAATATTTTTAAAGGAGTATATATTTAGGAGTAGTTATATAAATATAGACTTTTTTTTTTATATAGGTAAATAGACACATTCAACAAGACTTGTTCTCCAATGAAGACAATGTTTTATCAGTCATCCATGTAACCTCCTCAGCTGTAATTAATGCTGGGAACATCAAGTAAGTAGTTATAGCCATTCAGGTTTCTTAGCTACTTAATATATTAAGGCAGATGGTAAATTTGCAATAGCACAAAGGGAGGCATACATGTTTACAATCATCATGGTGCCGGGAAGTATGAAACAGTTGGTAAATGGTAAAGATACATATCTGAAGGTATGAGTAAGGAATAGACATGTGCACAACAAAAAAATTTGTTTAGTTTTTTTCGTTTCTGTTGATTCGTAACGATTTGTAAATTCGTAAGTCGTCGGTGTTCGTATTCGTAACAGTTCGTAAGAGTTATTTTTTCGTTGATTCGTTTTACCGTTAGTTTAATTTTCGTTTATTCGAAATTCGGACGCATTCGTATTTATTTGTACTTTCGTAACATTTGTAACATTCGTAGATTCATAATCGGAGCATAATTCATAATTTTATGTAATGTGTATGCTATTATCACATTTTAAGAGACACGGAAAATTACGTATCGAAAAAAAAAGTTACGAATGTATGAATTTTTTCGTTCAATCCTTTCGAAGCACGTTAAGCAGCGCCATTGTAAGAGACACGGAAAATTACGAATCGCAAAAAAAATGTAAAAAGTTACGAATGTACACATTTTTCCGTTCAATCCATTCGAAGCACATTAAGCAGCGCCATTGTAAGAGACACGGAAAATTACGAATAGAAAAAAAAAAAAGTTACGAATGTACGAATTTTTTCGTTCATTTTGATTTTCGTTGTTCCTGTTATCGTTTTTCTGATTTTCTTCTTTCGTAGATTCGTTCGATTCAAACGATTCGTTATTCGTTAAAAATTTTAGCGAAACGTTCGTTCA
Organism: Lithobates sylvaticus; assembly: GCA_028564925.1. NCBI lineage: Eukaryota > Metazoa > Chordata > Amphibia > Anura > Ranidae > Lithobates > Lithobates sylvaticus. The sequence goes on along the minus strand of CM053031.1, from coordinate 297,186,436 downwards.
TTCATACGATAACGAATGAACGAATATAACGAAAAAGAAAACGAAAAACGAAAATAAACTAAACGAATTGCACATGTCTAATAAGGAAACGTCATAAACATCATATAACAAGCCTAATTTAATTTGTCTAACTACTAAAAGGGCTTGACTTACTGAAACTGGAGAGTGAAAAAACTGGTGCAGCTGTGCAAGGTGGCCAATCAGCTTTTAACTTCAGCTTGTTCAAATAAGCTTTGGCAAAAATAAACTTTGAAGCTGATCGGTTTCCATGGAGAGCTGCACCAGACTTAGCACTTTCCAGTTTTGGTAAATCAACCCCATAGTGTCATTAAAGTGGATGTAAACCTGATTCATGAAATTTGAAATAAGCACCTATATCCGTAGTGTTTTTTTATGCCCAAGCAGAGGGGGGGGTGCCTTTCCGACTGTGTGTATGCTCCATCGAACATTTGTTGGCAGACTTTCCGCCAACAAATATTGACTAGCAGGTTCTCAAATGTTCCGCCAACAAAACTTTGTTGACGACTTTCCGATCGTGTATACACAAGTCTGTCGCACAGAAGTTCACGCATGCTCGGATTCAAGCAGAAGGAGCCCAACGGGTGGTGCACAGGCTATTGAACTTCACTTTTATCAGGTTGTTGTATGTCTTGTACGTCACCACATTCCCACGTTCGTAATTGTTGGCCAACATTTGTGTGACCGTGTGTATGCAAGACATGTTGGAGCCAACAACCCTCAAACAAAATTCCATGGTTTTGTTGTCGGAATGTCCGATCGTGTGTACGGGGCATTAGAGTCTCTTCAGTTTTTAAAGTTATAGTTTAGTGTTTTTTTTTTTTTTTAAACCAGCTCACCCACCCCTCCTACTGACCACCAGCATTGGGATTTTTTTTTTTTTTTATACTACTAACCACCAGTGATGGGCATGTTTTTTTATTCCTACTAAACATGGACTGATGAAGCAGTGTTTTTGCTTCTATTGACAATGGGGCATTTTTTTTTACTTCCGCTGACCAGCAATGCAGAACTATTTTTTTTACCTTCACTGACCACCAATTCTGGGAATGAAGGAAGGTGAGATGTGAAGCTTTACAAACACGTCATCTGTTGTCATTTCATCATCTGAGGTCCATTTCTTTTAACTCCCAGAATTCCCATGAAAAACTCACAGGATGAAATAATCTTTATTAAAAGTCAATTTGAATCATTAACTTCAAAGCATTTGAAATACACACAGCTATCATCTAGATCTTTTCAGTATAATATCTATTACTTTTCTGTAACATTGTTTTTATCTCAATCCTGTGTTTGACTTCTTCAAACAAATCACTAACAATGGAACAATCTGCATGGTCCAGCTGCAGGCAAATGTTCCTAGGGGCTCAGCTTTCATCCATACTACATGAGACAGTCTTTGGACACTTTCTGAATAGATTCAGGATGGACGTGTCATGGTGGATCTCCAGTCTTCAGTATTTTCGAACATATGGTAAGACCTGCTATAAACTCTGATACTGTGTCAATTAAAACAAATGGCAAACAAACCCTGCTCACCTACTCATTCTATTGATGGAACTCATGAAAGTTCCTCTCTGTGTGATCAGCATGGAAGCCATCTTATAAATGAAATGCCACCCTTTGCATTTTAACAGAGTTATAGCCAACCTCTACCTAGCAGTGGTGACCTGACTTGTATGTTTCAGCATTTGGATCGTGGCTTGGCTTTGTGCCTGTTACATTATATTTGTAGCTTGTTTCAGATACTGACTCTTTGCTACTAAAGAAATATCTGTTACATTGTCATTGTAGCTTATTCCGTTACTAATTCTTTGCTACTAATGAAACAGCTACTATCATCACTCCACGTTCTTTTAGCAGTATGTACAGGATGTAAGCTTCATTTTGGGTGCTGCTTGACCTTCATAGTCACATGCATTTTTTTTTTTTTTTATATTTCAAGACACAATTGGTGAATAAAGCAAAATGGGTTTAAGGTCCTTAACTGTAGGCGCATATAAATGCAATTTAAAACAACTAACTAACTTGGTTTGCTATTTAATGTTCCTTCAAACTTGGTGATATTTTTGGATTTTGTGATCACTTCCAGATCCTTCTATATATTGACTTGCCACTCTAGAGACAACTCTAGAGACAACCATCCTTATCCTGGCTAACACAAAATTGGCATTGCTGCCCACAGTGACCAATCAGAAACTGTGTGTACATTTTTCTATAAACTGGATGGGGAAACTGGATTGTTTGATGCCAGGAACAACTTTAGTTTTGGTCTACTTTTTGTTTCACTGCTTATTAGGAAAAACACTCAACAATTGCAACAACTAATGTCAAACACCCTATTGAATGTAGACTTTACATACTTCCCATTGAAAGATGCCCACCACTGCAATTTTAATATTTGTAATATTTATATATAAAATGTGCAATTTGATGTCAGAGTTGTTTTTAATGTCACCAGAAGGGTGTGCTCATGGTTGGCCATGTAAAATCCATTACCTACTTTTACTTTGTTGTTTTAGTAAACTAAGCCTAAATCAGGACATGGACATGACTTTGCATCTATTAAAACTATAACCAGGACAAGGACTCTCAACAGACAGTTTTTCATCTTAGAAGGTGTTTGTTCTCAGATAAGCCTGATTATAATCAGTTTAATAAAACAAGGAAACTACCATAAACAGCACCAACTTTCATAAAGATCTTCATTTTTGTTCACCATGGATAATGGAAAAGTTTTCCTACCTCCCTTAGTCTTGGTGGTCGGTCTAACAATAGCAGCTGTAGAGGTCCTTGCTGCTTTTCTTGGGAACGGCTTCATTGTAGCAGTGAACTTCTTTGACTGGCTGAAGAAAAAGCGCCTGAACCCCGTTGACCACCTCCTGGTTGCTCTGGCTCTCTCCAATGCTGGATTGTCATACATTTTTGGAATCTTCATCTTCTTTTACTTCACATGGCCTCAATCTTTTCTAGAAGGATGTGCAGCTCCAGTAATCATGACTCTTTCGATCTTTATATCTCTCTCCAGTTCATGTCTCATAGCATGGCTCTGTCTGTACTTCTGTTTTAAGATTATTCAGTTTAAATCCTCCTTCCTCACTAAGATAAAGATGTCCATAGATTCTGCCGTGGTTTGGCTCATTCTGATCTCAGAGGTGATAGCTTTCTTCTGCACTATCCCGATGATATGGTTATTCGGTAGATCGCTTCCACAAAATGTCACATCTGGTCAAATTGCCAGTGCAATGTTATCATTTACATCTGATAACTTATTTATTTTCTGTGTTGCTGGCACCATGATGTGTTTATCAACACTCATCATCATAAGCTCCTTAATGTATATAATATGGTCACTGCGTAGACACACATATCGAATGAAGAAAATAATTTCTCCAGAAGATGATTCAATGCTAAAGACACATCGACGTGCTGCCAAAACAATCATGTCTCTTCTCCTGCTCTATGTTCTGTTTTGTACTTCTCTGATTATGAACACCGGTTTCCCACCCTCTAATGATGTTTTTATTTATTTCTGGTGGCTCACTGCATTGATGTTGCTGTCTGTTTCCCCTGCTATTTCTGTTGTTCTTATCGTTGGTAATTCCAAACTATGGTTAGCACTTCAAAAGATATGTTCTCTTATAACAGGTTTGATTCACAAAGATTTAACCCAGGGATGAGGCTTTATTCAACAATGTTATTCAACTAGTTTTTCAAATTAGAATTTAACCTCCCTGGCGGTATGATTCTGTCCGGAATTTAGTGCTGAAAGCGGTACAATTATTTTGCATGGAAATTTGGCGTTTTTATATTGTAGGCATGCAATTCTTATGAATAACTCACTTAAATCTGTCCAAACCAGAGTCTAGTAGACATGCCGGGTATGATAAAGTTTGAAACACAAAATCATAAATTATAATATAATAAAAATATATATAAAAATGATTCAATAATGTAATCAAATCAAAAACACTGACATTTGCTCAGTTGCAGAATAGTCGCTGTCATTAAATGTATTGTTTGATGATAAATTGTGATTCTAATTTTTTATCGGTGTTTTCTAGCGGGTCTAAAACCACTTTTGACATAAAGGGACAATTTTTGGTTGTTATGGACAATCTCCAGTTTCCAGGCAGAATTTTTTTTTTTTATTATATAAAATGACATGCAGGGCACTGGGCAGACCACTAGGGACAAAGGGGGGGTGTATTTTTTGTATACAGTACTGTAATCTGTAAGATTACAGTACTGTATGTGTTGTGTGTTTTGAAACTTTTTTAAATTTGGCGCCGATCTCCGCTCCCGTGCGTCGGAACAACGCAGGGAATGGAGACCGGCGGCACTCGGCACTGTGTGAATCGAGCGAGCGGACGGCTCGCTCACACAGCGGGGAGACATCGCAGGATCCAGGGGAAAAGGTAAGTAACTTTGCCCCTGTATCCTGCAATGCAGCCCGAGTCTGGCTCAGGGTTACCGCTCCCAGCAGAGAAAACTGAACCCAAGCCAGACTCGGGGTTACCACTAGGCATGTTAAATATGTAGTGAACTTGCTATAAAAATATAAATGGGTGGTTTACACCATAATGTGCTAGAATGCACTGCATACTAGCACATTATTATTATTATACAGGATTTATATAACGCCCACAGTTTACGTAGGGCTTTATGGCATACTTACTTTAAAACAAAGCCCTCCAGTGGTGGCCTGTCAGCACTGACAGGTCTTTCATCCTCACCTGGTCTTCCTTCCTGGGTTCACGGGCTCCGACTGCTTGAATGGCCCAAGCCACGATGATGTGACACCTGCGCATGTGCGTAGGATTCACATTTTACATCACGGAGCTCTGAAGGGACACACGGTATGCCATCCTTTCAGAGCACATGCGCTGGTAAAATCAATAGCTGCATTCCATGTAAATAACTGCTAAATAATGCAAGTTAAGGAAATATTCACTGTACCTTGGTATAGGCTTACCAGTAGGTACAAGTTCAAAGTATGGGTTTACTACCACTAAATATGGCTGAAAAATAACTGTCACTTGTAGAAAATAAGCTTGCTTATCCTGCTGTGTGTTAGCTTTTGTGAATTAATTTATTAGGTTACCATATGTGTAAAAGTAATAAAAACAAGGTAAATTAGGAAGGATGTTTAGAAGTGTATTAAAATGTTAAAGACGTAACATTAAATGGTTTAAACTCCTTTCAAAGTGTCTGTAACATTTTCATTAGGGTTACACTGATACTATTATCGGTATGGGTGCCGATACTGAGTATTTGCACAAGTATCGGTACTCGTGCAAATGCACCGATACCTGAAACCGATACTTTCAGGCTCGGTTCTTTGAGCTGTCAGTGGGTCTCCCCAGTGTTAAAGAAGTCCGATAATTGGAGCTGTCAAAAAATAATTCTCTCAACGATGACAATAAAGCTTCCCTTCTGGAGTGGATTGAAAGGTGTAATATTAATCCAGTACAAATAATGGTCAGAGGGAATATGGTGGCTCTCCTGCAGACTGAGCTGGAGAAGCCCCTCCACTTGGGGCATAAATATTTATCAACAATATCCCTCAAGAAATCTATGAAGATAAATTAATTACACTTTTTTAGACTGCTAGAACATTGTTTGTCTTCTGATATATTGTCTAGTGAACAGATTACACAAGTTAAATCCATATACCTGAAGGCAGCTTGTGTAATGTACTTTGTGTATTCATGGTTGTAGGTTGCATTGTCTGGGTGGGAAGTGTGGGTGGGAAGTGTGTCACCTAGGCTTGTCTAGTGACCAGTTAGCTTACTGTTTAATTAGCTTAATGTTTATGATGAATGTTCCTTAGCTATGTTAATTTATCTTACTGTTTGCATAACGTGATCAATCTCTTATCTGATTTTGTGCGATATATATATTCTGTGTGAAATTACAATAAAGTGAGTTCCAGTTTGCACCTAAGCTAGTGTCGTCTAGTTCTTGGGTGCAATGTAGAGTGATAATACCTGGTTCCTGGTTCCAGACTGGAGGAAGCTGTGTCTTGGTGTAGGCACCTAATCTGGGTCCTGGGTGGTTTGTCACACTTACCATGACCACTCTATAATTGGGGTCATGGAGTTCCAGTAAGAGTTTTATTTTAAAAAATAAGAATGGCTGCACATCCAAACGTGACTGAATTCTGGTGTCCCTGGTGCCACCGTGGTGATTTTCAATAAAGGCATTTTGGAACCTTCGTATGTGCAGCCATTCTTCTTTTTCAAGTATCCTACGGAGGCGGGCCAGGGCTAGCACCCCTTTTAGGTTCCATTTGGGTCATCACATACACCTGGAGCAGCGGATCCTTTCTTTCAAGAGTTTTCTCTTAAAAGCACAGGCGATTCACATATGGAGATAGCAGTGCTAGTATTTGAGCACATAGGCTTAGAGCGGTAGCAAACTGCAAAAATCTGTTGCTGCAGATTATTGTTATAATGTCCTATTATGCATCGCATTAGGACATTATCACATTATGACAGACTTACCTTAAAGCGTAGTTCTGCCTTGGGGAAAAAAAAAACTATAAACTATATGGACAATTACCTGCCCAGGGGGCCCACAATGTCAGCACCAAAACCGATCTTTGGATTGACTGTTTCGTGCAGCCGCCTCCATTCCATGTAAGGGAACCCGGCAGTGAAGCCTTTCGGTGTCATGCCCGGTTCCCTACTGCATATGTGCGCTGCGCTTTATGATTGGCACGGTGATGGAGGAGGGGGCGAACTTCAGGGAGATTGGGCTGCGGCCCGGTCTCCCAGAAGTGGGGAAGTGAACCTGTGAAAAACAGGTCCCTGTTCCCCCCTCCCCTTAAAAGTCAAATGTGACACCGGAAGGGGGGACAGTTAAGCAGAGGTTCCACCTTTGGGTGAAACTCCACTTTAAAAGGAAGCCCGCCAGTGGTGCACTGTCACCACTGACAGGGCTTGCATCTTCACCCTGTCTTCCTTCCAGGCTTGCCGGCTTGCCGGCTCTGGCCATTTGAATGGCCAACCTACGAAGACCTCACTCATGCCCATGTGTGCGGGAGTCATGGCCGTGGCACAGGTCTCTCAATGGACGGCATGCCATCCATTGAGAGAGCATGTGCCAATGACATCACCAACTGCTACTAAACTAAATAGCTCCTTAACAGTGCACGTTTAGGAGATATTTACTACAGGTAAACCTTATTATAGGCTTAATGAAGGTAGTAATAAAAAAAGCAGACTTTACTCCCGCTTTAAGAGAATTTATGCAAAATATATTTACGTGCAATTGGACTTTTTAATATGGACGTTACTTTTTTCACTTTGATTAGCACATCTAATTCTGGAATGTTTTTGATTTATACTAATGATTTGGTTTGATCATTGTCACATATACAGTATTATTATGTGGGTCTAAGTTCTATTCGTTTGGGGATTTAGCTCTACCATTATTTTTATACCTTTGTTTAACCTCCCTGGCGGTATGATTATTTCTGATTTTAGGTGCTGAAAGCGGTACAATTATTTTGCATGGGAATTTGGCGTTTTATATTGTAGGCCTGCAATTCTTAGGAATGACTCACTTAAATCTGTTCAAACAAGAGTCTAGTAGACATCCCGGGTATGATAAAGTTTATAATATAATAAAAAACTATAAATAATTATAACAAATAATAATAAAATGTAATCTAATCAAAAACACTGAAATTTGCTCAGTTGCAGAATTGTCGTTGTCATTAGATTTAGTGTTTGATGACGAATTTCCCCACAAATCGCTATCGCTCAATTCTGCAATTGATTCTAATTTATTATCGCTGTTTTCTAGCTGGTCTAAAATCACTTTTGACATAAAGGGACACTTTTTGGTTGCTATGGACAATCTCCAAATTCCAGGCAGAAAAAACAGTATTTATAATATAAAACTACATGAAGGGCACTGGACAGACTACTAGGGACAAAGGGGATGTGTATTTTTTTTTATACAGTACTGTAATATTACGGTATACTGTATGTGTTTTTACTTTTTTTAATTTGGCGCCGATCTCCGTTCCCGTGCGTCACAACGTCGCAGGGAACGGAGCTCAGCGGCACTCGGGCACTGTATGAATCGAGCGAGGAGACAGCTAACACACACAGCGGGGAGGACATCGCAGGATCCAGGGGACAAGGTAAGTAACTCTCCCTGGATACTGCGATGCGATCCCGAGTCTGGCTCGGGGTTACCGCTAATGGTAACCAAAAAGTTCCACCCCGAGCCAGACTCGGGAATACCGCTAGGGGGGTTAATAATCCTGCTATTTTTTTGTTACTTTCCTATGTTGATTTACTATTTAGTGTTGCTTTATACTCTGTGATATTTTTTGGTTTTGTAATCACTTCCAGATCCAGTTCTAGTTACTTGCTAAACAGGTTGTTTATCAGCTGCTTCCTAACTCTAGAGACGCATGTAAATAAAAATTCTTTTTCTCGACAGACTCACTGATGCATTTCCCCATTTTGGTTCGCTCTCCACTTGGACACCATACCGGCTTTCCCCCCCCCCCCCCTCCTTCCCCTTTGTTTTTTCCATCACCATGATTGGACTCCCCCCCATGGGACACATTGCATATCCGCCGCGGGTAATGATACCCTGACCACCAGTGCAGCCGGTTATGCGGCCGCCCGAGCCGCATGCGCCGTGGCAGCATGTATCCCCTCCTCCCGAATCATTCGGGTAGGCCAGGGGGCGTGAGGCAATCGACGGATGCGGCTTGGACGGCGTTGCTAAGCAACGCCGCCCGTTACGCCATCAACGGCGGGGAGGACCTGCGCAGCGCACCTGATGAGAGGCGCGCGCAGCCCCGACGCCGTCTGATGACGATTTGGCTGGTTCGGGTTGACGCCTGACGTGGTCAGACGTCACCCGAACGGGATATAAAAGCGGCTTGATGGCCGTTCCTCCTCACAGAGGTCCGAGGAGAGCAACGACCAAGGTGCATCAGCCGCAATACCGTTCAGCACACCGTTTTTGTGGGAACCGTCCACATCTTACAAGGTAATCTGGACTAGTGTCCATCCAGCTGGTCCCTATGGCATCTAAATTATCAAATTACTAATAGCAACTATCTAGGCCTTTCCAGTTTTGAAACATCTTTTGGTTTAAGTGGCCAGCTATTTGTTTTTGTTCTATATACATATACTTTTGGCCGTTTACCTATTGCGTGATCCATTAGACCATCATGCTCTGTCTATTTAATTTCAACTGTATGATTGAAAGTAGATGTAATATGAATAGGAGGCCTATCTATCAAGTCTTTTTTAGCACTAGCCCTCCCTAATGCCTTACATGCTCATATTTATACCATACATCTTTTCCATATAGTGTGGATCCCTGTGTTGCTTTTGGAGTATATTGGTCACCAGCTTGGCACTCCACCAAACGCACACGTACCCACTAGTTATTTTCAGTAAGTATATTAGTATGCATAATAGGGACGATGTGGTGTCCTAACACCACACCCCATTATTCACTAATAATCAGTACCAGCATTTTTATACTTTATTCTATTTCTTTATTTTTGTTTCTTTAGCGTACCGGTTATATCCCCATAACCTGTTTTGCTGCACAGTAGGCCGTCCACCCCTTAGGGTGTCACTTTCAGTGAGTGCACCTTCTAAAGGTTGCGGTACTACATCCTGGTGGTATGCCGGCGTAGTCCATCCCCCTCGGTTCCATCGGGGACATATGTGTGGAGCCCTCCCTTTTTTGGAGTCCACTTCAGGTGTGGGAGAGAGTGGAGTGCTTCCTAGTGTGGACACTGCATCAGTGAGTGTTTTTTCTTTATAAACAACTACATAGAGTGTTTGCTTACTATTGTATACTTTAGAGATGTATCATTGCTATATTAAGTAACAAAATGTTCTTCCTTAATTAGAACGAATGCTCCTGAGGAAGCGACGCAGCAGTCGCGAAACATGTTGAGCAGAAGTTCCTTCTTTTAATCGACAGAACCGATGACTACCCTTTTTCGGGCCAGTACACATTCCACTGGGAAGCTACACGGTGCAAGTGTTTAGATACACCAATCCCACTGCCAGCGAGTGTTTCATGTGGTACTGCATACCCATATAGGGGGAGTCTTTCGGACTTTGTCTGTTTTTTAGATAGTTTTTCAAGTATTGTCAAACGTCAATATTTGTATGTGTATCTATACATAATTGTTTGTTATATATATATTTTTCTAATAAATTGTTCCAAAAAATTTCTAACTAGTGCCTGTAAAGTCCATTTCTCCTTTTTCTTTTCCATATGGAAAAAATAAGTTCCTTAACATAACTCTAGAGACCATCATTATTATTCTGTACAGCACAGACTTGCCATTGCTGCCCATAGTAACCAGTAAAAAAAAAAAAAAAATGTGTACATTTTCTATTACTGCCCGTAACATGCTCATTTTTGTTTCACTTTTTCTATTAATAACTCCACACTATTGAATGTAGACTATACATACCGCTCACTGAAAGATATCCACCACTGCAGTTTTATTTATTTAAAAAAATAAAAGAATAAGGTCAGTTAATGTAAAAATAAAATGTGAAATTTGATGACAGGATTGTTTTCAGTGTCACCTGGATGATGTGTTTATGGTTGGCCAGGTAGGATCCATTACCTACTTTTACTTTGTTGTTTTAGTCCACTAAGCCTAATCATCAGCTGACTATGACTTTGCATCTATTCAAACTGTAACCAGGACAAATATGACCAACAGTCAGTTTTCTTAGAACTTGTCTATTCTCAATGTGTTTAAAACAAGAAAGCAACCATAAACAGTGCTAACATTCAAAAGGATCTTTAGTTATCACCACCATGGATAAAGTAAATGTTTTCTCAAATCGCCCATTAACAGCGATTGCTCTAACAATAGTAGCTGTAGAGCTCATTGCTTCATTTCTCGGGAACGGCTTCATAGTTGCAGTGAACTTCTTTGACTGGCTAAAGAAAAAGCGTCTGAACCCCGTTGACCACCTCCTGGTTGCTCTGGCTCTCTCCAATGCTGGATTTTCATACATTTTTGGAAACTACATCTTCTTTTACTTCACATGGCCTCAGTTTTTTCTAGAAGAATATGCATTTTTAGTAAGCATGGCCCTCCTGTATTTGATGACTTTTTCCAGTTCATGGCTCACGGCGTGGCTCTGTCTGTACTTCTGTTTTAAGATTATACAGTTTAAATCTTCCTTCCTCACTAAGATAAAGATGTCCATCGATTCTGCAGTGGTTTGGCTCATTCTGATCTCGGAGGTGATAGCTTTCTCCTGCACTATCCTGATGATATGGTCCATCCGTCCACAAACTATCACAATTGCCCAAAATGCCAGTCAAATTGAATCATTTAAGTCTGATACCTTATATATTATTTTGGTTATTGGCACCAATATCTCCTGTCCTTCACTCATCATCATAACCTCCTTAGTGTATGTAATCTGGTCACTGTGTAGACACACATATCGAATGAAGAAAAGGATTTCCCCAGAAGATGATTCAATGCTAAAGAAACATCGAAGTGCCGTCAAAACAATCCTGTCTCTTCTCCTGATCTATGTTCTGTTTTTTACTTTTCTGATTATGAACCTAACTTTAAAACCCTCTCACGTTTTTTTCATTTATTTCTGGTGTCTTGCTGCATGGATGTTTCTGTCTTTTCCCCTTGCTTTTTCTGCTGTTCTTATCTTTGGTAATACCAAACTACGGCTAGCACTTCAAAAGATATGTTCTCTTATAATAAGCTCAATTCACAAAGGTTTAACACAAGGATGAGGATCTCTTTATTTAAAAATGTAACTTGTTTTTCAAATTAGACTTTGAGTTTTTCCGAAAATAACTGTCACTTTACGCATGCTTATCCTGGTGTGTTAGCTTTGTGAATTAAGCCTAATGTCTTAACAAGATCATGCTATCAAATATGTGTAAAAGTAATACAAACAGGGTCAATAAAAAAAAAGGATGTTGAGAAGGAAATTAAAACTTAAGAATTGTAACATAAAAGGGTTTAATGTTTTACATTTCTCATGTAAAATTTCTCCTTCATCCTGGATACAATGTCTCTAGCAGTTAGAAAGTTTGTAAAACTACTGTATTCTATTTTCGTAATCCAAATGTTGATGATACTTTACTGAAAGTGTAAACTGTTGGAAAAAACCCTGCAGAAAAGATGCTGAAATGGGATTGCATATTTTTGATGGAGGTTCTTCGCATTGAATTGTAACAACCATGCCTTAAAGTGGATTTTCATCCAAAAAATTGAACTTCCGCTGTCAGGGAGGTGACCTCCGACATGCCACATTTGGCATGTCATTTTTTGGGGGGGGAGCGGGTACCCTCTTTTCAGAGGGTCCCAGCTCCCACTTCCTCCCGGTGCACCGCGGCACCGGAAGGGAGATCACCCCTCCCCCTCCCTCTCTGCAATCATCTTGGACACATCACAGGTCCCAAATGATTGCCCGGCCAGTCACGGCGCGTGGTGCAGCCACAGCTGGGTGCCCACAATTACAATGCAGGCGCCACAGAGAGGAGGAGGAGACAAGTAGGGCTTTGCTCCCCCTGGGACAGGTAAGTGTCCGATTATTAAAAGTCAACAGCTGCAGTATTTGTAGCTGCTGACTTTTAATTATTTATTTTTTAACAGAACTTTGCTTTAAGTTGGCCATAGATAGATCAAAATTCAGCCTGTTCAGTAGGAACCATCTGAGTTTGGATCCACCAATGGGCAGGCTGGTTGTACTGAAGTGGATCTATCGTATTTTTTTCCTCAAAAAAAATGGACTTTGAGGCACCATGAACACTTAAAGAAGAGATTGTTTAGTAAAAAGTAAAAATTTTATTACAAATAATGGACATTATATCAACAAGGAGCTAAAACACATGATAACACTGAAATGCCCATGAAATGAGAATGTGTAACAGTGGAAGAAACACAGACCAACTGTCAGACAGACAGGCTTTGGTAACTGCAGCTTGACATTGCATGCTATTGCTCAGTCTGTCATCTACTAGGACCTCCAGATCTTTCTCCATCCTTGATTCCCCCAGAGGTTCTCCCCCTAGTGAGTAGTTTGCATTTATGTTTTTTGCCCCCAAGTGCATTACCTTACATTTCTCCACAATAAACCTCATTTGCCATGTAATTGCCCACTTTGTTAGTTTGTTCAGGTCCTTCTGTAAAATTTCTATATCTTGATGTGAAGTTATTGCCCTGCTTAATTGATTGTGAGGAAATGGATAGACCACATAGCTCCTAAGTTTTCGGAGGTCCGCCAACAGATTAGATTGATAGTAATCTATGAACAATGCATAGCATTCCAGTTGAATAATCACAAGAAGTTTCATGTGACTTGGGACAATTGGATTGCACTTTTTTTTGCCCCCTTCTCACTTAAAATAATATTAGACGGCCTGTATACTATGACTGATCCTGCTGTTGTTATTGCTTTTTGATAATGTGTTAACCTTCAGCCTTGTTAGTTGCTGTTACTTACTTGAATGTATGTTTATAGGCATTATACAGGTATCTTTGACTGTTACATTTGCTGTACTATAATCTGTAGGTTGGAGCTGTTATATCTCTTCTTTATTACATATGTACTCCTTGACATGTACCTATGAATTTTCTGATCTTCTCTGTGAACATTTCAATAAAAAATGCATGCTTAAAAAATAAATAAATAAATAAAATTACATTATAAGGTGTGTATGTGTATAATATTAGTTTATTCATATAAAAACAAGTTAGCTTACTAGAATAATTTTGCAGAAGAGATTGCTGCTGTCCTCATTAGTATGAATCTTGCTGTTGGTGTTGTCTATACTCTACTTGATTGTGTATACCATATATACTCAAGGCACCTAATCCGAGGCACCTAATTTTACCACAAAAAGCTGGGAAAACGTATTGACTCGAGTATAAGCCTAGGATTATAAATGCGCAGCTACTGCAAGTGGAAAAGGGGGTCAACAATGCCCATTTGCAGCCTCACTGTGCCCATTTGCATGCCTCACTGTGCCCATTTGCAACCATAGGTCCCCTGAACTTCAAACTCTGTAGTTAAGGGTTCCTAGATGCCCCCTAACTGCACCCAAAGGGTCCCGAAATGACATTGCAGGAGATGGACACAGTTGACCGACTTTGGGGCCCTGTATCTCGGAGCCACTTGATGCTAGAAACCCCAGGAACTAGCAATACAACATATCCAAAGATAGGGTTCCTAGGACCAAGTGGCCCCGAGATACAGGGCCCCAAAATCGGTTCGTAAAATGTCAAGCACTTTTCTGCAGCAGAGAATGACATTTTCCAAACTGACTTTGGGGCCCCGTATCTCGGGGCCACTTGGTGCTAGGAACCCCATTTTGTAGTGCTAGTTCCACTGGTTTTGCATACATTTGGGGTTCCTAGCACCAAGTGACACCGAGATATGGGGCCCCAAAGAGTTAGTTCGGAAAATGTCATTCTTGGCTGCAGAAAAGTGCTTGACTCAAGTATAAGCCAAGGGGGGCATTTTCAGCACAAAAAAATGTGTTGGTATGTGTCTCCTTTCTACACGGACTCTGTCCCTTATCCCAGACGTAGTGTTAAATGGGCATTGGACAGGCATTTTCATAGGCTATCAAAATGTGGGCAATGTCATTATTTGAACCCAATTATCCTGTATTTGGCAGCTCAAGATAAAGACGAGGACTGCCTCCCAGGGGAGTTCATTGACCCGAGTTGAGAAATCCAAGTGTAATAGGTCAAAGAGAGCACTAAATGAAAATGTTTTAGGTGTCCAAAGTCTTTATAGCTCAACTGGGTACAAGAATCAGAGCAAAAGACAGCCGCCATGTTTCAGGGGCCACTGAATACTCATTCATCAGGGCTGGGTGGAATGGACTCAAGTTATTCCTATAGGCAGATGATGTTTTAAACCACAGTTAGTTGTAGACGTGTCAGAAGGAATGTTGCTGTATGAGGGTTGGAGTGGCTTTTATAAAACCTTTTATTCTTTTAGAGTAAGGTGACAGTGTCCCTTTAAATGCACATTTGCAAATCACATCATTTATTACAGATATTCATATAGCACTGTCAATGTACAAAGCTGAGGGTAAAGGTGATGGACTGGCCAAGCATGTCTCCAGACCTAAACCCTATTGAGCATCTGTGGGGTATCCTCAAATGGAAGGTGGAGGTCTCATACTGTACATTGGCACCGGTCACTGATACAGAACATTTTAATTTAGTGATGCTGTACTCACTTTACTCACCCAATGAAGAAAGATAATTCTCCTAGCTAAGTTGAAAATGTACTCCTTCCATTAATTGTCCCACTCCCATGTGCCTTCTGAAAAGAAAAGTACCAATTACACCACAAAGCTCCAAATTCACTCACTGGTCATCTCTTGCCTTGATTACTGCAATTAACTCCTCATTGGCTTACTGTTACATAGACTATCCCCCCTTCAGTCCATCATGAATGCTGCTGCCAGTCTCATCTATCTCATCAACCATTCAGTGTCTGAATAAAATACTAACAACTTACAAAGCCATCCACAATAGACATGTGCACACTGAAATATTTTGTTTCGGAATTTTGTTTTCGTCCGAAAAATAAATGTATTTAGTTACTCCCGAAATTAGTTTTTTTATTTATTTTGTTTTGTTAATAAATGCATTCGTCCGAAAATCGGAAATAATTAAGGTCTAATCCACAACTCGCGCCCCAGCTACATCACCAAGCTCATCTCAAAATATCAACCTAACCATTATTTGTTCCTCCCAAAACCTCCTGCTCTCTAGTTTCCTTGTCACCTACTCCAATGCACAGCCTGGATGTCACACCACTTCCTCAAACTCAATCTATCCAAAACTGAGCTCATAATATTTCATAATATTTCCTTCCCCCATTCCCCTGATTTCCCTGTCACATGTCAGGGTGCTAGGTGTAATCCTGGACTAAGAACTATCCTTCCAGTCCACATCCAATCACGGTCTAAAACTTCTCACCTCCGCAACATCTCCAAGATATGCCCTTCCTAGCCAATGACACCACAAAGATTCTAATCCACTCCCTGGTCATCTCTCGCATTGACTACTGCAAAACCCTACTCACTGGCTTACCCTTACATAGGCTATGCCCCCTTCAGTCCATCATGAATTCTGCCACCAGGCTCATCCACCTTACAAACCACTCTGTGCCTGCTACCACTCTTTGCCAAGCCCTCCACTGCCTTCCTACAAATAAAATTCAAGATTAGGGATGGGCCCTGTGTTCGATTCGAACCCACGTTCCAATCGAGCACCGGGCGTTCGCCCGCTCGGCCAGCCCAGAACTATTTGGGCTGCTCGCATCACACGAACGCATTGCGCCAGTCGCAAGGGGCATTGCTGGCTGATGATTGGCCAAGCATGCACTGTGACCCCGCATGCTTGGCCAATCACAGCGCCGGCAGCGAGGAGAGCAATAATTGGCTACAGGCAGGACGCCTGTAGCCAATTATAGCTCAGGGGCGTTAGTACACGCCCCACTCTATAAAAGGACGCCGTGCCAGCGGCCTAGTGCCCTCTGTTCCAGCTGTGATTGTGATATAGGCAGACTGCTGATGCTGATTCATTATTATTACTACTGAATACTGATCATTTGAATATATATTTATTCTGCTGATTGCACTGCTGCTGAGTGGTGACATTATCTGCTGCTGAGTCTAACTGCTGTGATTCTGGGGATTAGTCTGGTGTGTGCGTGCTGTTAGTACAGCTTTGCAGTATCACCTTCTGGCCTATTGTGATCTAAGGCAGGCAGGCATTTATAGGAGCTAGCGTGTGTGTGTGTGTGCTATGTTAGTACAGCACACATAAAACCACCTCAGTCACTCTATCTGCTATAAGGCTCAGTTGTTGTCATCTAAGGCAGCCTCTATCTGCCGTAAGGCCCAGTTGTTGTCATCGAAGGCAGCCAGGCATCTCCAGGAGCTAGCGTGTGTGTGTGTGTGCTGTGTTAGTACAGCACACATAAAACCACCTCAGCCTCTATATCTGCCATAAGGCCCAGTTGTTGTCATCTAAGGCAGCCTATATCTGCCGTAAGGCCCAGTTGTTGTCATCGAAGGCAGCCAGGCATCTCCAGGAGCTAGCGTGTGTGTGTGTGCTGTGTTAGTACAGCACACATAAAACCACCTCAGCCTCTCTATCTGCCATAAGGCCCAGTTGTTGTCATATAAGGCAGCCTCTATCTGCCGTAGGGCCCAGTTGTTGTAATTGAAGGCAGCCAGGCATCTCCAGGAGCTAGCGTGTGTGTGTGTGCTGTGTTAGTACAGCACACATAAAACCACCTCAGCCTCTCTATCTGCCATAAGGCCCAGTTGTTGTCATCTAAGGCAGCCTCTATCTGCCGTAAGGCCCAGTTGTTGTCATCTAAGGCAGCCTCTATCTTCTGTAAGGCCCAGTTGTTGTCATTTAAGGCAGCCTCTATCTACCGTAAGGCCCAATTGTTGTCATCTAAGGCAGCCTCTATTTGCCATAAGGCCCCGTTGCTGTCATCTAAGGCAGCCATCTGCAGGAGTTAGTGTGTGTGCTGTGTGACTCCAGCACAATATACACTACCCACTAGAATGCCTGGAAGACCGCCAAGGAGAGGCAGACAGTCCCGAGGCAAGAACACAGGGCAAGCAGGCTCTGTTTCTAGAGACAACAGTGCTGGTCGTGGACATGGACGTGGTCGTGCATCGTCATCAGCACGTGGCCATGGGACACGCTTGTCCTTGTTTTCGGCAGCTGGACATGATGAGCCGCATCATGCCGAAGGCTTGGTAGAATGGATGACCAAGCCCTCCTCATCCTCCTCATCCTCTCTCACCCAGGCTCAGGGTACTGGCAAAGCATCTGCCAACGCATACTCAATGGCATCATCAGGCACCCCTTCCCTAGACCCACCATGTCCTCCTGAGGAGTCCCCCAAACTGTTTGAGCACAGTGTTGGGTACATGCTCCAGGAGGATGCCCAACGTTTTGAAGGCTCGGATGATGATACCCAGCTAGAGGAAGGCAGTAGCGTGAGCGCAGAGAGAGGGGATGCTCAAGGACAGCAATCTGGCAGTCATGTTCCACCAGCTGCAGCTTACTGCCAGGTTTGCTCCAGTGATGAAGAGGGAGGGGATGATGAGGTCACTGACTCCACGTGGGTGCCTGAAGGGAGAGAGGAGGAGGGGGAGGAGGCGGCGGCACATGTCCAACGAGGCAGGATGCCCTCCGGAGGCCAGCTAGAGGCCAGCACACCAACTGAATCACACCGCAGAGCTCCGCCTGTGCAGGGCGATGCCTCTGCATGTTATCACAAAAGTTCTTTGGTGTGGGCCTTTTTTGAGACGAGTGCATCAGATCGCACCACTGCTATTTGCAACATATGTCTCAAGCGTATCTCGCGTGGCCAAAGCATCAGCCGCTTTGGCACCACAAGCATGACCAGACATATGTCGACCTGCCATGCAGCTTGTTGGCAAGCGCACATTAAAGACCCACACCAAAGAACAAAGCGGACCTCTCCTTGCTCCTCATTAGCTGGGATCTCCAACCCCACTATTTCTTCAGTCCTCTCTGAAAGCTGCTCTGAGAGGAATGAAGGTGTAGAATTAGGTGTGTCACAGCCAAGTACTTGCGGGCACTCTGTTAGCAGTACACCGACGTCCGATTCTACCAGGCAAATTTCCCTGCACCAGCTGCTGGACCGTCGAAAGAAGTTTACTTCCAGCCATCCACATGCCCAGCGGTTGAATGCTAGCTTGGCTAAATTGCTAGCACTTCAACTGCTGCCTTTTCAGTTGGTAGACTCGGCCCCCTTCCGTGAGTTTGTTCAATGTGCGGTTCCTCAGTGGCAGGTTCCCAAACGCCACTTTTTCTCATGGAAGGCGATTCCGGCTCTCTACCGGCATGTGGAAGGCAATGTCCATGCCTCGCTGGACAGGGCGGTCAGCGGTAAGGTGCATATTGCCACTGACTCATGGTCCAGCAGGCATGGACAGGGACGTTACCTGTCTTTCACGGCCCATTGGGTCACTCAATTGGCAGCTGGGAGGGATGCAGGACAAGGTGCAGTAGTGTTGGAGGTTGTTCCGCCACCACGCCTCCAAAATGCTACTACTACCATGGCCTCTTCGAGTGCTCTGTCCTCGGAACCAGCTGTGCTCCGTAGGCGTACAAGGGGCTACGCGAGTACGCAGGCAAACAGATGCCATGCCGTGCTTGCGCTGGTGTGTTTGGGGGACAGGAGCCACACTGGGGCAGAGGTTCTGGCAGCTCTGCAGGGGCAGGCCCAGAGGTGGTTGACGCCACGCCAGCTGAAGCCAGGAATGGTGGTTTCTGACAATGGCACCAACCTCCTCTCCGCCCTGCGACAGGGACAGCTGACCCATGTGCCCTGTATGGCTCACGTCCTTAACCTGGTGGTGCAGCGGTTCTTGGGAAGGTACCCAGGCTTACAGGATGTCCTGAGGCAGGCCAGGAAAGTCTGTGTGCATTTCCGCCGATCGTATAATGCCAGTGCTCGGAAGGCTCAGCTGCAAAAGGAGTTGAACCTGCCCAAGAACCGCCTAATATGTGACATGCCCACCAGGTGGAACTCAACGTTGGCCATGCTGCAGCGACTGCAAATGCAGCAGAGGGCCATCAATGAGTACCTGTGCGACTATGGCACCAGGACAGGGTCAGGGAAGCTTGGATTTTTTTCCCCACGCCAGTGGAGCATGATTAGGGATGCATGCACTGTCCTGTCACCATTTGAGGAGGCCACGAGGATGGTGAGCAGTGACAGTGCATGCATCAGTGACACTGTACCTCTTGTCCACCTGTTGGAGCATACGCTGCATGGGATAATGGACAGGGCACTTGAGGCAGAACAGAGGCAGGAAGAGGAGGACTTCCTTGCCTCTAAAGGCCCCCTTTATCCAGACAGTGTTCCTTCTCTCCCACCCATCACACAGGAAGAGGAGGAGGAGGATTGTGTGAGCATGGAGGTGGAGCCTGGCACTCAGCATCAGCAGCAGCAGCAGTCTTTTAGGGATGATGTACAGTCCCAACAAACCAGTGGACTTGTACGTGGCTGGGAGGAGGTGGCTGGGAGGAGGTGGCTGGCGATCATGTCGTCCTCAGTGACCCAGAAGACTCCGGACCGAATGACTCAGCTAACCTACGTTGCATGGCCTCCCTGATCCTGCAAAGCCTGCGGAAGGATCCTCGTATTCTTCGGATCAAGGAGAGGGACCATTACTGGCTGGCCACTCTCCTTGATCCACGGTACAAGGGTAAGGTTGCGGACCTTATCTTGCCGTCGCGGAGGGAGCAGAGGATGAGACATCTCAGGGAGGCCTTGCAGAAAGGTCTGTGCAACGCATTCCCAGAGACTGGGAGGTTACAAACTCCGGGTCCTGGACGACGAGTTGCTGAGGCTTCGGTCAGTAGCAGAAGGAGCGGTGGGGAAGGTGGACGCCTGACCGATGCGTTCAGACAATTTTTTAGTCCGCAGCCCCAAGGTATGATCGTTTCCAGCAACCATCGCCAGCGTCTGATTTACATGGTGCAGGAATACCTAGGGGCAAGGTCAGACTTGGACACCTTTCCCACCGAAAATCCTCTGGCTTACTGGGTCTTGAGGATGGATCACTGGCCAGAGCTTGCACAGTATGCAATTGAGCTACTGGCCTGTCCTCCATCCAGCGTTCTTTCCGAACGCACATTCAGTGCTGCTTGAGGCTTTGTCACCGATCACAGGGTGCGCCTGTCCACCGACTCGGTTGATCGACTGGCCTTCATAAAGATGAATCAGTCTTGGATCACCACCAGCTACCAGGCACCTGAAGCGGATATAACTGAATAATTTATAATGTCACATCCCTTCAAGACTGCCTATGCTGATGCTGAGTGTCTGTCCTGTTATGTTCACTGACTATCCTCTTCCTCCTCCTCAATGATCCATTCCTTGATAGCTTGGAAGAACATTTTTGTTTCTGGGTGCCACCACACCAGTGGCTAAGGCCCAATTTTTCAGGGGCGTGTAATTACAATTTTTTATGCAATGCTTTGCAACAGGTCTCATTGCTGTGCTCAGAGTACAGTATCTGTGAGGGGTTGCAGTGTTGTGGCACCAGCACCAGTGCCTAAGGCACAATTTTTCAGCCCCTGTTTAACAGGGGCGTGTAATTACAATTTTTTAAGCAATGCTTTGCAACAGGTCTGACTGCTGTGCTCCAAGTACAGTATCTGTGAGGGGTTGCAGTGTTGTGGCACCAGCACCAGTGCCTAAGGCACAATTGTTCAGCCCCTGTTTAACAGGGGCGTGTAATTACAAATCTTGATCTAATAGTTCACAGCAGGGCCCATTCCTGCGCCCACCAAGAGTAACTGTGAGGGCTTACAGTCTTGTGGCAACACCGTCCACCACCAAAGGCCCAATTTTTAAGCCCCTGTTCAACAAGGGCGTGTGATTACAAATCTTGATCTAATAATTCACAGCAGGGCCCATTCCTGCGCCCACCAAGAGTAACTGTGAGGGCTTACAGTCTTGTGGCAACACCATCCACAACCACCACCAAAGGCCCAATTTTTCTGCCCTGTTCAACAGGTGCATGCAATTACAAATCTTGATCTAATAATTCACAGCAGGGCCAATTCCTGTGCCCACCAAGAGTAACTGTGAGGGCTTACAGTGTTGTGGCTACACCAACATCTAATGGGGCAAATTTCTGCAGAGTATATAC
Organism: Lithobates sylvaticus; assembly: GCA_028564925.1. Classification (NCBI taxonomy): domain Eukaryota; kingdom Metazoa; phylum Chordata; class Amphibia; order Anura; family Ranidae; genus Lithobates; species Lithobates sylvaticus. Next base: position 297,164,677 of record CM053031.1, on the reverse strand, counting down.
GGCAGGCCCCTACTTTCAAACATCCAACTTACAAACAACTCCTACTTGCAAACAGAAGGAGAAAACAGGAAGTGAGAGGAAATCTACCCCTAGCAAGGGAAATTCTATCCTGTTAGATTTAATTTGGGAAAAAGGTATCTCCTCTCTACTGATGCTTTATCACCAATCCTTGTTTCAATAAAAACCCCACTTCTCCAAAAACATTTGTCATTGGGACGGAAAGTGAGGTGAAATGTTCTGAACAGGTGCACAGACAGCAAAACAAATGTTACAGGGGTGATAACCCCTCCCTATGTTCTCCAAAAAGCTTAAAAATAGATTTTTTTTTGGATGGAGCTATACTTAAAAATGTACCTGTTCAGATTCTACTTAAGAACAAACCTACAGTCCCTGTCTTGTTTGCACCGCCTGTATACTGCTGTTCAGAGTATATAGCGTTGTAGGTATAGGGTTTTATTTTGGGTGCGGGGTTCCCCTTAATATCCATACAAGACCCAAAGGGGCTGGGGTGGGGGGGGGGGATGATGGGGTAGCCATGCCATTTTTCTCAAGGATTTTCAGCCATATTGCCAGGACAAGACATGACATTAAAGCCGCAAGCGGTTTTAAATGGCTTCTTTTTTTCCTTTACAAATGTCATTTTTTGCAGGGACAGTTCTAAACACGGGAAACACATGCCACTTCACAGGCATACATTAGACACCCCCCAGGTACCATATTTAAAGGAATATTTCACTTTTTTTTCACTTTATGCATCATTAAAATGACTGCTCCCGAAAAAACATTAGTTTTTAAAACTTCTTTTTGCATTGATATATGTCCCCGGGGGCAGGACCCGGGTCCCCAAACCTGTTTTATGACATTAACATGCATATTGGCCATTATAATTAGCACTTTTGATTTCGAAAGTTCACGTCCATTGTAACGAATAGGGTTCGAAAATTCGCACAAACTTTCGGTCCGTTTGAAGGTGCGAACCGAACCCGGGGGGGTGTTCGGCCCATCCCTATTCAAGATACTAATAATAACTTACAAAGCCATCCACATCTCTGTTCTCAGATACATCACTAACCAAATCTCAAAATACCCTTCAACTCATTCTTTTCATTCCTCCCAAGACCTCCTGCTCTCTAGCTCCCTTGTCACCTCATGCCATGCTCACCTCCAGGACTTCTCCATAGCCTCTCCCATCCTCTGGAACTCCCTAACCCAATCGGTTGGACTATATTTTACTCTGTACACTTTCAGACAGTCCCTAAAAACTCATCTCTTTATAGAATAATAACTGTACTTCTATTTTCTCCATCAGCTCACCACCCACAGTTATTACCTTTTGTATCACTTGATCCTCCCTTTTAGATTGTAAGCTCTTACAAGCAGGGCCCTCTGATTCCTCCTGTATTGAATTATAGTGTAACTCTACCGTTTTCCCTAATGTTGTAAAGTGCTACGCAAACTGTTGGTGCTATATAAATCCTGTATAATAAAGTAATAATATTGGTTTAAATTGGAAGGCCAGTATGGTGGCCTGAAATTAGGGGAGGAGCCCGGAGGGTATTTTACCAGCCTACAGGCTGTCGGTCTTTGTCGGTTTCCTGTGCGAGATATCTGATACGTCAGACATCAAGGGCCCACTAGTTTGAGACAAGCGTTGTGAGTTCCGGTTCGTGAGTTCCATTCGTTAGTCCCATCTTCGTCTGTTTGTTGCAGTTCCGTGTTCGTGAGTCGTTGTCGTTCGTGTCGTGTCGCACTCGTATTAACGAGTCGCAGGTTCCGTACAACATATCTGGTTCGGCTGTCGCAGGTAGGGCTTCGGCTCCCATTATTTTGCATTTCATGCACTGCTTTTTCATGTCACTAAACTGTGGTAAACGCTTAAACTCACGAACACTCACAACTTGTCTCGAATCGCAAACATTTCACCCGCACGTGTTCGTTAGCAAACAACGGATGTCACTTCGTGTCGCGCACGACTCACAGTCGCTCGCCCACGACACTCCGACTGATGACCGGGCACTCGTTTCACAACTACACGCGGTTGAGTCGCACAATCTTTTGAATCGTTCAAAACATTGACAAGTCATTTCGGTGCTGTTCGCAACACTCCAAAGCATTTCTTTAATTTACAAATCATTTCAAATCATTTCTGTCATGTCGCATCATTTTGAATAATTTCTGTCTTAGCAAATCATTTCAAATCGCTGTTAGCGTGTCAGTTATTTCAAATCATTTCTACCATGTCAAGTCATTTTGAATCATTTCTGTCATGTCGCATCATTTCGAAGCATTTCTGTCTTGTCAAATCATTTCGAATCGTTGTTAGCATGTCAGTCATTTCGAATTATTTCGACTATGTCAAGTAATTTTGAATCATTTCTATCATGGCAATCATTTCGAATCATTTCTATCATGGCAATCATTTCAAATAATTTCTATCATGCCAAATCATTTCAAATCATTTCTATCATGCCAAATCATTTTGAATCATTTCTATCATGCCAAATCATTTCAAATAATTTCTATAATGGCAATCACTTCAAATCATTTCACTTCATTTTCATTTCTGTCACCAGCTGAGCTCCGATTTGAATCTCGTCGCATCTCTGATGCACTGATTCGATCCGGTGTGCCCCAGACTACGGCCTCATTTCAATACATGCTCCAGAGACAGTCTCACCGTTGGTTACAGATGCAGGCTTGATTCTAGTCTTTGTCATGGTATCTGTCACATATTACGTCCCGGTTCGAATCCAGTCGCATCCAAGGTGCAGCGATTCGCTCCGATTCACCCAGCTACTCGGCCTCATTTCAGTACATGCTCCAGAGACGGATTCACTTGTCGGAAGTTGCCTCAGTCGTTGATTCTAGTCTTTGTCATGGTTTATTTCTGTCACTCATTACGTTCCGATTCGAATCCAGTCGCATCCGCAGATGCACCGACCGATTCGATCCGCTGAGCCCAGTTGCTCGGCCTCATTTCAGTACATGCGCCAGAGACAGATTCATTAGTTGGTTCCAGTCTCAGTCATTTGATTCTAGTCTTTGTCATCATTTCTGTCACATATTACGTTCCGATTCAAATCCAGTCGCATTCCGACACAAATTTAGTCATCTCCTCACACTAATTCATCTCGGCGTGCCCAGGACCGGCCTCATTTCAGTACATGCTCCAGAGTACAATCATGCTCAGTCGCTAAACAAGTGGCATGGCGAGTCAGGCTCTGTCATGGGGGTTCAATCATTTCACCTCATATAGTTGCGCTCTGATTCGAATTCCGTGGCATCTACGATGTTACAATTTGTCCCGGTGTTCCCCAGGTATTGGGCCTCATTTCACCGTTGCATGTTCCGTACAACATATCTGGTTTGGCTGTCGCAGGTAGGGCTTCGGCTCCCAATATTTTGCATTTCATGCACCGCTTTTTCATGTGACTAAACTGTGGTAAACGCTTAAACTCACGAACACTCACAACTTGTCTCGAATCGCAAACATTTCACCCGCACGTGTTCGTTACCAAACAACGGATGTCACTAGGTGTCGCGCACGACTCACAGTCGCTCGCCCACGACACTCCGACCGATGACCGGGCACTCGTTTCGCAACTATTTACTGTTCGTTCATTCCGGGGAAGCGCAACATAGCAGCGGATGCGCTCTCCCGTTTTAACTATGTATCCTTCTTTGAACAGATGCCTGGAGCCAGTCTCCTGTCGGCCACTATCCCGGACTGGTCACAACTGACCCTGGATTAGCTCAGCACCTACAGTCAGCTACCACATTCATCAATACATCACTCTCCCGCAATACCCGCAAGGCCTATCAGACTGCCTGGAGGGCATTCAACAAGTTCCTGCCCCGACACCCCCGTGAACCATCCAGCGTCAAATAGGTCCTGGCCTTTATCTCCTACTGCCACTCACACCTGGCACTATCTCACAATACGATACGGCTGTACGTGGCTGGCGTACAGCACTACCTGTCCCTTCAGGACCCCACAAGGTCTTCCGTGTTCTCGTGCCACGCAGTACGGGCCCTCCTGCGTGGAATTCAGAAACGCCAGCCTGTAGCCGGCCCCAAACGACTTCCGATAACCGGAGAGATCTTCAGGGACATGTCCACCATCCTGGACAGGTCCCCCACTTGGTCTTCTCCCCAGTATGGTCCTACAAGCCGCCATACACTTGGCATTTTACGGGTTTCTACGACCCAGCGAGTTCACCTGCAACCACCCGGCTGGTCCAGTGTTACGCAAAAGTAGCCTGTTCCGCCACCAGGATCATTTCGTCCTACACCTGACAGTGTCAAAGACTCAGCAGCTAGGTGGAGGAACGGACATTCACTTCTTCAAAACCCACAATAACTGGTGCCCAGTCGCCACGTTGAGCCGGTTGGTGACACTTCTGTCCGATCGCCCAGACACCAGCCCTCTTCTGCCTTTTCCTGTGAAACCTCTCAACTCGTCCTAGTTCTTGGAACATACCCGGATTCTTCTCGGCAACCTACACCTGTACCCCAGTCAGTACTCCGGGCATTCGTTCCGGATCGGGGCAGCCACGACAGCATCCCGGCAGGGCATCCCGGACCACATCATCAAGAAGCTAGGTTGATGGAAATCAGCCTGCTTTTCCCGCTATATACCTGATCAACAAGTGGATGTGTCAAAAATGTGTTAAAATTGTCCGATGTGTCCACCATAATGTCGCAGTCACAATAAAAATAGCTGATCGCCGCAATTACTATTAAAAAAAAATATTAATAAAAATGCCATAAAACTATCACCTATTTTGTAAATGCTATAACTTTTGCGCAAACCAATCAATAACCGCTTATTGCAAATTTTTTACCAACAATATGTATAAGAATACGTATTGGCCTAAACTAAGGAAAACATTTTTTTATATATTTTGGGGGGATATTTATTATAGCAAAAAATTATGTGTTTTTTCCAAAATTGTCAAAATTTTTTTGTTTATAGCGTAAAAAATAAAAAACGCAGAAGCAATCAAATGCCACCACAAGAAAGCTTTATTTGTGGGAAAAAAAGGAAAAGAATTTTGTTTGGGAGCCACTTTGCACGACCACGCAATTGTCAGTTAAAGCGACGCAGTGCCAAATCGTAAAAAGTGCTCTGGTCTCAAGCCAGCAAAATGGTCCGGTCTGAAAGGGGTTAATGTAAAAATAAAATGTGAAATTTGATGACAGGATTGTTTTCAGTGTCACCTGGACGATGTGTTCATGGTTGGCCAGGTAGGATCCATTACCTAATTTTACTTTGTTGTTTTAGTCAACTAAGCCTAATAATCAGTTGACTAGACATGACTTTGCATCTATTCAAACTATAACAAGGACAAATATGACCAACAGTCAGTTTTCTATCTTAGAGCTTGTCTATTCTCAAAGTGTTTAAAACAAGAAAGCAACCATAAACAGTGCTAACATTTAAAAGGATCTTCAGTTATCACCACCATGGATAAAGGAAATCTCCCATTAACAGCGATTGCTCTAACAATAGTAGCTGTAGAGCTCATTGCTTCATTTCTCGGGAACGGCTTCATAGTTGCAGTGAACTTCTTTGACTGGCTAAAGAAAAAGCGTCTGAACCCCGTTGACCACCTTCTGGTTGCGCTGGCTCTCTCCAATGCTGGATTTTCATACATTTTTGGAAACCATGTCTTCTTTTCCTTCACATGGCCTCAGTTTTTTCTAGACGAATATGCATTTTTAGTAAGCATGGCCCTCCTGTATTTGATGACTTTTTCCAGTTCATGGCTCACGACGTGGCTCTGTCTGTACTTCTGTTTTAAGATTATACAGTTTAAATCCTCCTTCCTCACTAAGATAAAGATGGCCATAGATTCTGCAGTGGTTTGGCTCATTCTGATCTCGGAGGTGATAGCTTTCTCCTGCACTATCCTGATGATATGGTCCATCCGTAGACCTCTTCCACAAACTATCACAATTGCCCAAAATGTCAGTAAAATTAAATCATATAAGACTGATTCCTTATATATTATATTGTTTATTGGCACCAATATGTCCTGTGCTTCACTCATCATCATAACCTCCTTAGTGTATGTAATCTGGTCACTGTGTAGACACACATATCGAATGAAGAAAAGGATTTCCCCAGAAGATGATTCAATGCTAAAGAAACATCGAAGTGCCGTCAAAACAATCCTGTCTCTTCTCCTGATCTATGTTCTGTTTTTTACTTTTCTGATTATGAACATAACTTTCCAACCCTCTGGTGTTTTTTCCATTTATTACCGGTATCTTGCTGCATGGATATTGCTGTCTTTTCCCCTTGCTTTTTCTGCTGTTCTTATCTTTGGTAATTCCAAACTACGGCTAGCACTTCAAAAGATATGTTCTCTTATAATAAGCTCAATTCACAAAGGTTTAACACAAGGATGAGGATCTCTTTATTTAAAAATGTAACTTGTTTTTCAAATTAGACTTTGAGCTTTTCCGAAAATAACTGTCACTTTACGCATGCTTATCCTGGTGTGTTAGCTTTGTGAATTAAGCCTAATGTCTTAACAAGATCATGCTATCAAATATGTGTAAAAGTAATACAAACAGGGTCAATAAAAAAAAAAAGGATGTTGAGAAGGAAATTAAAACTTAAGAATTGTAATATAAAAGGGTTTAATGTTTTACATTTCTCATGAAAAATTTCTCCTTCATCCTGGATACAATGTCTCTAGCAGTTAGAAAGTTTGTAAAACTATTGTATTCTATTTCCGTAATCCAAATGTTGATGATACTTTACTGAAAGTGTAAACTGTTGTCAAATCCCTGCAGAAAAGATGCTCAAATGGGATTGCATATTTTTGATGGAGGTTCTTCGCATTGAATTGTAACAACCATGCCTTAAAGTGGATTTCCACCCAAAAAATGGAACTTCTGCTGTCAGGGAGGTGACCCCCGACATACCACATTTGGCATGTAATTTTTTTTGGGGGGAGCGAGTACCCTTTTTTCAGAGGGTCCCAGCTCCCACTTCCTCCTGGTGCACCGTGGCACCGGAAGGGAGATCACCCCACCACTCTCCCTCTCTGCAATCATCTAGGACACATCACAGGTCCCAAACGATTGGCCGACCAGTCACGGCGCATGGTGCAGGGGCTTTGCTCCCCCTGGGACAGGTAAGTGTCCGATAATTAAAAGTCAACAGCTGCAGTATTTGTAGCTGCTGACTTTTAATTATTTATTTTTTAACATAACTTCACTTTAAGTTGGCCATAGATAGATCAAAATTCAGCCTGTTCAGTAGGAACCATCTGAGTTTGGATCCACCAATGGGCAGGCTGGTTGTACTGAAGTGGATCTATCGATCCACTTCAGTACCATCAGCATGTCTGGGTTTTTTTGTACAATCAATGCCACCGGCTAAAGCTGGCAGCAATGATCATTGTATTCTGATGGCGGGGAAACCTTCTGCAGTCAGAATACAATAGCGCAGTGGGAAGGATTACCCCATCAACACCGACAGTGTTGAAGGAAAGAAAATTGCATACTGTACAGCCAGCCTAAAAACGGGACCTTTAACGCCAGCAGTCTCACAAATATCTTTTAGAATCTTTGCTCCTATGGTCTGACACCTGTTCACATCTATAAATGCTTAACTTAAACAATTAACTCCCCAACTTTACTTCTTGTAATTTTCTTGGGCAAACAACATCTGCCTTGACACATTGCATGGTGAGTGGATGAGGGTAACTAACTTTCCCATGTAGATATAAATGCCTGTGAATGCTCCTGACTCCTATTAGGACTGAGGAAGGTCATTGGTTAAGTGATAAAATAGCTGCAACAATATGGAGTTAATACAGTTTACTAATGCCCCGTACACACGATCAAACTTTCTGACAACAAAACCGTGTATTTTTGTTGGAAGGATGTTGGCTCCAACTTGTTTTGCATACACACGGGCACACAAATGTTGGCCAACAATTACGAACGTGGGGGAGGGGATTATGCCCCATTGTTGGTATTAGTGGATGAAACTAGTGCCCCGAGGGCCTGATAAAAGCAAGCAAAGGGCCGCATCTGGCCCCCTCCAGGCTGCAGTCTGGAGACCACTGTTTTGTATTCCCTTATTATGACCAATTAGAGTAAAATCAGCATTTGAAAATAAAAGCTTGAGAAGCGAAACTTTGAATATTATTAGTTGTGTTATCTTACGGGTCGATTCTTACAGAAATAGTGGCTTTGGGCCCCATTTTTTCCATGCTGCAGAATGAAGAGTCATCACTTTGAAATGCACCGCCCGGAAAATTTGACATACTAGGACCATTCTCATAGACACACATATATACAGAGCAGTGTATGAGTTTTTTTTTTTTATTATTATTATTGAATTTGTGAATAAATCCCTATAAAAACTCTTCCACGAGAAAGTGGATCTTGTTGTGTGAAATGTATCAAAATAAATATATAATATATAATAAATAAATATATAAAATTTATAATAAACCCAGGACTCTTTGGTCTCCCACAGTACACAGAACATGGAAATACAATTATTTTAGTAAATATAAACTGCTAAATACCTTTTCTCATCAGCAGTATATATCAGTCCTGTGACTTCTATCAGTGCCTAGTTAAAGCTTGCTCTGACTGTCCTATGAGGCTGCCAGACCCCTGACCCTCTGTCTGGACTGTGCTGATTACATGCACCCCTCGAGCAAAAAAAAAAGCCTCTCCAGCAAAACAAACCAAACTGAGCAAGTGCAGCATTTCCCCTAGCTTCTGCACTATCAGGAGATGGATTGGGAACTGTGGAAGAAGTGGAGGAACAGAGAAGACAATGTAGAGGGTTAACGCCTTCGGTTTCACAGTGAGGGTTTCACAGTGAGTATTAGACATGTGCAATTTGTTTCGTTCCGAGTTCGTTTTTTAACGAATTTCGACAAATTTGTTAACTCGGAAATATCCGAATTAACAAAAACCCTTTTAACAAATGTTTCTGAATATTCGTAAATTTGAATATTCGAAAATTGTTAAATTCGTACATTCGTTAATTTGTACATTCGCACATTCATAAATTCGTAAATTCGTACATCCGCACATTCAGAAATTCGTAAATTAGTAAAATTCGTAAAATTGTAAATTTGGAAATTCGGAAATCTGAAATAATAATTAACTAATAATAACTTAACTATTACTAACTATTAAATTTTAGGTATTGTAATTTCCTTTCAAATTTGGCTGTTAGTGAACGTAACAAATGCAAATTTATCTGTTACGAATTATCCGAATTAACGAATGCTGTATCCAAGCGAATGGAACGTAATGAATTAATAATAATAAATAACAATAATAATGATAAAAACTTTTTATTATTATTTTTTTTTTTCAAATAGATTTTATTGAAAGAAAAGGCAATACATGGAATCACAATAGATGATATACAACATTTTCTCAAAGTAATAACCATAAGCCAGTAGTTAACCACATGCCGACCGGCGCACGACGATATACGTCGACAGAATGGCACGTACAGGCAGGAGGGCGTATATATACGTCCCTCCTTTCGCCTGTCCGTGCCATCGGGAGCGCGCCGGGAGCGGCGCGCTCCTGCGCCGTTCGGGACCCCCGTGAGTCCGGCCGCGGTCCCCGCGGACTCGATCGCCGCGGGGACTCCCGCGATCGTCTCACGGAGCGGCTGAACGGGGAGATGCCGAGATAAACAGCATCTCCCTGTTCTGCCTAGCAACTAGTGACGCCGATCTCTGCTCCCTGTGATTGGAGCAGAGATCAGCATTCACTAGCTGACAGCCACGCCCCCCCACAGTAAAAAACACACCCCTAGGCCTACTTAACCCCTACACTGCCACCTTGTGGTTAACCCCTAAACTGCTAGTGTCATTTATACAGAAATCAATGCATTTAAATGCATTAATTGCTGTAAAAATGACAATGGTCCCAAAAATGTGTCAAAAATGTCCGATGTGTCCGCCATAATGTCGCAGTCACAAAAAAAATCGCAGATCTCCGCCATTAATAATAAAAAAAAATTATTAATAAAAATGCTATAAAACTATCCCCTATCTTGTAAACGCTATAACTTCTGCGCAAACCGATCAATAATCGCTTATTGCGATTTTTTTTACCAAAAATATGTAGAAGAATACGTATCGGCCTAAACTGAGGAAAAAAAATGTTTTTTTATATATTTTTTGGGGATATTTATTATAGCAAAAAATAAAAAATAATGCATTTTTTTCAAAATTGTCGCTCTATTTTTGTTTATAGCGCAAAAAATAAAAAACGCAGGGGCGATCAAATACCACCAAAAGAAAGCTCTATTTGTGGGAAAAAAGGACGTCAATTTTGTTTGGGAGCCACGTCGCACGACCGCGCAATTGTCAGTTAAAGCGACGCAGTGCCGAATCGCAAAAAGGGGCCTGGTCCTTTGGCTGCAAATTGGTCCGGTCTGAAAGTGGTTAAGGCACTTACAAACATGGGTGTAGATAAGTAACAAGAGTAAAAGTAACAGGTGTTTCAAAACACTAATAGAGAACCATGTCGCAGTAACTGAATGGATCATTATCGGGAGACCCTAGAGAGCTACTGGTGGAACAAACAAAAGGAGAGGAGGAGGATAGATTGGGGGGGGGGGGGCAACAACACCATTACGTAGTTCATAGGAAATAGAGAGATGAAATCTAAGAATGAAAGCCTCTTGGGCTAGGAGTCAGACACGGGGTGTGTGCTCACGTGCACAGTAGAGTTGGATGAGTTTGACGGAGGTAGGATAGTGCGAGTAGGGAGGACGACGTCTGAATCAACTGTAGTCACACGTGAAGGGTTGTCGGCAAAAAGAGTCAGCTCCTGCAGGAGTGATAGTGTGGGGACCATAGTAGGAGAAAGAGAAATTTTCAAAATTTTGTAATTCCTCACTTGATAGGGTTGAATGTATGAAAGCCCACCATTTGGAGTAGAAACGTACGTTGGATTTTACTTGTTTGAAGTCGGTGTTAAGTTTGTCTTTGTGAAGTAGATTCAAAAGCTCCTTTATAAGTTGCGATATTTGTGGGCAGTGAGAAGAGGTCCAGTTTTTTAGAATCAATCTTCTGGCTAATAAGAGACCAATCAATACCCAGTCTTTGTGGTGAGAGTGGGTGGTAGGGGACCACGGTAGCAGTTGATCGTCCCAGTATCCGAAGATCAGGAGAAGGGGGTCCTTGGGCAGTTTCAACAGCGTTATGTCGAAAATAAAGGATATGACCTGGGTCCAGAAGGAGGAGATAGAAGGACATGACCAAAATCGGTGAGAGAGGGATGGTTTAGGTTGGCGGCACATGGGGCAGCTGGCTGCATCTAAGTCTTTCTTGTCTGAGAGAAAGGGTATGTAAGCCCGGTGTAATATCTTCAGTTGGGTTTCTCTCCAAATCTCATTGGGGATCAGTTGAAGCGTTTTTTTGTAACCTTGCATAATCTTTCCCACTATGTCTGAGTCCGGAAAGTCTTTACCCCAGTTAGCTACCGACGATGAAGCAATTGAGGGAGTAGACTTCAACAAGAACGGTTTGTATATGTCCGAGATTGTATAAGAGTCATTTTGTAGTAGTAGATCCGTGAAGGATGTACGAAATCTTTTGCGTTCTTCTCTGCAGGATTCCCTCAGGAAACTGACGCATTGCGCGTAATGTAACGCATGGGATTGAGGGAGGGAAAAGGTTTCAGCAATGGCAGAGAAAAGAAGGGGGCGACCTGTGTCCATGTTACATAGGGCGGAAAAGTTTGTCAGTCCTTTTTGTCGCCATACAGAGAATTGTTTGTAATCCAGTCCCGGTGGGAAGCTAGGGTTTCCTTGAATCGGGAGGTATCTGGACAGAAAAGGCGATAGTTTTAGCGTTTTCCTTATTTCCCTCCAAGCTATAGCCGTGTCTCTGAGAAGAAGATTGTGTTGTAGGGGAGGGGGTATAGATTTCCACCTGCAGTGGAGTAGGGCAGCCAAAGAGTAAGGGTGGGTCATTGAAGATTCCAGGGAGTAATTTGAGTAGTGTGAGCGTTGCGATATCCAATCCAGACCTATCCGTAAAAGGCAAGAAAGGTTATAGGCTCTAATATTCGGGAGACTAATCCCTCCTTCGTGCCTGGGAAGAAAAAGCTTAGCAAAGGCTATACGTGGTCGTTTGTTGTGCCATAGAAATTTGGAGATGGCTTTGTTCAGGATTGAGGTATCTTTGTGTTTCAGAAGCAATGGGATTGTTTGGAGAGGATATAATAATCGAGCAAAACTGACCATCTTTACTAGGTGACATCTTCCCAGGAGCGAAAGAGGTAGATCCATCCAGTTACCCAATTCCTGTGTGATTTTGGTTATCAAAGGGGGATAGTTGAGGTGGTAGATAGAAGAGGGTAATTTCCCTATCTTAATACCTAGATATGTAATGTGGGAGTTGGCCACCGAGAAGGGTGAGAGGCGAGCCCAGGGGGGGACAGACAAAGTGCCTATGGGAAGGATTTCGCTCTTGCTGTAGTTTATGCGAAGGCCCGAACAGAGACGGAATTCATCAAATATTGTTTTAATGGTGAGCATGTCAGAGGAGGGGTTTGTCGAAAAAATAAGGATGACATCTGCGAAAAGTGATGTGCGGAGTTCTTGGGAGCCTATTTTGATACCGTGTAGTGGGGCCTGTTGAATGAGGTATCGAGAGAGGGGTTCTAGTGCAATGTTGAAGAGAAGAGGGGAAAGGGGGCAGCCCTGTCTGGTACCTTTATAGAGACGGAATTCTTCCGAGAGGAGGCCAGCCACCACCAACCTGGCCGCGGGAGACGCATACATGGCTTGTACGAGGTGTTGAAAAGGGCCTGTGAAGCCCATTTTTGATAGGGCCAACGATAGCCAATCAAAGCTGACATTGTCAAAAGCTTTTTCCGCATCCAGGGTGATGATGGCATGGTCCCCCCCCCGGGTTGTTTTTAGCATATTCCAGGGCTGTCATAACTTTCCGGATGTTTATAGTGGCCGTTCTTCCTTTCACAAAGCCTGATTGAGCTGGGTGAATCAGAGAGGGGATAATGGTGGCTAATCTGGAAGCTACTATTTTTGAAAGTAGCTTTACGTCTAAGTTGAGGAGAGAAATGGGACGATAAGAGCCTGGTTCTTGGGGGTCTTTGTCTTTTTTAGAGAGTAGTTTAATGATGGCCTGATTCCCAGTTGGCAAATATGGACCGCCGGACCAGATACCATTATAGACTGTGAAGAGAACAGGCTCAGTAATAGAATATAAGGTCTTGTAAAATTCCCCCGTAAATCCATCTGGGCCCGGGGCTTTAGAGGGAGCTAGTTTTCGAATGGCGGTCGATATTTCGGGCAAGGAGATAGGTGCATTGAGGGCGTCAAGTTGGGAGGAAGAAACTGTAGGTATGGATAATCTGTCTAGGAAGGAATTAGCTACGTTTAAGTCTATGGGGTCTGTGGCATAGAGCGCGGAATAGTATTTTAGCATAACTTTGTTTATATCCTGTTGTGAGGATTTTATGGTGCCTGAAGAGTCCCGTAGGGAGGTGATGTGTGTTGGGCGGAAAGGACCTTTGCAGAGTCTTGCTAGCAGTTTGCCGGCTTTATTGCCAAATTTGTGGAGGGAGGCCTCTAAGTGGGCTCTGTGTGTTCGCTCAAGGGTATCTGCCCAGGTGTCGAAAGACCCTTTTGCTGCGTGCCATTTTTGTCTGTTTTCAGGGGAGTCCCTAGTGTAGAGAGATCGCTGTGCCAGGCGAAGATCTGCACTGGCTTTCTTATAGTTTGTCAGGGTGTTTCTCTTAAAAGAAGCAGCGTAAGAGATGACGCGGCCTCTGAGGAAGGCTTTACCTGCTTCCCAGAAAAGGTTCGGATTTTCCGCATGAGGAGAGTTGGCTGCAGAGTATTCCGACCAAGCTCTCTCCATGTACTGTTGAAAATTTGCATTATTTTGGAGATAGGAGGGAAAACGCCAAAGCTGAGGAGAGGGATGTAAGTCAGGAGTGTCTAGTGATATTGAGATGGGTGCATGATCGGAGATGGCGATGTCATGGATGTCAGACCCTGAGACCATTGGGATAAGGTTGTCAGTACAAAAGAAGTAGTCAATTCTAGTAAAGATATTGTGAGGGTTGGAGTAAAAGGTATATTCTCTGTCTGCTGGGTGGTGAAGTCGCCAAACATCTTGGAGGGAAAGGGAGTCCATAGTGTGTGCGAAGTGTGTATGGTCATAAGACGCAGGTGGTGATCGCAATCGTTTTGGGTGAGATCTGTCCTCTGTTGGGTGCAGTGTGGTGTTAAAATCTCCCCCAACTATATGTGGTATGATCGGGGCACGTAGCAGCCAGGTGGACATCTCGCAGAGAAATTGCTTACCGGGGTTGTTTGGGGCATAAATATTGGATATCATCAGTTCTCTGTTTCCCAGCTTTATGTGTATAGAGATAAAGCGACCCTGGCTGTCGGTGTCTACGGATAACACTTCGCAGGGAAGATTTTTGTGGATCAGAATGATAACCCCTGCTTTGTGATCTAGCGCACCTGAGCCCAGGACAGTGCCCACCCACAGTTTTCTCATGCGTTGGAAGTCAGGGGGAGTTAGGTGGGTCTCCTGGAGCAGGGCTATATCAGTTTTTAGTCTCTTCAGGTGACGAAGTATTTTAAGTCTCTTGAAGGGAGACCGGAGACCTTTCACGTTCCAGGAGGTGACTCTCATGTGGGTGAGGTCGAGTGTGTGTTATGGGAGGGTATATTATACACAGCATGTGGAGACTTGAGGAGAAGGGTGGAAACGACTGTGTGCATCAGGGTGGACTGGTCATGAGAAAGTGGTGTTACCTGAGTGTCTGATGATCGAAGGGTGTTGTTGAGAAGAAGGGTTAGAAGAGGGGGGGAAGAGGGGAAGGCAGGAACAATTAACCAAGCCATAACAAAACAATGAAAGAACTTCTCTTTTTTCCGCATAGAGTCCCTGTGTAAACCAGCTCTCCCTAGCGATCCACGTGCTGTGAAGAGTGCATGCCCTTGATAACTCAGTGACTATCTGAAGCCGCGGTGACGGGCCGCACTCATGTAAGGGATCAGGAGGAGCGCATACACAGTGAGGCTATAGGAGGTGTAGCAGGAATAATAAGAGACAGAGGAGAAGCAAGAGAATATTAAATACCATACACAGTAGTAAAAAAAAAAACAGTCACTTGTTAATGAGCCAAATACCTGAGCCGACTGTTAAAGTAAGCAATAGGCGTTATGTAGCAAGCATTAGCTTGGGAACATAAGGGAAGCAAAACGGGCGAGTAGACGTCATGTTAGCGTGGAGAGTTGCGGTGTACAGGTCCAGATGACCTGAAGCGTTTCGGGGAGTCTTTCCTCGGGCTTCGTTGATCCAGAAGGCGATTATTTGGAGAGGCTTTGTGCGGGGGGTCAGAGCATGCGTCAGATCGCAGTGAGCGCAGGAAAACTTCCGCTTCTGATGAGTCCTGGAAGGACAGTTGATCCCCATTGGGGCCTTTGAGACGGAGAGTCGCGGGGAATGCCAATGAGAATTTTATCTGACGCTGGTACAATTCCGTACAGACGTGTTGGAATGCCTTTCTCTTTTTTGAGACCTCCAAAGAATAGTCTGCAAATATCAAGATCTTGATACCGTCAATTTGGAGAGATCTGGTGTGCCTGAATTTTTGCAGGATAGTGGTCTTGTCGTTATAATTGAGGTACTTTGCGATGATCGGGCGGGGAGATTTGCGGTCAGGGGTAAAGGTTCCCATGCGGTGAGCCCTTTCAACCTTGCACGGGCCAGGAAGGCCCATCGCCTCTGGGATGCGTCTGGCACAGAGTTCCATGAGGTCTGATGATTGTAATGATTCTGGTATCCCCACAAATCTCAAATTGCTCCTCCTGGATCTGTTCTCCAAATCGTCCAGCTTTTGGAGTATATATTGATTCGTTTTGTCCTGTGCTTGTTCGGTGGTTTGCGCTTGATAAACTTCTTCCTCCAGACTTGAAAGGCGGTGTTCAACCTCGTCGATTCTGGTAGAATGTTCTCCTAATTGTGCTTTGATTTGCCTCATCCCCGCGTCCACCGCCTTTTCTACTGAAGCGGTTATCATGGGGGACAGGAGAGCAGCTACAGCCTGGGCAATACGGTCAGTATTGCTGTCCCCCAGGTTAGATGATGAGGAAGTGGCATGCGGGGAGAGGGTGGACTGAAATGAGGAGGGAGATTGAGTGTGGGAGCTCACCTCCATATCTGGTTCGTCTGTCGTGGCGTCCGTAGAGGCCAAAAGCGGGGCCTCGACTTGAGACTGGGTCGGGTGAGTCTGTGCGGCCGCTTGAGAGCGTGTGCCTGTTTTCTCCACAAAGCGGTCCATGGGCAGGTGGGGGTCCTCCAAGGAGGAGGCCAGAATGTGCCGGGAGGGGTCAGGCCGGTACTTTACTTTTTACTTAGTGCGTGGCTGAAGGTGAAGGCCAAGACCAGGGCCTCGATTCGCGGCTAAGTGGCCGAAAACGGGCATGCGCTATTTTTTTTTTGTTTTTTTTTTTTTTGTTTTTTTTTTTTTCTGCCCTGGAGGGTCCTTATGAGGCTGGGGGGGGCACCTGGTGGGGTGGCAGGCAGCAGGAGGGGGTCAGGGAGGTATTTCGAAGGCCCTGAAGATGAAGCAGCCGTCCGTGAAGGCCGAAGCCGGGGCCTCGATTTGCGGGTATGTGGCCGATTGCGGGTGTGTGTTAAAATTACGGCCCAGGAGGGACCTCGTGAGACTAGGGGGGCACCCGATGAGGCGGCAGGCGTCCTGAGGGGGTCCGGGAGGTATTTACCAGGCCCTAGAGAGGAAGTAGCAGTCCGTGAAGGCCGAAGCCGGGGCCTCGATTTGCGGCTATTGCCGGTCCGGGCGTTGCGGCCGTTCGCGGGATAATGCCGGTTTTGCGGCACAAATAGTTCCGGCCGAGGGTGAGGGGGACACCCGATGAGACAGCAGGCGGCAGGGGGAGTTTCAGCAAACGTTAGCTGGCCCTGGATCGGACGGCGCCGTCCGTGTAGGCCGCGACCGGCGCCTCAATTTAGCGTTCAGGCCGGGTGAAGCGTCACGGCCGTATAAGCGACCCTACAGGTAATCCTATGAGCCGATCTGAACGTAAGGGGGTCGGGGGACACCCGAGTGTGCTGCAGGCAGCAGGAGGGGGTCGGGCAGGTATTTTTAAGCCGATTTAGGGATCGTGTTGCGGGAGCTGTGAGGAGACTCAGCTACTCCATGCGGCGCCGGATCCGGAAGTCAACTTTTTATTATTTATTATTAATTTGTTCCGTTCCATTTGTTTAGATGCCTCATTGGTTATTTTGGATAATTCCTAAATTCGAAAATTCTAAATTACAATACCTATAATTTAATAGTTAGTTACTATTTCAGATTTTCTAATTTTTGGGTTTTCAAATTTTTGGGTTTTCGAATTTTCTAATTTCGAATTTTCTAATTTATGAATGTACGTATTTACGAATATACAAATTTTCGAATTTACGAATGTACGAATTTACAAATTTAAGAATTTACAAATGTACGGACTCACAAATGTACAAATGTACAAATTTATGAATTACGATCATAACGAATGACCTGAAAAAAAGAAAAAAAAAAGAATGAGATGAAAACGAACACATTTTTTGCAGTGCACATGTCTAGTGAGTATTACAAGCATGCTTTACTATATATAGACTGATTTTACTGTTGTGGGTATAGTAACACTTTAAGCCAAAGCAGGCCTTGAGAGGATTTAAAAAAAAAAAAAAAAACACAAATAATGTATTGTAGCAGCAAGGAAAGAAAAATGGTTGAGCATAATTGGATGGGAAAAAGAGGTTCAGGTCCACATCCCTTGTACAACATGTAAAATATTTTTTTCCTCCAAAAAAAATGGACTTTGAGGGACCATGAACACTTAAAGGAGATTGTTTAGTAAAAAGTACAAATTTTATTACAAATAATGGACATTGTATCAAAAAGGAGCTAAAACACATGATAACACTGAAATGCACATGAAATGAGAATGTGTAACTGGAAGAAACCCAGACCAACTGTCAGACAGACAGGCTTTGGTAGCTGCAGCTTGACATTGCATGCTATTGCTCAGTCTGTCATCTACTAGGACCTCCAGATCTTTCTACATCCATGATTCCCCCAGAGGTTCTCCCCCCAGTGAGTAGTTTGCATTTATGTTTTTTGCCCCCAAGTGCATTACCTTACATTTCTCTGCATTAAACCTCATTTGCCATGTAATTGCCCACTTCGTTAGTTTGTTCAGGTAAAATTTCTATATCTTGATGTGAAGTTATTGCCCTGCTTAATTGATTGTGAATAAATGGATAGACGACATAGCTCCTAAGTTTTTGGAGGTCCGCCAACAGATTAGATTGATAGTAATCTATGAACAATGCATAGCATTCCAGTTGAATAATCACAAGAAGTTTCACGTGACTTGGGACAATTGGATTGCACCTTTTTTTTTGCCCCCAACTCACTTAAAATAATATTAGACGGCCTGTATACTATGACTGATCCTGCTGTTGTTATTGCTTTTTGATAATGTGTTAACCTTCAGCCTTGTTAGTTGCTGTTACTTACTCGAATGTATGTTTATAGGCATTATACAGGTATCTTTGACTGTTAAATTTGCTGTACTATAATCTGTAGGTTGGAGCTGTTATATCTCTTCTTTATGACATATGTACTCCTTGACATGTACCTATGAATTTTCTGATCTTCTCTGTGAACATTTCAATAAAAAATGCATGCTTAAAAAATAAATAAATAAATAAAATTACATTATAAGGTGTGTATGTGTATAATATTAGTTTATTCATATAAAAACAGGTTACTAGAATAATTTTGCAGAAGAGATTGCGGCTGTCCTCATTAGTATGAATCTTGCTGTTGGTGTGGCCTATTTATTTATTTTTTTATTAATATATACTGTACTTGATTGTGTATACCATATATACTCAAAGATAAGCTGGCCCGAATATAAGTCAAGGCACCTAATTTTACCACAAAAAACTGGGAAAACGTATTGACTTGAATATAAGCCTAGGGTGAGAAATGTGCAGCTACTGCAAGTGGAAAAGGGGGTCAACAATGCTCATTAGCAGCCTCACTGTGCCCATTTGCATGCCTCACTGTGCCCATTTGCAGCCATAGGTCCCCCAAACTTCAAAATCGGTAGTTAAGGGGTCCTAGATGCCCCCTAGCTGCACCCAAAGGGTCCTGAAATGACCCCATGTTGTAGTGCTAGTTCCACTAGGTTTGCACACCAAATTTGGGTTTCCTAGCACCAAGTGACACCGAGATACGGGGCCCCAAAGTCATTTCGTAAAATGTCATTCTCTGCTGCAGAAAAGTGCTTGACTCCAGTATTAGCGGAGGGGGGCATTTTCAGCACAAAAAAATGTGCTGAAAAACTCGGCTTATACTCAAGTATATACAGTATTTATAAGTTGGTATGTGTCTCCCTTCTACACTGACTGTGCCCCTTATCCCAGAGGTAGTGTTAAATGGGCATTGGACAGGCATTTTCATAGGCTATCAAAATGTGGGAATTGTCATTATTTGAACCCAATTAGCCTGTATTTGACAGCTCAAGATAAAGACAAGGACTGCCTCCCAGAGGAGTTCATTGACCCGAGTTGAGAAATCCAAGTGTAATAGGTCAAAGAGAGCACTAAATTAAAATGTTTTAGGTGCCCAGTCTTTATAGCTCAACTGGGTACAAGAATCAGAGAAAAAGACAGCCGCCATGTTTCAGGGGCCACTGAATACCCATTCATCAGGGCTGGGTGGAATGGACTCAAGTTATTTCTATAGGCAGATGATGTTTTAAACCACAGTCAGTTGTAGAAGTGTAAAAAGGAATGTTGCTGTATGAGAGTTGGAGTGGCTTTACAAAACCTTTTATTCTTTTAGAAGGTGACAATGTCCCTTTAAATGCACATTTGCAAATCACATCATTTATTACAGATATTCATTTCATGGGCGTCCGCAGGTAGGGGCAAGGGGGGTCAAGTGCCCCCCCCCCCCCGGAATCAGGGATCAGATCTTAAATTCAGCACAGTTGCATTGCTATCGAGGTGCGGGCAGCCCGCACCTGGGTGCCACCCGCCAGTGGGGTGACACCTTCAAGATGCTGTCAAGCCCCTCCATCAGTGTAGTGTGACTTCGGCTCTTTTCCCTGCTCAGTCCAGCAGAGAACTCGGCGGCGCTGTGACAGGAGAAATGCGAGCTGCGGGCGATGAGGCTTTTCCCCCGCTCACCCCCCCCTTTCTCCTGTCAGGGAGAAGAGACGGCTCCGTTCCTTCCCTATTGGCCATAACTGAGGGCCAATCAAAGGAGACTAGGAGAGGGGAGCATCATGGGACATGTAGTCCCAAATATTGGCGGCCTCGTTTTCCACAGGGAGGAGGCTACAGCTCGATCAAGAGAGAGATTGAGAGACTGCAGCCTGGAAAACTGCTGAGGGAGAGAGTGCTACAGGACAAAGAATGAGGATTGTGCTGGGCGGAAGCCAGAGAGAGAGCCACGATGCCCAGCGCCACCAGAGAGAGAGCCACGCTGCCCAGCACCACCAGAGAGAGAAAGACTGATCCACTACCAGGGTACAGACATGCTACACAACTGACCAGAGTCACCCCTGGGGAACCCAGAGTGAGCGATTGTCCAGCCGGAGGGATCACTGCTGTAGTTTCGCTGGGTCTGGTAAGAGGGCCTGTTGGCCATTATACATTACTTATCCTAGGGACTGTACTACGTCTGCAGTCAATGACCATGAAAATGTGATAATGACCTTGTCGAAAAGGGGCGGTGCATGGGTGACCTTAAAATGATGCCCCACCTGAAAAAAGTTCTGCGGACGCCCATGATTCTTAAAGCACTGTCAATGTACAAAGCTGAGGGTTAAGGTGATGGACTGGACAAACATGTCTCCAGACCTAAACCCTATTGAGCATCTGTGGGGTATCCTTAAATGGAAGGTGGAGGTCTCAAATTGTACATTGGCACCGGTCACTGATGCAGAACATTTTAATTTAGTGATGTTGTACTCACTTTACTCACCCAATGAAGAACGATAATTCTCCTAGCTAAGTTGAAAATGTACTCCTTCCATTAAATACCCCCCTCCCATGTGCCCTCTGAAAAGAAAAGTACCAATTACACCACAAAGCTCCAAATTCACTCACTGGTCATCTCTCACCTCGATTACTGCAATTACCTCCTCATTGGCTTACTGTTACATAGACTATCCCCCCTTCAGTCCATCATGAATGCTGCTGCCAGTCTCATCTATCTCATTAACCATTCAGTGTCTGCCACCCCTTTCTGACATTCCCTCCATTGGCTGCCCCTCTCCCAACAAATTCAATTCTAAATACTAACAACTTACAAAGCCATATACAACTCGCGCCCCAGCTACATCATCAAGCTCATCTCAAAATATCAACCTAACCATTCTCTTTGTTCCTCCCAAGACCTCCTGCTCTCTAGTTTCCTTGTCACCTACTCCCATGCCCAGCCTGGATGTCACACCACTTCCTCAAACTCAATATATCCAAAACTGAGCTCATAATATTTCCTTCCCCCTTGCCCCTGATTTCCCTGTAACATGCCAGGGTGATAGGTGTAATCCTGAACTATCCTTTCAGCCCCACATCCAATCACGGTCTAAAGCTTCTCACCTCCGCAACAGCTCCAAGATACGCCCTTCCTAGACAATGACACCACAAAGCTTCTAATCCACTACCTGGTCATCTCTCGTCTTGACTACTGCAAGGCCCTCCTCACTGGCTTACCCTTACATAGGGTATGAATGCTGCCACCATGCTCATCCATCTTACAAACCACTCTGTGCCTGCTACCACTCTTTGCAAAGCCCTCCACTGCCTTCCTACAAATTAAATTCAAGATACTCATAATAACTTACAAAGCCATCCACATCTCTGTTCCCAGCTACATCACTAACCAAATCTCAAAATACCCTTCAACTCATTCCTCCCAAGACCTCCTGCTCTCTAGCTCCCTTGTCACCTCATGCCATGCTCACCTCCAGGACTTCTCCACAGCCTCTCCCATCCTCTGGAACTCCCTAACCCAATTGGTTGGACTATCTTTTACTCTGTACACTTTCAGACAGTCCCTGAAAACTCATCTCTTTAGAGAATAACAACTGTACTTCTATTTTCTCCATCAGCTCACCACCCACACAGTTATTACCTTTTGTATCACTTGATCCTCCCTTTTAGATTGTAAGCTCTTACGAGCAGGGTCCTCTGATTCCTCCTGTATTGAATTGTATTGTAACTCTACTGTTTTCCCTAACGTTGTAAAGTGCTACGCAAAATGTTGGTGCTATATACATCCTGTATAATAAAGTAATAATATTGGTTTAATTCTTATTTTAAAATATTTATTATGGTCGCTTATTATGGCCAAGACTAAGACATAGCGTTTATTGTAGTAGTATTAGTATTATTATACAAGATTTACATAGTACTTACCGTTTTCGCAGCACTTTACAATATAGTACAAGGGAGACAGTACAATTACGATACAGTTCAATACTGAAGGAATAGGAGGGTCCTGCCCATGGAGCTTACAGTCTAAATGAAGGGGAAGGTGCTACACAAGCTGGCCAAAGTGGTCAAAGTACAGTTGTAAGGTGGAGGTGGGATATGCTTCCCTGTGTAGATGGATTTTCAAGAATTGCCTAAAGGGGGACAGGGTAGGAGCAAACTGGACATACTGGGGTAGAGAGATCCAGAGGATGGGAGAAGTTCTGGAGAAGGCCTGAAGGCAAGTGTGGGAGGTGGTGATGAGGGAGCTAGAGAGCAAAATGTCTTGGGAGAAGCAGAGTGGACGATTTGAGCAATATCTTGAGATGAGGTTGGTGATGTAGTTGGGGGCAGTGTTATGGATGGCTTTGTATGTTGTGGTTAGCATTTTGAATTTTATATGTTGGGCTAGTAGAAGCCAGGTAAACATAATCTATTTATTTTTCAATTTCCTTTTGAACTGAATGATGGAGACCTTGTCTACTTTTTACATGTTTTCAGATGTATTTAAAAAGAAGCCCTATTTTAGTGAACTCAATAGCTCAACCGGGGCTTTACATCAGATGCCTCAATCTGAAGTTTCAATCAAACAGGACCAACCTCAAAGCAAACAGCTAAGGCTGTGTTGCAACTTTAGCTAAACCATCAGAACCGGATGATCTCCTGCTGTTCAGCTCTATTCAGCCAGAGGGGACACCCACCACCCTCCATCAACTCTAATAGGTGAGAGAGCTCACAGAGAAGTCCAGTTACTGCTGTGTTGCCTGTCTACAAAATACACAAAGTTCCTTGTATTAAATGCATTTTTTTAAATGAAGATTTCAAACACACACAATTGGTATAACAGATTCTTTATTAATGTTAAAATAAATAAAATTCACCAACAATCACTACGGTTTACCCTTAATGGGCAGTTGATTGGTTTAATTAATGAACAGACATCTAATGTCATCCAGATAATGCTGCAGCTGTAAAGCAAAAATGGCAACCACCCCAACATTTACAATTACAGTGCATCCGGAAAGTATTCACAGAGCTTCCCTTTTTTCACATTTTGTTATGTTACAGCCTTATTCCAAAATGGATTCAATTAATTATTTTCCTCCAAATTCTACAAACAATACCCCATAATGACAACTTGAAAGAATTTTTTTTTTTTTTAAATCTTTGCAAATTTATTAAAAAAAAAAAAAAATGAAAAAATAACATGTACATTATCCCACATCCCCCCTCATATTTTTGTAAATGTTTTATTTTATATTTTTATGTAAAAAAAAACTAAAGAAATGACACTTTGCTACAATGTAAAGTAGTGAGTGTACAGCTTGTATAACAGTGTAAATTTTCTGTCCCCTCAAAATAACTCAACATACAGCCATTAATGTCTAAATCGCTGGCTACAAAAGTCAGTACACCCCTAAGTAAAAATGTCCAAATTGGGCCCAATAAGCCATTTTCCCTCCCCGGTGTCATGTGACTCGTTAGTGTTACAAGGTCTCAGGTGTGAATAAATAGAGTGTTACATTTGGTGTTATCGCTCTCACTCTCTCATACTGGTCACTGGAAGTACAACATGGCACCTCATGGCAAAGAACTCTCTGAGGATCTGAAAAAAAGAATTGTTGCTCTACATAAAGATGGCCTAGGCTATAAGAAGATTGCCAATGCCCTGAAACCTAGCTGTAGCATGGTGGCCAAGACCATACAGCGGTTTAACAGGACAGGTTCCACTCAGAACAGGCCCTGCCATGGTCGACCAAAGAAGTTTAGTGCACGTGCTCAGCGTCATATCCAGAGGTTGTCTTTGGGAAATAGATGTATGAGTGCTGCCAGCATTGCTGCAGAGGTTGAAGGGGGGTCAGCCTGTCAGTGCTCAGACCATACGCCGCACACTGCATCAAATTGATCTGCATGGTTGTTATCCCAGAAGGAAGCCTCTTCTAAAGATGATGCACAAGAAAGCCTGAAAACAGTTTGCTGAAGACAAGCAGACTAAGGACATGGATTACTGGAACCGTTTCCTGTGGTCTGATGAGACCAAGATAAACGTATTTGGTGTCAGATGGTGACAAGTGTGTGGCAGCAACCAGGTGAGGAGTACAAAGACAAGTGTGTCTTGCCTACAGTCACGCATGGTTGTGGGAGTGTCATAGTCTGGGGCTGCATGAGCGCTGGTGAGCTACAGTTCATTGAGGGAACCATGAATGTGAACATGTACTGTGACATACTGAAGCAGAGCATGATCCCCCCCTTCGGAGACTGGGCCACAGGGCAGTATTCCAACATGATAACCACCCCAAACACACCTCCAAGATGACCACTGCCTTGCTAAAGAAGCTGAGGGTAAAGGTGATGGACTGGCCAAGCATGTCTCCAGACCTAAACCCTATTGATCATCTGTGGAGTATCCTCAAATGGAGGGTGGAGGTCTCTAACATTCACCAGCTCCGTGATGTCATCATGGAGGAGGGGAAGAGGACTCCAGTGACAACCTGTGAAGCTCTGGTGAACTCCATGCCCAAGAGGGTTAAGGCAGTGCTGGAAAATAATGGTGCCACACAAAATTTTGACACTTTGGGCCCAATTGGGACATTTTCACTTGTTGCCAGCGGTTTAGACATTAATGGCTGTGTGTTTAGTTATTTTGAGGGGACAGTAAATTTACACTATTATACAAGTTGTACACTCACTACTTTACATTGTAGCAAAGTGTTCGTAAATTTCTGTTCTCCCACTGATCAGTCAACTCCGGTCACGTTGATTAGAAGACAGATTTTATTACAAATGTATCGATACACAGGGGTGACCTCTTACAGTAAGGAGTTCCATAGCAGAGTCACACAGGAACTATGAACACAGGTTATTTTATAGCAGTATTTGGCAAACTGTCATTGGCTAAGGCACACTGGTGACTCATGGTGCATTGTCAGCTTTATTGCCAAACACAGAGGGCCTTTCACAATGTTTCCTATTATGGTCCATTTTTGCTAATTCTTTAAGTATTGTTTTAGGCGTTGGTCGGAACTAAGCTAGTTGCATAAATAATAAGTCAGCGCCATTTTAGCTAGAAAAAGAGCATATAAGGAACAAGGCAAATGTCGATATCACTTGTAATTCTTTGAATATTTCTTATCACAAAGTGTTATTTCTTCAGTGTTGTCACATGAAGAGAAAGAATAAAATATTTACAAAAATGTGAGGGGTGTACTCTCTTTTGTGAGATACAGTAAATAAGTATCACAGCCTTTGCCATGACACTCAAAATTGAGCTCAGGTACACAGTGTTTCCACTGATCATCCTTTAGATTTTTCTGCAACTTGATTGGAGTCCACCTGGGGTATATTCAGTTGATTGGACGTGATTTGGACAGGCACAGATGCTTTTCAGCAGAAGGAACTGGGAGACTAGTCAGGATTGAGGGAAAGAGGAATGCAGCAATTTGCAGAGACATCCTTGATGAAAATCTGCTCCAGGGCACTCAGACTGGGGCAAAGGTTCATCTTCCAACAGGACAACAACCCTAAGCACACAGTCAAGATAACAAAGGAGTGGCTATGGGACAACTCTTGTGAATGTCTTTGAGTAGCCCAGCCAGAGCCCAGACTTGAACCCAATCGAACATCTCTGGAGAGATCTGAAAATGGCTGTGCACCGACGCTCCTCATCCAACCTGATGGAGCTTGAGAGGTCCTGCAAAGAAGAATGGCAGAAAATGCCCAAAAAATAAATGTGCCAAGCTTGCAGCATAATACTCAAAAAGACTTGAGGCTGTAATTGGTGCCACAGGTGCTTCAACAAATTATTGAGCAAAGGCTGTAAATACTTATGTACATGTGATCTGTTTCGTTTTTTATTTTTAATAAATTTGCAAAGATTTCAAACCAAATTCTTTCATGTTGTCACTATGGGGTATTGTATGTAGAATTTTGAGGAATATAATTAATTTAATCCCTTTTGGAATAAGGCTGTTACATAACAAAATGTGTAAAAAGTGAAGCGCTGTGAATACTTTCCGGACGCACTGTACATGAAGTCTGCACTGCTCCATCATTGCCCCCCTGTACAGTGAGGTCCTAACTATAGTTTATGAGAGGCTTCATATTGGGGTATATTTAACAATGGTAAAAATGGGTGGGTATGCCTGGAGGGAGCCCCTTCATCCTTGGAGGTGCTGGGACACACCAAAAGACCAGCAGAGCACAATGGCAGCAGATAGCTCCCATTGTTCCACAAGCTAAACAAAAATGTCAACCACTTTAATTCATAATTAAGCTTGATGCCACGTACACACGAGCGGACTTTTCAACGGACTAAGTCAGACGGTCTTTTCGACAGACTTTCGACGGAGTTCCAATTAACTTTTCAAATGAACGGACTTGGCCACACCCAATCACACTAAATTCTGATGGATTCGAACGTGATGATGTACGACCGGACTAGAATAAGGAAGTTCATAGCCAGTAGCCAATAGCTGCCCTAGCGTCGTTGTTTGTCTGTCGGACTAGCACACAGACGAGTGGATTTTTCGATAGGAACTGGGTCCAGCGGAGTTCCGACAGGAAAATTTAAGACATGTTCTATTTCGAAAGTCTGTCGGATTTTTCGACAGCAAAAGTCCGATGGAGCCCACTCACGGTCGAAAAGTCCTCTCGTGTGTACGCGGCATTAGAGTAAGGTGCACAGGGAAGGGCTTTGCACAGACCCAACCAAACAAAAGATATTTCCAATCACACTTACCCACTAGACAGCAAAAAAGTAAATCACACTGTCTAATAACATGCTTAAAAAACAGAGATTTTAGTTATACAACATTTGCAAAAATATCTGTACAATGCAGTCCTAACTCTAGTCTACGAAAGCCCTCATGTCAAAGCATTTATAGCAATAGATACATTAATGCAACCCATTCCTCCTCCTCCTCCTTTTATAAAGTATTATTTTACTGAAAGAGTAGATGCTTGGAATAAACTTCCAGTAGAGTTAGTGAGCCAGTCAACAGTAAATGGCTTCAAACATGCTTGAGACACACAGAGATCTATACTTAAGGTAAAAAAAAAAACCAGACAGACTCGATGGACCACTTGGTCTTTTTTCTGCGTCACTTTTCTATGTTCAACCACTTGCCTCCCACGTCTGCTCTGATACTTCTCTCCTACATGTAAAAATCACAATGTTTTTGCTAGAAAACTACTTCAAACATTATATATATATATATATATATATATATATATATTTAAAGCAGAGGTTCTAGAGAAAAAAATGGTGGACGTTGCATATTTTATATCACACAGTATTTGCATAGCGTTTTTTCAAACACATTTTTTTTTAAAATACAATTTAATGAGTTTTAATGAGCAAAAACAAAATACCATACCCAACTGTTTGGTAAAATATAAAATATAATATTACATTGAGTGAATACATACATGTCACACTTTAAAATTGTGTATGCCCGCAGAATGGTGCCAAACTATGGTACCTAAAAATCCCCATAGGCAAAGCTTGAAAAGCCTTTACACATTATCAGATTAGTGTAACACAGGAGGTCTGGTGCTAGAATTATTGCTCTCCCTATAATGTTTGTGGGGATACCTCATATGCATGGTGCAAACACCAATAACATATGCCTGTGTGACCTAGGTATGCATTCACTTTTGCACGGGGGGGGTATTTACATTATTTTTTTTCATTTATTATTTATTTTAACATTTTTTTACACTGTTGCTTTATTTTTTAAAATCAACATTATTGCAATCACAAGAGATAAACAACATCCATTGTGAGACGATGGGCCATGACATGTCCTCTTGATGGGGAGATCTGGAAGCTATTAGACTCCTTGGTCTCTCCTCAGGCCTCCAAAGCAGCCGATCAGACACAGATTGGTCTGATTGGCTGCTTTACTGGTCAGTAACCGGCCAGTAAACACAACCTAAACTGGAAGTGACAAAACTCACCACTTCTGGTTTCTTAGACCATAGAGATGATCGGGACGTTATGGTCCTCAATCATCCCTATGGTCAGCCTAAGAAATCACCGGCTATAATCCTGGGTTCCTCGGTGTGACAGGAGAGCCCGAGAAGGCAGCCCTCCTGCCCCCTGTAAATGCAATCCAGTGGCTAATTAGCCACTAGGATCACTCAACAAAAAAGAGCATTGCTGGACAAAAAAAAGATACCTGGAATGATGCCTATAACTGCAGGCATCATCCTGGTACAACCACTGCAACTCAAAGACAAACTGGGACATCCTTGGGTGGCAAGTGGTTAAAGGTGCAGGGATACACCAGAAACCCACAAAGCGCCAATTCCCACAGGCTAGAAAATGGCAACTGCCCCAATTGAAAGCATGTATAGTGCACATGGAAGGACTTTGCACAGAGAAGCCAAAATGAAAGCCAATTCCTTCTTAAATGTCATGGGAGCACATTGAACACCTTCAGTTAACATTGTGCTGTGCTGGTACCTGAATATTGATGCATGTCATTGTGATTCCTATAAAAAAAGTAACATTTTTTATTTATTTTTTAATTTCTTAAAGGCTTAAATGTATTTGAACTCAAACAAATAGTGTTCAGGAGAAAACACAATGGAACATCATTTTCCAGGTGTTTCTGAGCTTATTGTTCTCAAAAATAAGAAAAAGAGAGTGTGATAGAGAGTAAAAGGGCAGACTTATATTCACAAACCAGAACCCAGGACCTTGCTGGCTGAGGTCTGAACAAATACCAAAAAACCAAACACCACAGAAAAGTGTGTGCAGGAAAAAGACACGCATTATTTTATAGATAGTAATTTTGTATCTACTAACATCTGAAGATGTCTTCATCTTCCTAATTTTACGAATGTGAAGGTAAAGGAACCCAGCTGCTGAGATGGAGGTCACCAACACGAAGAGATATGGCACCAAAAACAAAGTTAGTGTACCAAAAATAACACTTGCTGTTAAGCCTGAACTTTCCTTCAAAGTAGCGTTTTCAATTGTGAGAACAGAGGTGTTTGTTAAAGTTTCCTCAGTATAGGGCACAACACTTGTCAAACTTAAACAGAATGAAATGCTCTCCACTGCCATTATTAACCAGAAAATCAGAGAATTGACCTTCCTCTTCATCCAACTCAGGATACCAGAGTTAAACTGGACAATCTTTATGAACCAGAAGAAGCAGAGGACGGTGGTGAGAAACAAGTATGAGACAAAGCCATACGTTGTGAGAAAATTACTGACAATCAAAATTGCCTTTGTTTCTTGACAAAAGATGAAATAGAACAAGTTGAAGCTTGTTACAATAATGAGAACCGTGTTGGATAGGTTGATAGCGACCTGGATTTTATTTCCAGAATTTATTATCTTCTCTTTATAAAAGTCAGACAAGAACACAAACAAGATGAATAGATTGGTGAAAATTCCAGCAAGGGTTTCACATACAATCACAATAAGACAAGCCACGGTGACGGGGCTACTCCGGTCGATAGCCATGAAGATGGCAGCGGTATTAGTACTTCTGATCTTTAGTTCCCTTTAGTTCCGTTCTCTGACACGCTTCACTTGGTTGACAGTAGAATTATCTGATGTAAGAATTATAGTTCACCGAGCAATGCCTTCTAAAACACAGATTCTCTGTACTTGGTCAGATCGACATATATATATGAGAATATAGATAGCTTTGCTCATATGTAAACTGAAGGCCTATTGAATTACTCGTTGTGCAGGTGTTTGAATACATTTAAAATAGGTGAATGCAAAATAACTTTTTGCTTAAACATATTTTGCAAAGGTAAAAAATATATGTCTCTGTATGCAGC
Organism: Lithobates sylvaticus; assembly: GCA_028564925.1. Lineage (NCBI taxonomy): Eukaryota > Metazoa > Chordata > Amphibia > Anura > Ranidae > Lithobates > Lithobates sylvaticus. The sequence goes on along the minus strand of CM053031.1, from coordinate 297,134,312 downwards.
TGCATAGGTTACTTCAGCTCGAAACTGTGTTTAACATAACTTTAGTAACATTCAGCTGGACTCTGTTCTATAAGATAATAAATTAAAGTTGTCTCATCACTCATTCATCATCTTCTTAAAGAGGTGTATCCCTAAAAAAAAAAAATAATAGTCAGCAGCTACAAATACTGCAGCTGCTGACTTTTAATAATCGGACACTTACCTGTCTCAGGGTCCAGCGATTCGGGGGGTCGAAGCTCCGCTCGCCCCCCGTTCTGCTCAGCGGTGCCGGCATTGCAACTGTGGGCAACCGGCTGTGGCTTCACAGCCGGATACCCACTGCACATTCGCGAGCGTGATTGGCCGCACAGGCATCTGGGACATGTGACAGATCCCAGATGACTGGGGAGCCCTTCCTGCGCCGAGGGGAAGTGATGTCACCAGCCCAGGCACCGAAGGAGGCAGACTACGAGGGACCCCCTAGCAACAGGCATTTAGAGGTATGTAGAAAAAAAATTCCAATTATTTATTTTTATTTTTTTTTAGGAATTTTAAGCATTTTTATTTTTTGGGGGGGAAACACCACTTTAAGTTCTAATGAGTGTTAGGAACATGTCCTAGTATTAATAGCCCTACAGGTAACTTAGTCACAGTGATGTCATGTAATGTGAATACATGAAGTTGATAGAGATGCCCATAAGGCTATACATTCTGTGGGAATGTTTTTTGCTACCTCTGCATCTCACAAGCAGTCATCAGCTTTCATAGGAAACTTAGGTACAACCGCAGAGCTTACACATCTCCATTAGAATGTCAAAAGCCCTGAGGAAGGGGGACAGTTCCCCATGGAACGCATTTACTCTATCTGTACATGAACAAAATATCTATCTGTACATAATTTACCTCCAATAAACAATTATATTCTTCATCAAGAGTTTCCTCATTCTGGACACCGGATGCTTCTCTCTAATATTTCTGCATTAAACCAAGAGGCTTCCACTGTTATTCATTTGGATAAGTGCAGAAATGCCTTTAACATTACAGAAGAAGTCCAGCTGCTTGTGTATGCTATGACTTAGATCAAAAGAACCTTCACAGACAAGTTGGTTTGGAGGCCCATAGTCCCCTTCAAATAGGGTTGTTGAAGAACCCTTAACGAAGATATATGCTCAGGGGTGTGGCCGGAAGCCGACCGAGATGGCTGCCTGCTAATCTGCTCTGTGGGACAGCGGCTTTCTTGGGCACAAAGCGATGAATAATCCCCCTCAGCACACAAACCAAATGGGTCACCTATCCCACTGCATCCCCATGATCATGTTCAAGCGTAAAAACAAGCGTTCCACCCCACAGAAACTCACCAAAATGGCTCCGGCGGATATGCGGCTGAGTCCCGCGGTGGCCCGTCTTCCTCACAGACACAGCTGAATGCTGCTGCAGACTCTCTGCCTTCTCCTCACCTACCCAGGACGGGATCCCTGGCCACCACTCCCTCCACGAGTCCTGCCAAATTCAAGCAGAGAATGTCACAGGGCACAGCACAGGAATATAAGGCGAGCCATGTTACACTAGCACCCCCTGTGTATCCAGCCATAAACAACTCCATAGCTTCATATCCCACTACAAACCAGCCATTATCTGACACTACATTAAGAGATATGCTCCTTACAATGCAAACCTCCATCCATTCTGATTTCAACAGAATGATGCACCACTTTACCTCAGAAATATCACACATAGGAGAGAGAGTCACAACCATTGAAGCTAAAATGGGAGAACTGACTATCTCCTTATGTGATTTAGTGGATGCACAGAGCGAGGGAGCAGAAGATTTAGAGTAGATGAAAGCCAAAATCGCAGACTTAGAAGACCGCTCAAGAGGGATTAATTAAAAAATTAGAGGCTTACCTGAGTCTGTCCAACCATCCGTACAGAAAGAATACTTCATACAATTGATGCCCGTTTTTTTACCTGACAACACAACAGGAGAATTAACCATTGACCACATACATTGGCTGCCAGTTGACAAGAGGACTTCTCTTCCCCCTTTTGTTCTGTTTCCCCTAGGGGTGATGACAGGGTATACCAGGGCACAGAGTGGTGAGAGTGCCTGTAGGAGATCTGGTTCGGAATATTTTGGTAGCAGATGCAGAGCTGCACCATACAAGCTGGCAGCAGGCAGATACAGAATCTTGGCGGCGTAGTCAAACGGGCAGAGGGTGGCAACAACCAGGCAGCAGGAGTACAGAGTCAGGAACCAGAAATGGATTCAAAGCCAAGCCAAGATCAGTATCAAGCAAACAAAGAAGTTACCAGAACAGCAGGCAAGAAGCAAGATCAGGTCACAACCTGAAGTCAGCAACAGAAGTTCAGGAACAAGCAGGGTCATGATACAGATATATTGTGAATATTTTATTTCACTTTTCTAATAAAACAAGTTGGAAACCACCATACTACGTGGATTCTCTTCATCCCTTCCTGCATATGAGATCACTTCTTGTCTATATGCTCACCTATGAGCAATATAGGGGAGAGAGACATCCTTCCATCTGTGACCATTTATAATAGACACAGGGGAGATCTATCCATCCATCTGGGAGATGTTGAAAGCTATATAAGAATTGCTTTCTTGTATATACTGCTTATACTGCTGCAACTCCATTTAGAATCGCATTACTGAAAACTGTTTGTCCCTTTTAACACTGGTATGCTTATACTGCTGCAACTCCATCTAGAATCGCATTACTGAAAACTGTTTGTCCCTTTTAACACTGGTATGCTTATACTGCTGCAACTCTATCTAGAATCGCATTACTGAAAACTGTTTGTCCCTTTTAACACTGGTATGCTTATACTGCTGCAACTCCATCTAGAATCGCATTACTGAAAACTGTTTGTCCCTTTTAACACTGGTATGCTTCTACTGCTGCAACTCCATCTAGAATTGTTAATTCTGTGTATGTGCTTTTGGTGATCTATGCTGCATTCAAATTCTTTACCTCTGCCCATAGCACTGTGATGTTTGTTTTACTTTCTTGGTGTCTATACCTAAATTATGAGCTTTTCCTATCTTTATGACTGTGACCTATCTGCTCTCTTGCTGTGTCTTGTAGTCAGCCGGCCCTTAGTGTGAGAAGTTCATTCTGTTAGCCAAGTGTTTCTCCAATGCAATCCTGTCTAATTAATTGGCAATACCCCCACCCAAACTGAGTATAAATTAAGGCCCTACTTAGGGGAAGCACAGCCAGGGGTGTGCACAGGCAGGGTTTGCATTGGCAACTATCATCTTGGATAAAGTATTCATATTGGATTAAGTATTGCACTTCGGCTCAGCACTTCAGCGACTGCACAAAGCGAAAAAGCAGAACAGACTTCAGCAGAACATTACACAGACTACAGGTGACCTGATTCCTCATCAAACTAGCTCATCTCCCATCCAGGCTTCATCTCAAATCTTTTCAATCTGTCATGCACTTCCTACTTTTCCTTCTCACAGTTGCATCCTCTCTCCTTAAATTCTATCTCCTTCACCCATCATCTCCACCCCACAGCTTATATATATCACCCTCACTCCTGTCATCACCTTATTACTGCACATATCAGCTCCTGCTAACTCTGAACCCAAATGCCAATAAAACCTGCAGGACACTGGGACGTGTCCCACTACACAAGTCGCAATCCCATATCATCTCTCTCACCCTAATGCTTCTCCTGATTTCTGGAGATATTTCCCCAAATCCTGGACCGCCATCCTTTACCTTCGGCCAACATACTCAGCAACCCGCATCCTCTCATTCCAGTCACAATCCACACAATCTTATTTCCATTCCTCTTCTGCCTAGAACCAGCCTCCCCTTCTCTTGTGCCCTTTGGAATGCCCGCTCTGTTTGTAACAAACTCACCACTGTCCATGACTTATTTATCACAAACTCCCTGAACCTACTTGCAATTACTGAGACCTGGATTCAAGAATCTGACCTTCCTTCTCCAGCTGCTCTCTCCTACGGTGGCCTTCTGTGGACTCACTCCCCCAGGCCTAGTGGACGGAAAGGAGGTGGTGTTGGAATCCTCCTATCCCCTCAAAGCACTTTTCAGGTTCTTCATCCACCGCCCTCTCTGTCCCTCTCCTCATTTAAAGCTCACTGTATTCGTCAATTTTCTCCAGTTTCACTGAGAATTGCTGTGATCTATCGCCCCCCTGGACCCGTATCAAACTTCCTTGACGACTTCTCTGCCTGGCTACCCTACTTTCTCTCTTCTGAAATTCCAACAATCATTCTTGGTGACTTCAACATCCCTGTTAATCTTAACACTCCCGCTACTTCTAAGCTGCTGAGCTTAACCTCCTCTTTTGACCTAAAACAATGGACGAGCGCTTCTACTCACTCTGTTGGCAACTGCCTTGATCTCATATTCTCCTACCTGTGCACTCCGCACAACCTCTCCAATATTCCTTTTCCTCTCTCTGATCACCACCTTATTAGTTTCACTCTCTCCTTGTCTGCCTCCTCCTTGCCTTCCAACTACCAAACTATTACCCGTAGAAACCTTCGCCATCTTAACCCTTCTCTTCTTTTTTCTGCTACAGCTTGTCTCTACGACAAAATTTCATCCTTGTCCTGCCCCAACTTGGCCACTTCCATATACAACAGTTCATTGTCATCCACCCTGGATACCTTGGCCCCCCTCACTACACACAGAATCAGGCCCCGGCCGCTACAACCCTGGCAGACAGACAACACCAGAAGCCTCAAAAAGCAGAGCCGTGCTCTTGATCGTCTGTGGCGTAAGACTAAGTCACAGCAAGATTTCAGCCAATATAAATCTGCCCTCCAAAAATACCATTTCTGCCTGCGCACTGCCAAACAGACCTACTTTACCACTCTCATTAACACCCACTCACGCAGTCCCCGTCAACTCTTTTCTACATTTACTTCTCTACTTCGTCCTCCATTACCTCCACCCACTAACTTACTCACTGCCCAGGAGATTGCTAATCACTTCAAAAACAAGATTGAGACAATTCGTCTTGAGTTCTCTACTCTACACATATCTCCCTCACTTTACACTCCTTGTCCTCCTGCACAATCATTACTTTCCTCTTTTAATCCAGCTACTATAGAGGAAGTCACTAAAATTTTTTCTAATGCCCACCTAACCTCCTGCCCCCTGGACCCTGTTCCTTCTCAAATACTACGGTCACCATCTGACTCTATCCTACAGTCTTTAACTCATATCTTCAACCTCTCCCTCTCTACTGGCATCTTCCCCAACCCTCTAAAACATGCACTAGTCACTCCCATACCAAAAAAGGCCTCACTAGACCCAACCAATCTTAACAATCTAAGACCCATCTCTCTACTCCCTTTTGCCTCCAAACTCCTTGAACGTTTAGTCTACAGCCGACTGAGCGACCACCTCATTGAGAATAACCTTCTGGATCCCCTTCAGTCTGGATTTCGCCCACAGAACTCCACAGAAACTGCCCTCCTAAAACTCACAAATGACTTACTAACAGCCAAAACCAATGGTCATTATTCCGTACTCTTACTCTTAGACCTTTCTGCTGCCTTTGATACAGTTGACCACCCCCTCCTCCTCAAAAAACTAAATTTGCTTGGTCTCCATGGCTGTGCTCTCCATTGGTTCGAATCTTACCTATCTCATCGCACCTTCAGTGTCACTTACAACTCCACTTCCTCCTCTCCAACTCCTCTTACTGTTGGGGTCCCCCAAGGTTCTGTCCTTGGACCTCTACTATTCTCAATCTACACATCCTCCCTGGGTCAGCTGATAGCCTCACATGGCTTCCACTACCATTTATATGCTGATGACACCCAGATCTATCTCTCTGCCCCTCAACTTACCCCATCAATCTCCTCACCCATCACTGATTTACTAGCAGACATATCAGTCTGGATGTCAAACCACTTTCTCAAACTTAATCTGTCTAAAACTGAGCTCTTAATATTTCCTCCCCCACGTGCCCCTTCCCCTGACTTCTCAGTCAAGATCAATGGCACATCTATCAGTCTGTCCCCACATGCCAGGGTGCTAGGGGTAATCCTAGACTCTGAACTGTCCTTTCGGACCCACATACAATCCCTGTCCAAATCATGCCGCCTTAGCCTCCGCAACATTTCCAGAATACGCCCCTTTTTAACGAATGACACCACCAAGCTTCTAACTCACTCCCTGGTTATCTCTCGCCTCAACTACTGCAATTCCCTCCTCATTGGACTACCTTTACATAGACTATCCCCCCTTCAGTCCATAATGAATGCTGCTGCAAGACTTATCCACCTTACCAACCATTCAGCGTCCTCCACCCCTCTCTGCCAATGCCTCCACTGGCTTCCACTCACCCAACGAATAAAATTCAAAGTACTAATAGTTTACAAAGCCATCCATAACTCTGCCCCCAGCTACATCACTAACCTAGTACCAAAATACCAACCAAGCCGCTCTCTTCGGTCCTCCCAAGACCTCCTGCTCTCTAGCTCCCTTGTCACCTCCTCCCATGCTCGCCTCCAGGATTTCTCCAGAGTTTCTCCCATCCTTTGGAACGCTCTACCCCAATCTGTCCGACTGTCCCCTAATCTATCCATCTTTAGACGATCCCTGAAAACCTTTCTCTTTAAAGAAGCCTATCCTGCTTCTAACTAACACTGTTTTACTTTTCCATCAACTCATCCCCCACAGCTATTACCTCTTGTATCAATTGACCCTTTCTTTTTAGATTGTAAGCTCTAGCGAGCAGGGCCCTCTGATTCCTCTTGTACCAAATTGTTATGTAATTGTAATGTCTGCCTTTATTTTGTTAAGCGCTGCGCAAACTGTTGGCGCTATATAAATCCTGTATAATAATAATAATAATAATATATATGACAGTTGCTCCTAGAGTATGTGGCCATTTATGAATAGTCAAATGAAGAGTCATCCATCCAGGGAAAGCATAAAGCTATTTTGGACCACCCATGTTTTGAGGTCTAAGGTTCTAAAAGTTGATTGGTAAGGTGGTGGCCAGGAGCACTGGATTGGTGAAGGTGGTGCAAATGATACACTTCACAGCAAACTTTTTTTCTTTAAAGTGTTTAATTATATAGGTTGTTATTTACATAGTTACATAGTTAGTCAGGTTGAAAAAAGACACAATTATATCTAGATCAACCAACAAAAAAAAAGAAATCATACAATCCCATATACACAATCCTTCACCCAAAGCAAGCAAAGCATGATTCAATTTGCTACAGCAGGAAAAAAAGACACCTTCATGATCCCCTGAAAGGCAATTGGATTTTCCCTGGATCAACTTTACCTATAAATGTCAGTACCCAGTTATATTATGTACACCAAGGAAAGTATCCAGGCTTTTGTTAAAGAAATCAACTGAGCTTGCCAGAACCACCTGGAGGGAGTCTATTCCACATTTTCACAGCTCTTACTGTGAAGAAACCTCTCCGTATTTGGGGATGAAATCTTTTTTCTTCTAGATGTAAAGAGTGCCCCCTTGTTCTCTGTGATGACCTTAAATTGAATAACTCAACACCAAGTTCACTATATGAACCACTTATGTAATTGTATATGTTGATCATATCCCCCCTTAATGTCCTCTTCTCAAGAGGGAATCATTTCAGTTCCTCTTATCTGGCCTCATAGCTGAGCTCCTCCATGCCTCTTATCAGTTTGGTTGCCCTTCTCTGCACTTTCTCCAGTTCCCCAATATCCTTTTTGAGAACTGGAGCCCAAAACTGAACTGAATATTCCAGATGATGTCTTACTATTGATTTATACAGGGGAAAAATAATATCTCTCTCTCTGGAGTTCATACCTCTCTTTTGCTCGCTTTGGAAACCACAGCTTGGATTGCATGCTATTATTGAGCTTATGATCTACCAAAACCCCCAGATCCTTCTCCACTATGGATTCCCCCAGTTGTACTCCCCTAGCATGTATGATGCATATTCTTAGCCCCCAAGTGCAGAACTTTACATTTATCAACATTAATCCTCATTTGCCACTTAGTTGCCCAATTATACAGAGCGTTGAGATCGGCTTGTAAATTGGAGACATCCTGAAATGACGTTATTCCACTCCATAGCTTGGTTTCATCTGCAAAGATTGAAATGGTACTTTTAATCCCAGACCCTAGATCATTTATAAAGATATTAAAAAGTAAGGGTCCCAGTACTGAACCTTGGGGTACACCACTGATAACCTTAGACCATTCAGAGTAAGAATGATTAATCACTACTCTCTGAATTCTGTCTTTTAGCCAGTTTTCTATCCATTTACAAACCAATATTTCCAAACCTGTAGACCTTACCTTACACATGAGCCGTGTGTGCGGAACTGTGTCAAACGCTTTTGCAAAATCCAAGTATACCACGTCCACCGCCACCCCTCTGTCCAAGGTTTTACTTACCTCCTCATAAAAAGAAATCAGGTTTGTCTGACAACTTCTGTCTTTCATGAATGCATGCTGTCTGTTGGTTAATATTTATCTATGTGGTCTTTTATTAAACTCTCCAGTATCTTCCCAACTATAGAAATTAAACTAACATGTCTATAGTTACTTGATAAAGACTTTGATTAAGACCTTTTTAAATATGGGCATTACGTTGGCCCTACGCCAATCCAGCGGTACCATTCCAGTTATTAACGAGTCCCTAAAAATTAGATACAATGGCTTTGAAATGACTGAGCTCAATTTTTTAAGGACCAGTGGGTGGATGTTATCTGGTCCAGTTGCTTTGTCCACCTTTATTTTTTTTAAATATTTCTGGACCAGATCACTTTTGAGCCATTGTGGTTTATTTGGGGCTGTGTCACTACCACCCCCATTATGGACATTAGACATGTGCAATTCGTTTCGTTTTTTTTTGTTTTTAGTTTTTTTTCGTTATTTGCGTTCGTTCATTTTCGTACGAATGAACGAAACGTTCGAATCCTACGAATCCGAATAACGAATCATTCGAATGGAACGAATCTGAAAAACAACGAAAATCCGAAAAAAACAAATTAGAAACAACGAATGTACTAATGAAGAAAATCCGAAAAACGAAAACAAACGAAAAAATTTGTACATTCGTAACTTTTTTTTTTTGTTGAATTGGTAATTTTCCATGTCCCTTACAATGGTGCTGCTCTCCATTGGTTCGAATCTTACCTATCTCATCGCACCTTCAGTGTCACTTACAACTCCACTTCCTCCTCTCCAACTCCTCTTACTGTTGGGGTCCCCCAAGGTTCTGTCCTTGGACCTCTACTATTCTCAATCTACACATCCTCCCTGGGTCAGCTGATAGCCTCACATGGCTTCCACTACCATTTATATGCTGATGACACCCAGATCTATCTCTCTGCCCCTCAACTTACCCCATCAATCTCCTCACCCATCACTGATTTACTAGCAGACATATCAGTCTGGATGTCAAACCACTTTCTCAAACTTAATCTGTCTAAAACTGAGCTCTTAATATTTCCTCCCCCACGTGCCCCTTCCCCTGACTTCTCAGTCAAGATCAATGGCACATCTATCAGTCTGTCCCCACATGCCAGGGTGCTAGGGGTAATCCTAGACTCTGAACTGTCTTTTCAGACCCACATACAATCCCTGTCCAAATCATGCCGCCTTAGCCTCCGCAACATTTCCAGAATACGCCCCTTTTTAACGAATGACACCACCAAGCTTCTAACTCACTCCCTGGTTATCTCTCGCCTCAACTACTGCAATTCCCTCCTCATTGGACTACCTTTACATAGACTATCCCCCCTTCAGTCCATAATGAATGCTGCTGCAAGACTTATCCACCTTACCAACCATTCAGCGTCCTCCACCCCTCTCTGCCAATCCCTCCACTGGCTTCCACTCACCCAACGAATAAAATTCAAAGTACTAATAGTTTACAAAGCCATCCATAACTCTGCCCCCAGCTACATCACTAACCTAGTACCAAAATACCAACCAAGCCGCTCTCTTCGGTCCTCCCAAGACCTCCTGCTCTCTAGCTCCCTTGTCACCTCCTCCCATGCTCGCCTCCAGGATTTCTCCAGAGTTTCTTCCATCCTTTGGAACGCTCTACCCCAATCTGTCCGACTGTCCCCTAATCTATCCATCTTTAGACGATCCCTGAAAACCTTTCTCTTTAAAGAAGCCTATCCTGCTTCTAACTAACACTGTTTTACTTTTCCATCAACTCATCCCCCACAGCTATTACCTCTTGTATCAATTGACCCTTTCTTTTTAGATTGTAAGCTCTAGCGAGCAGGGCCCTCTGATTCCTCTTGTACCAAATTGTTATGTAATTGTAATGTCTGCCTTTATTTTGTTAAGCGCTATATAAATCCTGTATAATAATAATAATAATATATATGACAGTTGCTCCTAGAGTATGTGGCCATTTATGAATAGTCAAATGAAGAGTCATCCATCCAGGGAAAGCATAAAGCTATATTGGACCACCCATGTTTTGAGGTCTAAGGTTCTAAAAGTTGATTGGTAAGGTGGTGGCCAGGAGCACTGGATTGGTGAAGGTGGTGCAAATGATACACTTCACAGCAAACTTTTTTTCTTTAAAGTGTTTAATTATATAGGTTGTTATTTACATAGTTACATAGTTAGTCAGGTTGAAAAAAGACACAATTATATCTAGATCAACCAACAAAAAAAAAGAAATGATACAATCCCATATACACAATCCTTCACCCAAAGCAAGCAAAGCATGATTCAATTTGCTACAGCAGGAAAAAAAGACACCTTCATGATCCCCTTAAAGGCAATTGGATTTTCCCTGGATCAACTTTACCTATAAATGTCAGTACCCAGTTATATTATGTACACCAAGGAAAGTATCCAGGCTTTTGTTAAAGAAATCAACTGAGCTTGCCAGAACCACCTGGAGGGAGTCTATTCCACATTTTCACAGCTCTTACTGTGAAGAAACCTCTCCGTATTTGGGGATGAAATCTTTTTTCTTCTAGATGTAAAGAGTGCCCCCTTGTCCTCTGTGATGACCTTAAATTGAATAACTCAACACCAAGTTCACTATATGAACCACTTATGTAATTGTATATGTTGATCATATCCCCCCTTAATGTCCTCTTCTCAAGAGGGAATCATTTCAGTTCCTCTTATCTGGCCTCATAGCTGAGCTCCTCCATGCCTCTTATCAGTTTGGTTGCCCTTCTCTGCACTTTCTCCAGTTCCCCAATATCCTTTTTGAGAACTGGAGCCCAAAACTGAACTGAATATTCCAGATGATGTCTTACTATTGATTTATACAGGGGAAAAATAATATCTCTCTCTCTGGAGTTCATACCTCTCTTTTGCTCGCTTTGGAAACCACAGCTTGGATTGCATGCTATTATTGAGCTTATGATCTACCAAAACCCCCAGATCCTTCTCCACTATGGATTCCCCCAGTTGTACTCCCCTAGCATGTATGATGCATATTCTTAGCCCCCAAGTGCAGAACTTTACATTTATCAACATTAATCCTCATTTGCCACTTAGTTGCCCAATTATACAGAGCGTTGAGATCGGCTTGTAAATTGGAGACATCCTGAAATGACGTTATTCCACTCCATAGCTTGGTTTCATCTGCAAAGATTGAAATGGTACTTTTAATCCCAGACCCTAGATCATTTATAAAGATATTAAAAAGTAAGGGTCCCAGTACTGAACCTTGGGGTACACCACTGATAACCTTAGACCATTCAGAGTAAGAATGATTAATCACTACTCTCTGAATTCTGTCTTTTAGCCAGTTTTCTATCCATTTACAAACCAATATTTCCAAACCTGTAGACCTTACCTTACACATGAGCCGTGTGTGCGGAACTGTGTCAAACGCTTTTGCAAAATCCAAGTATACCACGTCCACCGCCACCCCTCTGTCCAAGGTTTTACTTACCTCCTCATAAAAAGAAATCAGGTTTGTCTGACAACTTCTGTCTTTCATGAATCCATGCTGTCTGTTGGTTAATATTTATCTATGTGGTCTTTTATTAAACTCTCCAGTATCTTCCCAACTATAGAAATTAAACTAACATGTCTATAGTTACTTGATAAAGACTTTGATTAAGACCTTTTTAAATATGGGCATTACGTTGGCCCTACGCCAATCCAGCGGTACCATTCCAGTTATTAACGAGTCCCTAAAAATTAGATACAATGGCTTTGAAATGACTGAGCTCAATTATTTTAGGACCAGTGGGTGGATGTTATCTGGTCCAGTTGCTTTGTCCACCTTTATTTTTTTTAAATATTTCTGGACCAGATCACTTTTGAGCCATTGTGGATTATTTGGGGCTGTGTCACTACCACCCCCATTATGGACATTAGACATGTGCAATTCGTTTCGTTTTTTTTTGTTTTTAGTTTTTTTTCGTTATTTGCGTTCGTTCATTTTCGTACGAATGAACGAAACGTTCGAATCCTACGAATCCGAATAACGAATCATTCGAATGGAACGAATCTGAAAAACAACGAAAATCCGAAAAAAACTAATTAGAAACAACGAATGTACTAATGAAGAAAATCCGAAAAACGAAAACAAACGAAAAAATTTGTACATTCGTAACTTTTTTTTTTTGTTGAATTGGTAATTTTCCATGTCCCTTACAATGGTGCTGCTTCGAATGGATTGAACAAAAAAATTCGTACATTCGTAACTTTTTTTTTCGATTCATAACTTTTTTTTTTTTTTTTTCGATTCGTAATTTTCCGTGTCTCTATTGAACAAAAAAAATCGTACATTCGTAACTTTTTTTTCGATTCGTAACTTTTTTTTTCGATTCGTAACTTTTTTTTTCGATTCGTAAATTATTAAAATGTAATAATAGCATACACATTACATAAAATTATGAATTATGCTCCGATTACGAATCTACGAATGTTACGAATGTACGAATAAATACGAATGCGTCCAAAAATTAAACTAACTAAAAAACGAATCAACGAAAAAATAACTCTTACGAATGTACGAATCGTTACGAATACGAACACCGACGACTTACGAGTGTACGAATCATTACGAATCCGAACACCGACTACTTACGAATGTACGAATCGTTACGAATCAACGGAAACGAAAAAAACGAAACGAAAAAAAACTATTTTTTTTCGGAAACGAAAAAAACGAAACGAAAATAAACAAATTTTTTTGTTGTGCACATGTCTAATGGACATGAGCTCCCCCATGCTCCTTTGTATACACAGAGCTGAAGAAAGCACGTCATAAATTTGCCTTCTCTTTGTCCCCAGTCACCCACTGTTACCTATTTACAATAGATTTTGTCACATTAATGCACTTAATTTCCTAATGGACTCATAACAGCTCAACAAATATACAAGATGGTTGCAGGTACTGGATGGGATACATATGAATGAGGCAATATAGTAAATGTATAATTTATTATACTATTACCAATTAGACATGTGCACCGTCAATACATTTATTTTATTCCGTTTCGTATTAGAATTAATTTGTATTTCGTAATTCGTGTCCGAAATTCAATTTGGATTCGTCCGAAATACGAATTTTCGTTAGGTTCGTTAACTTTTCGTAACCATTACGAATGTTCGTTATGATGAATTTATCATTATGAGGGGCTCCCACCATCCCTGTGCTGTGATGACTTCCAGGGTCTTTTAACTTCATCATAACGAATAATCGTAATTAACAAACATTCTCGTTTCCGTTGTAACGCAATTTGGATCCAAAATTCGTAAACGAAATTTCGTATTTCGTACAAAATTCGGAAGAATAGCAATTCGTATTTCCGATCCACCCGAATGTATGAATTTACGGAAATTCGTACGAATTTTCGAATTGTACAAAACTAATCGCACATGTCTAGTACCAATAATAATGCTGGTAGTCTGTCTGAGTACCTCATAATTCCACTGTACTCGAAAAGTGTCACAGGCCCTCTTTCTCAGGGGCTAGCTCTCAGGAAGAGGACCTGTCTCTCGAAATGTGTCCTCTGTGTCTACCTAACTGACATACATCTGGTGTGGATTGTAATATATGCCTGTGACACTTTTTGTCTTGTGAGTATGATTGATTATTTTTATGTTATTTATTTTTTAAAAATTACGGTTTTGCACTAGGTCGTGCACCTTCTTTTTCTGTTTCACTTCTTTATGTAAGTATGTAATTTTTAAATGCAAACTTCCATGACATACATCTACTGACAAAAGTCCAGGTGCACAAAAAGGTTTCCAGTCCTCATGAAAGGAAATACTTTTTTACATAATGCTTGTTTTCATCTACTAAAGTTATAAACAAAGTAATTCCATATCTTCAGAGTTTGCATACATGAAAATGGGTTAAAGCTGCCGAGGTACAATGATTTTTTATTAGCTTTAAGCACAAGGGGGTGATGTCATTCCTTGCGTTTCTTCTCTAAGTCACGATTCACTTTTCCAGTAGAAGTATTACATTTTTATCCAGTTTCTGATGTAAGAAATTAGAGTTCACTGAGCAATTCCCTCTAAAAGACAGATTCTCTATCCTTGGTCAGATTGACAAATACATGTTACTACAAGACTGTAGATAGATTTGCTCATATGTAAACTGCAGACCTATTAAATTGCTCTGTCGTGCAAGATTTTGAATACATTTAAATTACGTGAATGCAAAATAACTTTTTTCAACATATTTTGTAAAGGTAAATTAACCACTTGCTTACTGGGTACTTACCCCATCCTGCCCAGGCCAATTTTCAGCTTTTTAACACTTTGAATGACAATTGTGCGGTCATGCAACATGGTATGACATTTTTATCATTTTTTTCACGCAAATAGAAAAAGGTAGGCAGTACTGATGATGATGCACTGATTGGCAGCACTGATGATGAGGCACTGATTGGCAGCACTAATTGGCACTGATAGGTGGCACTGGTGGGCACTGATAGGTGGCACTGTTCGGCACTGTTGGGCACTGATGAGCACTAATATGTGGCACTGGTGGGCACTGATAGGTGGTACTGGTGGGTGCTGTTAGATGGCACTGATTTGCAGCACATTCGGGTGCTAAGGGGACCCATATCTCTAATCAAACTCACAGCTTTTTTTCCCTTACACTGACAACGTGAAGGAAAATAAACTATAACCGGCATCTATTTATTTCTGTGATCAGCTGCCATTTGCTGACAGCTGATCACGTGGTAAACTGCCTGCTGTGATTGGCCCTATAACGATCTATGATTAGCCAAGTCTCACTGACTCTGCAATCACAGGAGGCATGGGAAGCACAAGAACGGGAGGATATCTATGGACACCCTCCCGGCAATTTAAGCTCATGCTATAGCCATCTTTCGGCTATAGCGCGAGCAGAAAGTGCTTAATACATGTCTTTTATTGTGCAGCTGCATACTTTAGCCCTAAACTGTTTTAGAAACCGCAATTTGCAGATAATAGTAAGTAGTCAAATTCAACTGGAGTTGTTCTGTAATATATTATATTGAAGACATCTCACCACTCATTCATCATCTTCTTCGGTTCTAATGAGTGTTAGGAGCATGCCTTGAGTATTGATAGCCCTACAGGTAACTTAGTCACTTTATTCCAATGACGTTGATATCATGTAATGTGACTGTATGAAGTTGGTGGATTTGCCCATAATGGTATGAATTCTAGGGTATGTTCCTGATACTCGATCACTCAAAATTCTTCACTCACCCAATTGGCTGCCTCTGATATCTATTCGGATAGGTTCAGAAATGTTTTCAACATTACATGAGTCCATTTGAAAACATTGAAGGTTATGGAAATGCCGGGGTAGTTGCTGATGCTGATCCCTTTGCATCCAAACCTAAGAAATTAATGGTGTATGGACTATCTTGGTACTTGGTAATAAATCACAGATAGCAAATAATAAAAAATGTACAAAATGTTTAATAAAGACAAAAAATGTACAAGCGATCATATTTTAAAATCTTATACACCACAGTTTAACAAACTACCGATGGGTTCCCCCGTAAGGTTTCTGTTGAAGAGGGGTATAGAAAATGTCCTTTATTTGTTTTGCTCTTGTTTCCTATCTGAGGCTACACTCATCTCATTGCTAGTACATGAGTCCAGTTGATTGTGGCTAATAACTGCAAGCTACACCATGAATCAAAAAGAACCTTTACAGACAAGTTGGCCTTTAGTCCCAATCCAATAGGGTTGTTGCAGAACCATTAATGGCAACATTGCCTTATGCCCCGTACACACGGTCATTTTTTTCCGACGGAAAATGTCCTATCGGACCATGTTGTTGGAAATTCCGACCGTGTGTGGGCTCCATCGGACTTTTTCCGTCGGAATTTCCGACAGAAAAAGTTTGAGATCCTGCTCTCAAATTTTCCGACAACAAAGTCCTATCGGACTTTTTCCGATCGCGTGTAGCGAATTCTGACGGACAAAGTGCCACGCAGATCACATTACAAGACCAAAGCTATTGGCTACTAGCCTCTACGTAGTTCCGTTGTACGCAATGAACGTCACCACGTTCAGGATGATCGGATTTTCCGACAACTTTGTCCGACCGTGTGTATGCAACACCAGTGTCGGACAAAATCCGTCGGAAAAAATCCGACGGATTTTGTGGTCGGAAATTCCGACCGTGTGTACGGGGCATAAGATGCACTTCGCTCAGTGTGGCTATGGACTTAATGTATGTGCTAGGAAAGAGGGTTGGTCCTTTCTCCCTTTCTCCACCCTTTTCTTTCCACATCCTTCCCTACAAGGATTTAAGTTCAGGATTCAAAGCCATAAGGAGCAACTACCAAGGCACTATTACAACCTCTACCTAGACTCTAACACCACCAAGCTTCTAATTCACTCTTGCCTTGACTACTCCTTCATCATTGGATTACCATTACATAGGATATCCCCCCTTCAGTCCATCATGTATGCTGCTGCAAGACTCATCCACCTTACCAACCACTTATAGTCCTCCATCCCTCTCTGCCAATCTGTCCACTGGCTTCCACTCACCCAATGAATAAAATTCAAAGTACTAACAACCGATTGATTCAGTTCAAGATAGTCCATAGGGCATATTACACTCCTTATATACAATGTAAAATCAATCCAGACCTTGCCCCAGGCTGTTGGCGATGTGGGGAGATCCCTGGGAAACTCACTCATATATTTTGGACTTGTTATAGTGAGATATTGGGAAGAGATACTAGCTTCTATATCCCAAATAACATATATCCCATTGCAACAATCAATGGCAATATGCATTCTGGGTCTGATAGAGCAATTTACAGTGGTGTGAAAAAGTGTTTGCCCCCTTCCTCATTTCCTGTTCCTTTGCATGTTTGTCACACTTAAGTGTTTCGGAACATCAAACCAATTTAAACAATAGTCAAGGACAACACAAGTAAACACAAAATGCAATTTGTAAATGAAGGTGTTTATTATTAAAGGTGAAAAAAAATCCAAACCATCATGGCCCTGTGTGAAAAAGTGATTGCCCCCTAAACCTAATAACTGGTTGGGCCACCCTTAGCAGCAACAACTGCAACCAAGCGTTTGCGATAACGTGCAATGAGGCTTTTACAGCGTCCTGGAGGAATTTTGGCCCACTCATCTTTGCAGAATTGTCCTAATTCAGTTACATTAGAGGGTTTTCGAGCATGAACGGCCTTTTTAAGGTCATACCACAACATCTCAATAGGATTCAGGTCAGGACTTTGGCTAGGCCACTCCAAAGTCTTCATTTTGTTTTTCTTCAGCCATTCGGTGGTGGACTTGCTGGTGTGTTTAGGATCATTGTCCTGCTGCAGAACCCAAGTTCGTTTCAGCTTGAGTACACGAACAGATGGTCGGACATTCTCCTTCAGGATCTCTTGGTAGACAGCAGAATTCATAGTTCCTTTTATCACGGCAAGTCTTCCAGGTCCTGAAGCAGCAAAACAGCCCCAGACCATCACACTACCACCACCATATTTTACTGTTGGTATAATGTTCTTTTTCTGAAATGCAGTGTTCCTTCTACGCCAGATATACTTGGACACACACCTTCCAAAGAGTTCCACTTTTGTCTCATCGGTCCACAGAATGTTGTCCCAAAAGTCTTGGGGATCATCAAGATGTGTTGTGGAGAAATTGAGACGAGCTTTGATGTTCTTTTTGCTCAGCAGTGGTTTTCTCCTTGGAACTCTGCCATGCAGGCCATTTTTGCCCAGTCTTTTCCTGATGGTGGAGGCATGAACACTGACCTTAACTGAGGCAAGTGAGGCCTGCAGTTCCTTGGACGTTGTTGTGGGGTCTTTTGTGACCTCTTGGATGAGTCGTCGCTGCGCTCTTGGGGTAATTTTGGGCGGCCGGCCACTCCTGGGAAGGTTCACCACTGTTCCATGTCTTCGCCATTTGTGGATAATGGCTCTAACTGTGGTTCGCTGGATTCCCAAAGCTTTGGAAATGGCTTTATAACCCTTTCCAGACTGATAGATCTCAATTACTTTCTTTCTCAATTGTTCCTGAATTTCTTTGGGTCTCGGCATGATGTGTAGCTTTTAAGGATCTTCTGGTGGACCTTACTGTGTCAAGCAGCTCCTATTTAAGTGATGCCTTGATTGTGAACAGGTGTGGCAATAATCAGGCCTGGGTGTGGCTAGAGAAATTGAACTCAGGTGTGGACAACCACAGTTATAGTATGTTTTAACAAGGGGGGCAATCACTTTTTCACACAGGGCCATGATGGTTTGGATTTTTTTTCACCTTTAATAATAAACACCTTCATTTACAAATTGCATTTTGTGTTTACTTGTGTTGTCCTTGACTATTGTTTAAATTGGTTTGATGTTCCGAAACACTTAAGTGTGACAAACATGCAAAGGAACAGGAAATGAGGAAGGGGGCAAACACTTTTTCACACCACTGTATCCCTACGGCAGCAGGGTGTATGCTGGTGGGGATACTTTTGTTCTATGCTCGCAAGGCTATAACTTTAATGCCGCATACACACGATCAGAATTTCGGTCAGCAAAAGACCGATGAGAGCTTTTCATCGGAAAATGCGACCGTGTGTAGGCTCCATCGGGAATTTTGCTGGCCGAATTCCCGCCAGCAAAAATTTGAGAGCATGTTCTCAATTTTTCCGACGGAAAAACTTTCTATCAGAAATTCCAATCGTGTGTATGCAATTCCGACATGCAAAATTCCTACGCATGCTCGGAAACAATTCGACGCATGCTCGGAAGCATTGAACTTGATTTTTTCTCGGCTCGTCGTAGTGTTGTTGTACGTCACCGCATTCTTGGCGGAATTTGGTGTGACCGTGTTTAGGCAAGACAGCTTGAGTGGAATTCCGTCGGGAAAACCGTCAGAGCTTTTTCCGACGAGAATTTCGATCGTGTGTACGCGGCATAAGTTGGAAATAAATACCCCCCCCCATCGCTGGCTATGTGGAAACAACTCATTAATAATAGCTTACCATTATATAAGGAAACATATATAAATAGGGGTTGTCTCCTCAAATATGAAAAGGTTTGGCCTAAATGGCTTACAGATCCTTCCACAGCCTTAGTAGCCTCATATGACTCCTGGACAACTTTTTGTTAGCTACCGGACAAATACTTATGACCATTGGAAAATGTTAGTAGGGCATATGTACCATAGGACTGTACTATTTTCTAAATTAAGCTGCCATAAATACCATGTGTAGTGCCCTGCTCCTAATGAGCAGACACTATTATTTTTGTAAATTTAAGCTGCAGTTTGGCTCAGACTAATTATGCCAAAGTTCTGGTTTCTGTACCAGTTCAGCTGGGTTGTGCTAGTATATACTTGGCCGTGGGTGTCGCTGTCACCACCGGTAAGTGTTGGAAATGCAACAGGCTGAATGCATTGGGTACCCCTTTACTCAGAAACAGCCCGGTGGGAGTGGTCTACCCGCTGTACATTCTGGGTAAGGGTATTTAAGGTACAGGCAGCATTTTTTGGGGTTCGTTATCCCCGACCTTGTGGCTTTCCTGGTCTGAGGTGTGTGCTGCCTTTCTTCTATGTCTCGGGGCCGGCTGGCCCGAGGCTTTGCAACTAAAGGGTGGGCCCAGAAGTCCTGAGGTCTACTGATCCAGGGGTGGTCCTGTGCTGTCTTGCGGGGAGAAGCCACGCTACTGGAAGATCCAGGGGAGGACTTTTTCAGGAGAGGACCGAGCAACAAGGCTGGTATCTCTGGAAGAGCCTGGAGACTCAGTTGGAGGACGTATCCCGGGTCATCTACCGCACAGTACCGCCAGACTGGCTGACAGAAACTGGTACTGTGTGACAGTTCTTCAATTTTACAAGTTACTGGTTGTGTATTCCTGTGGCAGAGGATTGCACAACGATTCTGTTAAGTTGACAAGTCTGTGGCAGAGACTTTGACCGACCATCTCATCAGCTGCTAGGTCAGTGAGAGAGGCCTATCTGGTAATTGCTGGATGCAGTCTGTGGAAGCTGTTTGTCCTCTGGATCAAAGAAATACCTCTAACCTGCAATTACAAGGTACCTGAATTCCCCTTAACCCTCTATCCCTCTATTGCAAATTTGTGTTTTTCAAATAAATCTTTAGAAAAAGGACTGAGTGTCGGAGCCGATATTCTTTGACCAACTCTACAACGGGACCCCTAGGACGGACACAGTGAAAAGGAGAGGTAACGGTAAACCCAACAAAAACCAGCAGCTCCTTCGGGGGTCAGTGCTACACATGTATGACCAATGTATGTATGTATGTGTTTTTTTGTAATTATCTTTTTTTTTAAATCAATAAAAACTTATATCTAAAAAAAAGTACTAACAATAACTTACAAAACCGCCCACAACTCTGCCCCCAGCTACATCACTAACCTGTTCTCAAAATATCAACCAAGACCCTTTCTTAGGTCCTCCCAAGACCTTCTCCCAGTGGTGACCTAGCCATTAGGGGCGCCCCCCAACTATGCGTCCGGCCCCTGATCTACATACAGAACGCCGGGCTCATGAATTCCAATGGCGGAGGTGTTTTTTTTTTGGAAGCACGTGATTAGAGCCAGAGGCTCTAATTGGCTTCAAAAAAGGGTGGGCTCGCTGATCCCCTGATCCCACCCGGTTGTGTAGCAATAGCGAATAAATATTCACTATTTTCACACTGATCCTCCTCCCGGCCTGAGAGTAGTCTTAAAAAACACCTAGCAAGTTATTGCTTGGCCCTTAACAATAAAGGTGAATTCTTTATGTAGGTCCTTGCCTATAAATGTTACCTTCATCATATACATCACAGATCCACATCTACAGGCACAATTAGACATGTGCACTGACAAAAAAATTTTGCATTTTAATTTAAAAATTCTGAAATTCGGAAACTTGAAAATTCGAAAATTTCGGGAATTTCCACAGTTCGATTTTTTGAATTTCCGAATTTTCGAATTTTCAGATTTCCAAATTTAGAATTTTCGGATTTCCGAATTTAGAATTTTCGGATTTCCAAATTTCAAATTTTCGGATTTCCGAATTTAGAATTTCGGATTTCCGAATTTAGAATTTTCGGATTTCCGAATTTAGAATTTTCGGATTTCCGAATTTAGAATTTTCCGATTTCCGAATTTAGAATTTTCGGATTTCCGAATTTAGAATTTTCAGATTTCCGAATTTAGAATTTTCGGATTTCCGAATTTCCGAAATTCCGTATTTTCGAATTCCCGAATTTCTAATTTTCGGATTTTCGGATTTTCTAATTTTTTGATTTTAGGAACTCCTAATTTCCGAATTTCGGAATTCGGGATTTCAAAGATTTGAAAGTCCAAAAATGTGAAAATCTGAAAAAAAGATTTAAAAAGCTTTAATAATAACTAACTATTAAATTAACGAGTATGAATTTATCCAAAGTTTTATCCACGAATTATCTGAAATAACGAATGTCGCATCTAAACAAATGGAATGAAACAAATTAATAATAAAAAAAAGGTTTTATTATTATTATTTATTATTATTAGATCGTTACGTTCCATTTGTTTAGATGTGGCATTCATTATTTCAGATAATTCATAACTTCAGATAAATTCGTACTCGTTACCTTCACTAACAGACAAATTTGAAAGGGAATTCCAATACCTATAATTTAATTTGATAGTTAATTATTTAGAATTAAACAGATTTTCTTTCTTTTTTTCAAATTTTAGAAATTTCCGAATTTAGAAAATTCAGAAATCCGAAATTCGGAAATTCGGAAATCCGAATATCCGAAAATCCGAAAATTCGGAAATCCAAAAATCCGAAATTCGAAAATTCAAAATTCAGGAAATTCTGAAATCCGAAAATTCGAAATTCGCTAATTTTGAAATTTGGAAATTTCGTAAATTTAAAAATTCGGAAATTCTGAATTAACAAATTTGTCAAAATTTGTTAAAAAACGGAATTCGGAACTAATGAATTGCACATGTCTAATTAGATATGTGCATTTTGTTTAGTTCCGAATTTGTTTTTTAATATCCGAATTAACGAAAACCCGTTTAACAAATTTTTCAGAATAATCGTAATTTCGAATATTCAAAAATTTGTAAATTCATTCATTTGTAAATTCATACATTCACACATTCAAAAATTTGTATATATTTGTACATTCATAAATTCGTACATTTGTAAATTCATACATTCATACATTTCTAAATCAGTAAATTAGTAAATTAGTAAATTCGGAAATGTGTAAATTCGGAGATGTGTAAATTCGGAAATGTGTAAATCCGGAAATCTGAAATAGTAATTAACTAATAATAACTTAACTATTACTAACTATTAAATTATAGGAATTGTAATTTCCTTTCAAATTTGTCTGTTAGTGAACTTAATGAATACAAATTTATCCGATGTTACAAATTATCCGAAATAACGAATGCCGTATCCAAACGGATGGAACGTAATGAATTAATAATAATAAATAACAATAATAATAATAAAAACTTTTACTTTTTTTACTTATTACTTTTTATTATTTATTATTAATTTGTTACGTTCCATCTGTTTAGATGCGGCATTCGTTATTTCAGATAATTCATAACTTCGGATAAATTTGTATTCGTTAAGTTCACTAACAGCCAAATTTGAAAGGAAATTACAATACCTATAATTTAATAGTTACTATTTCAGATTTTCAAATTTTCGGGTTTTCGGATATTGGAAATTTCAAATTTGCAAATTTCTGAATTCTCTAATTTCCGAATGTACATTTTACGAATTTACAAATGTATGAATTTACAAATTTACGAATGTACTAATGTATGAATTTACAAATTTACGAAGGAACGAATTTACAAATGTTTGAATTTATAAAAATAACAAATTTACGAATGTACGAATTTACAAATGTATGAATTTACAAATTTACGAATGTACGAATTTACAAATGTACAAATTTACAAATGTATGAATTTACAAATTTACAAATTTAAGAATGTGCAAATTTAAGAATGTACAAATTTACAAATTTACAAATTTGCAAATTTACAAATGTATGAATTTACAAATTTACAAATGTACGAATTTACAAACGTAAAAATGTACAAACTTACAAATTTACAAATGTACGAATTTACAAACGTAAAAATTTACAAATTTACAAATTTACGAATGTACAAATTTACAAATGTATGAATTTACGAATTTACAAATTTACAAATTTACGAATGTACGAATTTGCGAATGTACGAATTTATGAATGTATGAATGTGCAAATTTACGAATGTACAAATTTGCGAATGTACAAATTTACGAATTGCGATCATAACGAATGACCCAAAAAAATGAAAAAAAAAAAACAAATAAAAAGAATGAAAACAAACACATTTTTGGGCAGTGCACATGTCTAGTAGGTATGATAAGTCAACAAGATGGATAGATCATAGAAAATAGGTAAATAAAAAAATAAATGATGATAATGTGTAAGAATGTGTAACAAGAATAATAAAGAGCTTGTGTAGGGTAGACCAGAGTGCTGACAACTGCTAGACTTGAGGAGATGCAGCTTGAAAACCAGAGAGGGGGCTCACTTTTCAAACACAAAATAAAAAAGAAATAACAGCACAACCCCAAACACTAAATAATAAATAACAATTTACTGAAAAAAATGAATGCACTCACAAAAGAACACATGTGTAGGGCATAGCATCATGGGTGATTTGGGACCCAGAAATGTACAAGAGGCATCCAGAGAACCACCAGCCTTGGCCACTGCTGGGGGCTGAAGCATGCTGAAGATGGAGGAAGCCGCTGTCACTGGAACTGCAAGTGGTGTCCAGACCTGGAACTGGAATCCCCAAAGTCACTGTAGACACAGGCGCTGTAGACACAGGATGAGTTTCAAAGCCGGCCTGGCTTTTTCCTCAGCCTTTAGCCATAAATTTGACAGCTTCTTGTCTGACTGCTGAATGTCAACAAACTGGCCTGGGTTACAATATTGACACCATAGGTCATATAGTCCTGAGCATAATAAACATATTTGATCAATGATGTCTACCTGCATCATGCAGTAATATAGGATGCATGTTAGCAGCACTGCTCTTCCCTTTCTTATCTATAACACTCTAATAGACAGTAGACAGTGACGACATAACATTTTTTTTTCCATGTAATATTTTATTGGTTTTAAGAGGAAGAAAGACATACACTTTATCAACATCAAATATAACATATTATGCATGTCTATATGCTAATCTAATATACATATAAATTAATTTTCTTCCAAAACCACGACCATGCACTCTAAATACAACAAAATCAACCATCTTATTATAATTATAATCCCCCATTACATCAAGGCAGAAGTCATCTCCCACCCTTAATCAAAGTCTATCTCAGACTCCATCCTGGGGGATTCTCTATATATATATTCCTGAAGTGTATAGCTCTCTCTCTTACCTCTATATTTACAAACAAAAACAAAATAAAACCTAAAAAAATAAAAATTAAAAAAACTCTCCTCCTCTCCCCCCACCCCCCGTCCAGGCTCCTCCCTTACCAAGAATCTACTAGCCGCATCTTTTATTTTCAGTCATTGGGATTCACATCTGTAAGGGTTTTTCCCTCTTCTGTATTAATGAAAAGATTCCATGGAGACCATGTTTTCAGATACGTCCCTCGTTTTTGCCGGGATGTCCAAACCAAATCCTCCATTAGGTTAAATTGTTCTACTCTGTTAAGCCTCAATCCTACCGTTGGTGGTTGTGTCTGCTTCCAACATTTAACCACCAATCAATATTGTTCGTTTGAGGGGAGTAAAATAGGTCCCGAAAATGCCTAACCGATAAAGGAAGTCTGATAACTCGAGTGTAAGCAAAGGGCTTACCTCAGGCTTGCCAACTGTTCTGGAAATTTTGTAGATAGGCAACTCCTATCATCATATTGATTAGTGGTTCCAAATTAATAACTACTGCAGTAGTGAACAGACACAAAGACACATTTTTTTTTTCAAATATGGTTTTTACTGTTTTTGAAAACATACATGCAGTCATGTTGCATCTAAAAAAACATTTTACGAACAAGAATTGGGCATCATGAGTGCAATGAGTAGAGTTAAGTACAGTAAGTAAAGTAATGCATTGATGATTATAAGCTTCCGAGTTTACAGTGGCAGCACAGTGGTGTAGTGGTTAGCACTTTCACCTAGCAGTAATAGGGTAGCTGGTTCAAATCCCGCCCATGACACCTTCTGCCTGGAGTTTGCATGTTCTCCCTGTGCTTGCGTGGGTTTCCTCCGGGTACTCCGGTTTCCTCCCACACTCCAAAGACATGCTGGTAGGTTAATTAGATCCTGTCAATAAAATTGGCCAAATATGTGTATGTTGTATGTGTTTGTAAGCGTGTCAGGACCCCACAGGGCAAGGACCACACTATACCACAGATGGACACCAGTGGCAAAAAGCGCCCTGAGGCGATTCAGTTCGCATAGGTTGCGCTATACAAGTCATTCATTCAGTAATACAGGTACAGTTAACGTAGACTTATTTTATTAAAAAGAAAATATAGGCAAAACGTCCCATACGTCATGACATTTCTTAGGTTTATCAGATTGAACAGAAAGACATTCTTCGTATTTTGGAATCAAGGACAGTTGGTTTTTGACATCTGAGACACTTGGCGCCAGGTTATGTCTCCATTTGCGTGCAATCGTTAGCCTAGGAGCGAACAGGAGATTCATAACTAAGGGTCTGAGGTTGTTGGGAAAGTTTCTATACCTATCCTGAGAATAGCTAGGGATAGTAATGGAGTTGTTAGATGGCCTGTGGTATCTGATAGCAAGGTAAACATTTGGTTCCAACAGCTTCTTAGATTGGGGCAAGCCCATAAAATATGGGAAAAAAGATCCTATGCATGAGCAGCCTCACCAGCATCTGTTGTCACCTACATTTGAGGATTTGATTATTTGAATGGGGGGTGAGGTACCATCTATGGTGGAATTTTTGAGATATTTCCCAGTAATAAACACATTTAGAGGAAATATAGTTGTGGTAGATAGCTTTTTGGCATTGGGCATCAGTGAGTGATATATTTAACTCTGTATCCCATTTTTTTAAAGCTTACGTTTTAACGAAGGTGAGTTCCGATTGGATGGTGTTGTAAAAAAAGCATGATACAATTCACTTTTGGTTCTGAGGATGTCCAAAAGGAATACTCTTTTGATGGGAGGTGCACGGATGGGTGGACCACTGTTTGAGAACAATTTAAGTTTTGTATACACATAATTACGTAGGTATCACATTAATATTACAATTGTATTTGTATGGTAACAAGGAGCGTAACCTAGGTAGGCTCCCATCAGAGTCCCCAAATACATCAGGGTCCTTATCAGGGGCCCGGCTTTACATCAGAAGTGAGGAAAAGCCTCTGCTGACCCTAATCCTTAATCAGTGTGGATCTGTCCCTTACAATGGCTAAGGGCTGGATAAAATCGTATAGCAGGCAGGGAGTGGCCCATGGGGTGTAGTCTGGAGACCCCTGAACTAGATCATTCAACGTTGATATTTAATGTAATGTCAACACGCTAGGTACATGATCTAGCAAAAGAGAGCCACCGTATAATGGCATTATGTGGTCAGCAACGGTTTTACATTTTATATTCCCAAAATGTTTTAATATGTGCCTGATGTACCATGTACTTGTATGAAAAAGTCTCCCATTCTCTTTATATTGTCCCTGTCAGTCTCTCTGCTTTCCTATTAAAAACTATGCAGGAGAGTAAAGCATGGTCAGCTCTCTAAAGCCCCATACACACGCGCGGATTATCCGAGGACCAGGTCCGTCGGACCATGTCCGTCACACTTTGTCTGATGTTGGTTTTGCGTACACACGGTCAGACAAAGTTGTCGGAAAATCCGATCATTCTGAACGTGGTGACGTTTGTTGCCTACGACGGGACTACGTAGAGGCTAGTAGCCAATAGCTTTGGTCTTGTAATGTGATCTGAGCATGCGTAGCACTTTGTCCGGTCGGACAACCGTACACACGATCGGATTTGGTGTGATCGGACCGTGTTGACGGCAAAGATTTCCAGCAGGAGATAAGACTTTGTCCGTCGGTCAAACCGACGAACACTGTCCGATGGTGCATACACACGGTCTGATTTTTCAACAACCTTGTCCGATCGGACAGAATCCATGAAAAAGTCCGACCGTGTGTATGGGGCTTAACTGTTCTGGGAACCTAGTGCACTCTCCTCCAAAGATCAGACTTATACTGACCCAAACACCCCGAAACAGACATTCACTGGGAAGATCAGTGTGATGCTGTTGCCCCTCCCCAGCTCTTATGCAACTGAGAAGATAGGGTATGTGATCACTTAAAAAAATATAAAAAAAGTGTTTTTTTTACATACACTAATGCCGCGTACACACGATTGGACATTCCGACAACAAAATCCTGGATTTATTTCCGACGGATGTTAGCTCAAACTTCCGAACGTCAAGAACGCGGTGACGTACAACATGCGCGATGAGCAGAGAAAAATGAAGTTCAATAGCCAGTGTGGCTCTTCTGCTTGATTCTGAGCATGCATGGAATTTTGTGCGTCGGAATTGTGTACACACAATTGGAATTTCTGACAAAAGATTTTGTTGTCAGAAAATTTGAGAACCAGTTCTCAAATTTTTTTGGGCGGAAATTCCGACAACAAATGTCCGATGGAGCCTACACTCGGTCGGAATTTCTAAAACAAGCTCACATCAAACATTTGTTGTCGGAAATTCCGACCGTGTGTATGCAGCATTTTACTTTAACTACCCTCAGCTAACTATAAAACATACCTGACCCATTTGTTGATATCACAGCACATGTATATACACTTCTATGCACTGTGGTTTGTTGAAGGGTCAGGTGCATTGTTTACTCCAAAAAAATTGTGTTGAGTGTTAGAAATGGTGTCTGCTAAACTACACATGCAATACAAATCAACACACATTAAAATGCACAACCATAGATTCAAAACATTATCTACATTAATATCGGTTGCTACCTTCTATTTTTCTTTCTATCTACCATATTCATCTATCTATCTATCCCCCATCTATCTGTTTGCATTCTATCTAATCTATCTATGTTGGTGTTCCTTTAGCTTTCATCAAGAACTTTCCAAACAAAAACTTTTTCAGCTTGGCACTGGCCTGGATAATAATGATGGATTCAGCTAGTGGGAAGGACATGAATATAATCCAACCAACAATAGTCACAGGGCCTTTGAAGTTGAGGTCTATCAAATAGAACAAGTTCACATCAATATAAACGACTATGAAGAGTGCGAGAAACAAGATCATTGTTTTTATAGCGTTGATGTGAGCCCCGAACTTTGATCCACCAAAACCAGAGTCACTCTTCTTCATCTTCCACATGTGCTTTAAAAGAGAGGACACGGTCATCACTACGGAAATCAAGATCAAAAGAAATGGAATGTAGCAACCCAAAACGCTGGCTGTCAGGACGTAAGCAAGACTAAAGGAAAATAATGCGCTGATATTTTCTGAATCACAGGAGCCGTTTCCAGGAGACTGTTTTATTATTTTTAATTCAATATTCCAGAAAGATGGAATAGTTATGATGAAGGATGCAACCATTGAGAGGAACAAGAGATGAGGAAGGGAAACCAAGAAAATCTTCTTCAACCAAACAAAGACCCGGTGAGAGAGGTTAGTGATGCTAAAACAATAGTGCACACAAAGCCCGGCAGAAAGCCAATAGCTATAGTATGTTAAAGTCATGTTAAAAATCACATTAAATGAATAGACCTCTTTATGAAGGAGGGCAGGGAGGCAAAACAAATAAATAATACCCTCTCCAGTCAGTGAGCATTGCATAATAATATTTACCACTCCCATGATTAGATGGATGAGATCAGAATGGTTAAACTTCTTTCCTTGTCTCCAGCTCGTACTGTCTGCCAGGACAATACCGATGTTTAAAATAAAAGATATCAAACTTCCCAAAAGAGCGAGAACTAAGATAACAATCCACTCAGGGGACAACATTTTCTTGCCTCCAGATTGTCTGTTCCAGCAGGTTTTATTGACTGCTGGCAGGTGAATCTTGACAAACTGATGGCTAGAATTTAAAACCATGCAAATAACTTACAAATCTTAGCTAGCAGGATTTGCTTTCACATATGCTAAAATTGCTGTGGAAGATTGATGTTTAGACATTAATAACATGTGACAGATGTAAAAGAAATCACCTAAAGAAGAAAATGTTTTACTGGTTTTGGGTGGCTAAAATCAACATGGAAATCTAATGCCCCGTACACACAATCGGACTTTCCGACAACAAACCAGTGTTGGCTCCAACTTGTCTTGCATACACACGGTCACACAAATATTTTCCAACAATTTTGAAAGTAGTGACATGCAAGACGTAGGGAGAGCCGGTAAAAAAGGAAGTTCAATAGTCATGTGATATCTCAATTATGAACGCTAATTTTACAAGACCGAGCGCTTCCGGCTCATCCTTGATTCTGAGCATGTGTGTTTGTACTTTGGACTTTTGTCCGACAGACTTGTGTACACACGATCGGAAAGTCTGACAACACACATTTGTTGGTGGAAAATTTGAGAAGGTCCGACAACAAATGTCCGGTAGAGCATACACACGGTCGGACTTTCCGCCAACAAGCTCACATCCAACATTTCCCGTCGGAAAATCCGATCATGTGTAAGCGGCATTAGATTGGGATCCAGCCCTAAGAGGAAATTCTCAATGTTTTTAATATTTTTTTTATTTACTTTTAGTGTTGATGACTGTTGTTTTGTATTTATTCTTTAGTGTTTTTATTTATTTTTTAATATTGTTTCATTAAAGTAATTGTTTAATCAGGTACGATGCCACTTGGCAGTGTGACCAATTCAGACAAAAGTATTAGGTGTTTGCCATAGCCATCAGAGGTTGGAATGGTTTAAATCAGGGTTAAATTGGTTGTAGCTATAAAAAAAAGAGATACTGTTCCCTTAATGCTTGTGCTGTCTTACCAGTTCCTCTGTAAGCTGTAAAAACCTGGCTTATCCTGTCTGGTTCTGCCCTCCCCTCTGTAAACTGACCACATTTTTCATGGCTGCTGAGCTCATGATACCGTGGTCAGTTTACGTGCCTCCATCATCCACAGCTTTCCTCTCTCCCCCTCTCCCTGCATGTCAGCTCCTGTGTCTGTGTGAGCCCTCTCCACCCCACCCCCCCCCCCCAACACTGTTAGTAGTAAAGTAAACTTTTAAAAAATTCACTGCCAGCCCCTCTCTTTTATGCAGCCACAATGCACTGTGTTAGTTAAAAACAAAGCCCCTAAATACCTTTTTTATGTATCTTCACGTTGGTCACGTGACTCCCGACTACTCTTTTCCCCATGAATGGGCTACAGCAGGAGGGGCTACATGGCCAGAACAATCTAGGCTTACCTGTAGGTCAAAGTGGTTTGTAAGGGTTTACAACCACTTTAAGCTCTTAGAGGTGGAAGACCGCGCTGGACTGACTTGCTTGGTTGAGGGTCTGTGAGTGAGTAATGGTGGGGGGCGTGTTGGGGAAGTTCACTCCCGGGGGAATCCAGCCTAGCTTGGCAGAAAGGTGGAGGTGGGCCCCTTTTGAGGGCTTGAACTACTACCTCTGGGAAAGGCCTCAGGGTCGTTTCTGGATAAACTTGTAAGGATGGGTAAAGCGCCCAGTATCCAATCAGAAGTAAATAAAAGGTGCATGGTCGTTTTTTTGGGGGAATAGTAGAGCATGATATAACCAACGCGTTTTGGGGAACTCCCCCCTTCTTCAGGGCTGCTGTTCTATGTTATGATGGATTGGGATGTGCCCAAGATGGTGTGTCTGTGACCCTGGGATTGGGACAATTGTGGGATTCTCCGGCAGTGCAGCATGGAGAGAGGTAGTTGGCATCACTGGAGTTTGAATTAGAGTTTGACAGGTCTCTCCATGCTGCTCCGCCGGAGAATACTGCAACCGTCCTGATCCCAGTGTCACAGACGCACCATCTTGGACACATCCTCATCCATCATAGCATAGAGCAGCAGCCCTGAAGCTAAACAAAAACAACCATTTACCTTTTATTTACTTCTGATTGGATACTGGGCACTCCTTTTTTCCCATCCTCACAAGTATTTATGTATTAGTGACGCCAGTTATTTTTTATTTTTTTATTGAGAAATGAGAATCACAGACATTTGAGGTTGGGTTGATTTATTATAAGGTTTTTTTTTTTGTTTTGTTTTTTTGTGTATTTTTAATTTATCACATTTCTAATATAGTGGTAGTATTCTACTTTATCCTAAAGTGATTGTGTTAATGTTCTTTGGGTTTTATGTTCCCTATATATATGCCACTTCATTTTTTAATTAGCTTGATAAAGAGCATGGACTGCTCAAAACTGTCACATTGATACAATGTTTGCTGAACTCATTTGCATAAAACTTTCGAAGTGTGCTTTTTGTTTGGACTTGACCCTGTGCTGAAACTCAACTGTGACCTTAATTACTTCAGTAAATAAAAATAAGGATCTGACCTAGCTTAAGTCATCGACATCGAGCCACCCAACCGCCTAATCCACCGATTACCACCGATTATGCCAGCCACATATTACACTCTTCAGTATTCCTTGATGTGAGGCTGCTGAATATTTGAGAGATGTCCAAATTTATACCTTGCAGGAATTAGGTTTGACTTACACTTTTGGGCCACACCTGTACATCCTGCATGGGCACACTTGGAATTGGTGCATGTAAACATGGCCTAAAATGGCTTTTAGATATCATGTAAGCTCCTTTGAACTATCCTGTGTTTGTTTTTTTTAACAGCATAAAAACGAAAAACTGTTTTGGTTCATATTGCAGGTGTCAGGAGTGTGTGATGCTCCTGTTCAATGGCAGCTGCTGGTCTCATCCCAGCATCCAGGTTTTGGCTGAGTTGCGCTCTCTCTGTCTGACTGTTGACCTGCGGAGGGATTGATTTAGACAGCCTCTGGGTAGCAATGCATGAATCTATCCATAAGTCATAGAGGGGGGCTGGAGAGAGGGGGCGGTCGCCTGTGCGCCCTTAATGGACGCACCGCCACTGGTTTGTTTGGATTTCCAGCTATATATCCAGCCAGAGTATATTATGGAGATGCCTCCCCTCTGATCCATGATTCTAGAACTCCATTGCTCATAGACTAGGGACATATTTTGAATTGCAGTCACATCACCAACTTGCTGATATTGTTTCACTACACCACCAACCCAGGGACATATTTCCTTTGCTCACCACTATTAACCCGTGCCCTCAAAAGCATCTAATCCAACCAAGATTGGTTGGATCAGATGCTTTACAAGCCAGTAAGGGCTTGTAAAAAACAAAAACAAATGGTGTATTGATTAATGAATATGTCCTCATCAGTGGGTTTCTTTTTAAATGGTTTAATGGCTTTTCTTAATGTTTTTTTTTGCTGTTGTTGATGGTAAAAAAAAAAAAACTTTTTCTACCAATAAAGTTCCTTTGTATCCCAATACAAGTCTTTATTGTAAGGTCTATCATAAGAGACAAAGAAACAAACTCACTTTAAACATGCAGTTCACAAATTTGATATGTTAATTAATGAGCTCATAAAGCCCAGGCAAACCACAGTGCCAAAGGATGATGGTAAACCTGAAACAGCTTGAATGGTGGGTATTAGACATGTGCTATTCATTTGGTTCCAAATTCGTTTTTTTAATATCCAAATTAACGAAACCCCGTTTAACAAATTTTTCTGAATAATTGTAAATTTGAATATTCTAAAATTCGTAAATTCCTACATGCGCACATTCATAAATTCATACATTCGTAAATTCGTACATTCGTACTTTCGTAAATTCGTACATTCGCTAATTCGTACATTCGTAAATTCATACATTCGTAAATTCATACATTCGTACATTCATACACTCGTAAGTTTGTACATTGGCAAATTCATACATTTGTAAATTCATACATTCGTGCATTCGTAAATGTATACATTCGCAAATTCGTAAATTCATACATTCGTACATTTGTAAATTTGTAAATTCGGAAATTCGGAAATTCGGAAATTTGGAAATTCGGAAATCTGAAATAGTAATTAACTAATAATAACTTAACTATTACTAACTATTAAATTATAGGAATTGTAATTTTCTTTAAAATTTGTCTGTTAGTGAACGTAACAAATTTATCCGAAGTTATGAATTATTCAAAATAAAGAATGCAGTATCCAAACGAATGTAACGTAATGAATAAATATTAATAATAACAATAATAATAATAATAATGACTTTTTATTATTATTATTGATTATTAATTTGTTCTGTTCCATTTGTTTAGATGCAGCATTCGTTATTTCGAATAATTCGTAACTTCGGATAAATTTGAATTTGTTACGTTCACTAACAGCCAAATTTGAAAGGAAATTACAATATCTATAATTTAATAGTTAGTTACTATTTCAGATTTTCAAATTTTTTGGTTTTCGGATTTTCGAATTTCCAAATTTCCAAATTCTCTAATTTATGAATGTACGAATATACGAATTTCCAAATATACAAATTTTCTAATTTACGAATGCATGAATTTATGAGTTTACAAATTTACAAATTTATGAATGTACGAATTTACGAATGTATGAATGTGCGAATGTACCATGTACGAATTTACGAATTGCAATCATAACGAATGACCCGAAAACCGAAAAAAAAAAACGAAAACAAATACATTTAATAAGTCAACACGATGGATAGATCATAGAAAATAGGTAAATAAAAAAAATGATGATAATGTGTAAGAATGTGTAACAAGAATAATAAAGAGCTTGTGTAGGGTAGACCAGAGTGCTGACCACTGCTAGACCTGAGGAGATGCAGCTTGAAAACCAGAGAGGGGGCTCACTTTTCAAACACAACATAAATAAATAACAGCACAACGGCAAAGTGTAACACTAAATAATAAATAATGATTTACTGAAAAATTGTAATGCACTCACACAAGAACACATGTGTAGGGCATAGCATTATGGGTGATTTGGGACCCAGAAATGTACAAGAGGCAGCCAGAGAACATCCAGCCTTGGCCACCGCTGGGGGCTGAAGCATGGTGAAGATGGAGGTGAAGCCGCTGTCACTGGAACTGCAAATGGTGTACGGAACTGGAATCCGCAAAGTCACTGTAGACACAGGCGCTGTAGACACAGGATGAGTTTCAAAGCCGGCCCGGTTTTTCCTCAGCCTTTAGCCATAAATTTGACAGCTTCTTGTCTGACTGCTGAATGTCAACAAACTGGCCTGGGTTACAATATTGACACCATAGGTCATATAGTCAGAGCATAATAAGCATATTTGATCAATGATGTCTACCTGCATCATGCAGTAATATAGGATGCATGTTAGCAGCACTGCTCTTCCCTTTCTTATCTATAACACTCCGATGGACAGTAGACAGTGACGACATAACATATAACCACCAATCAATACAGTTCGATTGAGGGGAATAAAATAGGTACCCTTTGTCCCGAAAATGCCTTACTGATAAAGGAAATCTGAAAAATCAAATGTGAGCAAAGGGCTTACCTCAGGCGGCTGATTATCAAAAATTCCCGGATCATCTCAAGCTCCTTGTTTTGGATTCTCAGGGTCACCTGTAAATCACCTCCTGGCTGGCTTGCCAACTGTTCTGGCAATTTTGTAGATAGGCAACTCCTATCATCATATTGATTAATGGTTACAAATTAATAACTACTGCAGTAGTGAACAGACACAAAGACACACTTTCTAAATAACTATTGTGTTTATTCAAGGCAATTAAATATTTTTTTTTCTAAATATAGTTTTTACTGTTTTTGAAAACATACATGCAGTCTTGTTGCATATAAAAAAAACATATTACAGACAAGAATTGGGTATTATGAGTGCATTGAGTAGAGTTAAGTACAATAAGTAAGTAAAGTAATACATTGTTGATTATAAGCTTCCAAGTTTACAGTAATACAGGTACAGTTAATGTAGACTTATTTTATTAAAAAGAAAATATGGGCCAAACGTCCCATATGTCATGACATTTCTTAAGATTATCAGACTGATCAGCAAGACATTCTTCATATTTCTGAATCAAGGAAAGTTGGTTTTTGACATCTGAGACACTTGGCGCCAGGTTATGTCTCCATTTGTGTGCAATCATTAGCCTAGGAGCGAACAGGAGATTCATAACTAAGGGCCTGAGGTTGGTAATCACAGATATCCGCGCTTATGTATGGTAAACTACAGCCTCCATAAGAAAACTCCACCAAAGCGAAGCCAATAAATATAAATCACTCTAGAAAGGGATAATGGCGCTGTTCGAATATGTAGTGGGTGCAGTGCATACGCACCGGGGAAATGTATATGTATTCTAAACACCACAAAAAATACGTGTATAAATGGTGAAAACAGCAATAAATATAAAGTGCACAGTAAAGTGCAATAAGCATGTAAAGTAAAAAATATTAAAGTGAAAAGTGCCAATACAAAGTGATCAATGCAAAGTGATCAATTGCAGGAAATAAAAATAATCTCAAAAAATTCCACAAAAATTCAAGCATAACAAAAATATATATGTAAAACACTATATAGCAGTAAAAAATATGATAACAGTGGGTATATATGGAAATAAAAAGATGGAAAAAAATACATGAATAAATAAATAAACGTCCAAAATATCGCAGCGTCCAAAAAAATTATATGAATGTAAAAAGCAACCACAGTCAGTAGGTGAAAGTCCGTGCAAAAAAAGGCAAAAATAAAGGTGACTCTTTAGTGCTCCCCTCCTTCATTCACTTCCCCCGTCCCCCTTATGTTTGCACTCACCAAAGCGCCTCACCCCTGCAGGGGTAACAGCCGTAGAAGGTGATGTCCCCCTTGTCAGGATATCCCTTTAATCCGGATGACTGTAAGCCTTCCAACGATATTCTCCTCTCAGGGATGGTTAGAATTCCAATAAGGAGGTGAAGAACTCCCTCTTCACCTCCTTATTGGAATTCTAACCATCCCTGAGACTTTCAGCTACTGACTGTGGTTGCTTTTTACATTCATATATTTTTTTTTGGATGCTGCGATATTTTGGACATTTATTTATTTATTAATTTTTTTTTCCATCTTTTTATTTTCATATATCACCACTGGTATCATCTTTTTTACTGCTACAATAGTATGCATATATATATATACTGTGTTATATATATATATATTTTTTTTTTTTTTATGCATGAATTTTTGTGGCATTTTTTTGATTATTTTATTTCCTGCAATTGATCACTTTGCATTGATCACTTTGTATTGGCACTTTTCACTTTAATATTTTTTACTTTACATGCTTATTGCACTTTACTTTGCACTTTATATTTATTGCTGTTTTTACCATTTATACAAGTATTTTTAGTGGTGTTTAGAATACATATAGATTTCCCTGGTGCGTATGCACTGCACCCGCTACATATTCGAACAGCGCCATTATCCCTTTCGAGAGTGATTTAAGGGTCTGAGGTTGTTGGGAAAGTTTCTATACTTATCCTGAGAATAGCTAGGGATAGTGATGAAGTTGTTAGATGGCCTGTGGTATCTGATCTCAAGGTAAATATTTGGTTCCAACAGCTTCTTAGATTACAGCAAGCCCATAAAATATAGAAAAGAGATCCTATGTATGAGCATCTGTTGTCATCTACATTTGAGGATTTGGTTAATTGAATGGGGGGTGAGGTACCATCTATGGTGGAATTTTTGGGATAGTTCCCAGTAATAAACACATTTAATGGAAATATAGTTGTGGTAGATAGCTTTTTGGCATTGGGCATCAGTGAGTGACATATTTAACTCTGTCTCCCATTTTTTTAGGTGTAACAGATAAAGCGCACAACCAAAAAAATGAAAAAAAACCCTCTGCATATATAAAAATGCAAACATGTGCAATAATCATGCAAGTGCAATATTATATTTTATAGTCCATAAAGTGCTTCAATAGGTGCAAATGAAAATAGAGGACTTTTCCGGAGAGCAATCAATTGTTCTGTTCATCAAACAACAAAGCAATCAGCGCCGCTTACCAGATTTGATGGATCTCAAATTATAGCAATCAAACGGGCACACACAGGAGGGATCACTCAGCGAAGAACGCATATCCACAGGCTCATCCGATAGTGGGATCATTCCTCCTATAGCGGACTCTCCACTGATACAATATTCCTCACTGTTAAGGCAGAAAACCTTTCTTCAGGTAGACTCTAAACATGGGATATTTTATAAAAGGAAAAGAAGAGGCTTTATGGTGCAGTACTCCACTTAAAAGGTTTTATTCAAAATTTGTAGGCACTGACATCCAACAAACGGCATTGCGTGGTGACGTCAAGACCTATAGCTCCACCCACCGCGTTTCCCTATACAAGGCATCAACTGGGAACGGAGGCTATCATAGTGTGTGCCCGTTTGATCTCTATAATTTGAGATTGATCAAATCTGGTAAACGGCGCTGATTGCTTTGTTGTTTGATGAACAGAACAATTGCTCTCCTGAAAAGTCCGCTATTAATTTTATTTGCACTGATTGAAGCACTTTATGGACTATAAAATATAATATTGCACTTGCATGATTATAGCACGTTTGCATTTTTATATATGCAGATTTTTTTTTCACTTTTGGTTCTGAGGATGTCCAAAAGGAATACTCTTTTGATGGGAGGTGCAAGGATGGGTGGACCACTGTTTGAGAACAATTTAAGTTTTTTATACATATAATTACGTAGGTATCACATTAATATTACAATTGTATTTGTATGGTAACAAGGAGTGTAACATAGGTAGCCTCCCATCAGAGTCCCTACATACATCGGGCCCTATCAAAATGCCCTGTTACAACAAGTCCCCCATCAGAGTACCCACTTCCATCAGGGTCCTTATCAGGGCCCCCCGATTTACGTCCGAAGTGAAGAACAGCCTCTGCTGACCCTAATCCTTAATCAGTGCGGATCTGTCACTTACAATGGCTAAGGGCTGGATAAAATCTTATAGCAGGCAGGGTGTGGCCCATGGGGTGTAGTCTGGAGACCCTTGAACTAGATCATTCAACGTTGATATTTAATGTAATGTCAACAAGCTAGGTACATGATCTAGCATGGGGCGTAAGGGCGTTATTCGGTCAGCAAGTGGTTTTACATTTCATATTCCCAACATTCTTTATTCCTGATATGTGCCTACTGTACCATGTACTTGTATGAAAAAAAGTCTCCTGTTCTCTTTGTATTGTCCCTGTCAGTCTCTCTGCTTTCCTATTAAAACCTATGCGGAGAGTAAAGCATGGTCAGCTCTCTAGCTGTTGTGGGAACTTAGTGCACTCTCCTCCAAAGATTAGACTTATATTGACCCAAACCCCCTGAAACAGAAATCCACTGGGAAGATCAGTGTGCTGCTGTTGCCCCTCCCCAGCTCTTATGCAACTGAGAACAGAGGGTATGTGATCACTTAAAAAAAAAAAAAAAAGTGTTTAGAATATTTTCTTTTATATACACTTATACTTTAACTACCCTCAACTAACTATAAAACATACCTGACCCAGTTGTTGATATCACAGCACATGTATATGCACCTCTATACATTGTGGTAGGTTGAAGGGTCATTTGCATTGTTTACTCCCCAAAAAATTGTGTTGAGTGTTAGAAATTGTGTCTGCTAAACTACACATGCAATACAAATCAACACACATTAAAATGCACAACCATAGGTTCAAACATTATCTACATTAATATTGGTTGCTACTTTCTATTTTCTATCTATTTATCTATCTATCTATCTATCTATTGTATCCGCCATCTATCTGTCTGCATTCAATCTAATCTATCTAACCTTTAGCTTTCATCAAGAATTTTCCAAACAAAAACTTTTTCAGCTTGGTACTGGCCTGGATAATAATGATGGATTCAGCTAGTGGGAAGAACATTAATATAATCCAAACAACAATAGTCAGAGGGCCTTTGAAGTTGATGTCCATCGAATAGAACAAGTTCACATCAATAGAAAACACTACGAAGAGTGCGAGAAACAAGATCATTGTTTTTATAGCGTTGATGTGAGCCCCGAACTTTGATCCACCAAAACCAGAGTCACTCTTCTTCATCTTCCACATGTGCTTTAAAAGAGAGGACACGGTCACCACTACGGAAATCAAGATCAAAAGAAATGGAATGTAGCAACCCAAAACGCTGGCTGTCTGCATGTAAGCAAGACTAAAGGAAAATGATGCGCTCATATTTTCTGAATCACAGGAGCCGTTTCCAGGTTTTATTATTTTTAATTCAATATTCCAGAAAGATGGAATAGTTATGATGAAGGATGTAACCATTGACAGGAACAAGAGATGAGGAAGGGAAACCAAGAAAATCTTCTTCAACCAAACAAAGACCCGGTGAGAGAAGTTAGTGATGCTAAAACAATAGTGCACACAAAGTCCGGCAGAAAGCCAATAGCTATAGTATGTTAAAGTCGTGGTAAAAATCACATTAAAGGAATAGACCTCTTTACGAAGGAGGGCAGGGAGGCAAAATAAATAAATAATACCCTGTCCAGTCAGTGAGCATTGCATAATAATATTTACCACTCCCATGATTAGATGGATGAGATCAGAATGGTTAAACTTCTTCCCTTGTCTCCAGCTCGTAGTGTCTGCCAGGACAATACCGATGTTTAAAATAAAAGACATCAAACTTCCCAAAAGAGCGAGAACTAAGATAACAATCCACTCAGGGGACAACATTTTCTTGCCTCCAGATTGTCTGTTCCAGCAGGTTTTGTTGACTGCTGGCAGGTGAACCTTGACAAACTGATGGCTAGAATTTGAAACAATGCAAATAACTTACAAATCTTAGCTACCAGGATTTGCTTTCACATATGCTAAAATTGCTGTGCAAGATTGATGTTTAGACATTAATAACATGTGACAGATGTAAAAGAAATTACCTAAAGAAGAACCATTTTTTTACTGGTTTTGGGTGGCTAAAATCAACATGGAAATCTAAGATTGGGATCCAGCTCTAATTAATTTTTAAATTGATATTTAAACTGTTGTTTTATATTTATTCTTTAGTGTTTTTTTTTTTTTTAATATTGTTTCATTAATTCAGTAATTGTTTAATCGGGTACAATGTCACTTGGCAGTGGGACCAATTCAGATAAAAGTATTAGGTGTTTGCCATAGCCATCAGAGATTAAAATGGTTTAAATCAGGGTTAAATTGGTTGTAACTATAAAAAAAGAGATCCCTTAGTGATTGTGCTGTCTAACCTGTCCCTCTGTAAGCTGTAAACACCTGGCTTATCCTGTCTGGTTCTGTCCTCCCCTCTGTAAACTGACCACATTTATCATGTCTGCTGAGGCAGTTATACCGTGGTCAGTTTACGTGCCTCTGTCATCCATAGCTTTCCTCTCTCCCCCTCTTCCCCACTCCCTGTATGTCAGCTCCTGTGTCTGTGTTAGCCATCTCCACCCCAACCCCCCCCCCCCCCCTCCAACACTGTTAGTAGTAAAGTAAGTTTTTAAAAAAAATCACTGCCAGCCCCTCTCTTTTATGCAGCCATAATGCACTGTGTAAGTGTTTGTTAAAAACAAAGCCACTAAATACCTTTTTTATGTATCTTCAGGCTGGTCACGTGACTCCCGACTGCTCTCCTCACCATGTATGGGCTACAGCGGGAGGGGCTGAGTGGTCAGCACGATGGTCACATGATCCCTCTGGCTGATGTCAGAGGGAGATCTAGGCCCCTCCTGCTGTTGCCCATAGATCAGAGTAGGATAGTGGCCGGGAGTCATGTGACCAGCCTAAAGATACACAGAAAAAAGGTATTTAAAGGCATTGTTTTTAACAAACTGTAGGGGATCAGACTTAATGCAGGGACAAACTCACAGTTTCTTTAGGAAAACATCATGTTTAATCCACAGGATATTCCCAAACAGAAGAAAAGGGGCATCTTGCAATTAATCAAACACAAATAAACTTCTGCTCTACCAAGCCTTAAGCCCCATACACACGGTCGGATTTTCCCATGGATTCTGTCCTATCGGACAATGTTGTCGT
Source organism: Lithobates sylvaticus (assembly GCA_028564925.1). Classification (NCBI taxonomy): domain Eukaryota; kingdom Metazoa; phylum Chordata; class Amphibia; order Anura; family Ranidae; genus Lithobates; species Lithobates sylvaticus. Next base: position 297,092,783 of record CM053031.1, on the reverse strand, counting down.
AAAATCCGACCGTGTGTAGGCACCATCGGACAGTGTACGTCGGATTGTCCGACGGACAAAGTCCTATCTCCTGCTGGATAGATTTTTTGACAACAAGGTCCGATCACACCAAATCCGATCGTGTGTAGCGTAGTCCGACGGACAAAGTGCTACGCATGCTCAGAAGAAATTCTGTGACGGAAGCGCTCGGTCAGGTAAAACTACCTTTCCTAATCGACACAGCACATTCGTCACGCTGCAATGTTAAAATGTCTTTAATGCAGCGCATTCTCTTTTTCTTTACAATGCAAGAAGAATGACATGTTTTAGCTGCTCCTATTCACCCGCACTTCTCCCAAACTTAGTTCTTTATTATTTTTCAGGATTTCTAGACTACATGTTTATTTTTACTCAGATCGTAAAAGAATCTTTGTTATATTTTTTGGATGATTTGTCATTTTTGTAGTTTTTTTGGAATACATATTTTAAGGATAATTTTTTTTTTTTTTTTGAGGGGGTTGTGTGTCTCAACTTATCAAAACAACATTATTAACATTTGTATTTGTTGCTTAAATTTACTAGGAGTTTGTTTGTTGTTGGTACACCTTGTTAATTATACTTTATGATTAGTGAAATGTACCTGCATACTCCCAAATAAACTGTCATTGTAGAAAAGTAAAACACATAGGCAATGATTATTTCAAATCAAAAATACCTTTATTTAGGTCTCAGCAACAAAACAAAGAGGAACGCAGCGATGGAGAAACTTGGGGAATTTGCAAAGCCTTGGACCCCCACGGCAAACATCATTTTTGAAGCGTGTAAAATTGGGGGCCTGAGGAGTACGTATCTTAAGGGAAGTGCTATCTGGTCCTGAAGTCCAAAACATCCGGAACTGCAGCAGATGCCATCTAGGTCCCCAGGCTCTGGTACTACGAGAGGCTCCATCTTCTCTCAGACCAGACTGAATGCAGGTCGTCACTCTCTTGTCTTCCTTGCATGCTTCCTTGCACGCTGTGGCTGTGATGCTGGTGGGGTGGCAGAAGGAGAAGGAGGAGGAGGAGGCGGAGCAAGGTGACTATCGCAAACATGTGTGAGTGGGGTCATCCCCCCAGCCACCCCCTTATTTAGGACTTTGAGGATGACATCCTCACACATGTTGCGTTGCCCCGCCTCCATACCCATCATTTTCGTGACAACCAAGGAGGCAAAGGTCTCCTCGTCGGTGGGTGTGGCATGTAGGGAGGCTGAAGCCTCTCTGATCATCCGGAGCGCTGACTCTCCGGCCTCACCCCCCCTTCTCGCCCTTCTGTAGGGAAGGCGGAGGGGAGGGACTTGGGAGTCAGTCAGGCTAATAGGCCTACCCTCCTCTTGGCTGCCACTACCCACCTCTTGGCTGCCACTAACCCCTTCCTCCTCCTGACTGCCACATTCCACAGCCACCTCCTGGCTGAGGTCTTCCTGTGTATGAAAAAGGGACATAGTTTGAGTTATTTGTTCATCAAACACAAACAATTTTCATCTAGTGACTGTTGCAAAATGGTTACAAATAGAAAACCATGCAATTCTCAGCCCTGCAGTTTAGATTCTTGCCCCAAATGTCTCCAACACTACTGTCTGTTGATATGTCAAACACGTTAGGAACTAAGCAATTGGGGATCCTGAATTAACTGAACATCATTTATTTTTCACAAAATTGGTTCCCAAACTACTATACCTGGCTCAAGCTGGGCTCCTCCACATCTTCCAGACTGGAAGGCCCAGGTTGCTCCTCGGAAGCCTCATCAGGGGTGGCCTGCGCGCAAGGAAGCGTGGAAGGAGGAGGCGAGAGTGACTCCGTGACATCAGTCTGGTCTTTGAGAAAATGGAGCCTGTCATAGTACCAGAGCTTGGGGGCATAGACCTCATCTGCTGCAGCTCCAGATTCTTGGGACTTCAGGACCTTCTTGCGCTCCCTGATATACGCACTCCTCAGGCTGCCAATTTTCTGTCTTAACTTACCAACAGTTGCCGTGGGGAACCTTGGCTTTACAAATTCCAAAAGTTTCAGCATGGCTGCGTACCTCTTTGCTTTGTGGCCGTAATGGGGGTGTTTGCCCTGCCATAAAAGGGGAATTTCCCTGTATTTATCAATGAACAGGGGGAGAAAACTCACGTCGTTGAATCCCTGCATAATCTCTGCAAGACACAATACCACACAAAACACTATAAATAATGTCAGGCAAAACTCTCCTAATCTTCTCCATAAAGAAGCCTCAAGGTCTAATCTGTCTAGGCTAGTTATGTACCAACGTCAAATTGAACCTTCGTTATAGCGATCGTCTCGTGCGTGAGCTTTCTCTCCCCTCGTCTCACAGATCGTGGCTACGACACAGGCGTGTGACGTTTTATATACAGTGCGCATGCATCAAACTCCGCCCGCCCCTGACGATCTTTCTCGTCTATTCCCCACCCCTTCTCTTTACGGCTCAGTGGGGAGAGCACATGGCGGGGACACAGCAGGTGCGCCCCAAATATTACACCAACGAGGAGGAGGATGAGGAAAGGCCGGAGGCAGAAACGCCCCGATCCCGGAGCCTGAAATTCAAGGCCTCCAATATGTCATTTGGAGAAATGTTGGAGGTGGTGGACATATTAAAGAGGAGCGACTATGATGGGAAGTATGGGCCTTACCTCAACCCCAATGTCCGCAAGGCCAAGATCATGTCTAAAGTTGTGAGGAGGCTGTACAATAATTTTGGGGTACAATGATCCAAGGAGCAACTGAGGAAACGCTGGTCAGACCTGAAACTGAGGGAGCCCGATCAGTACAGAAAGATCAAGCGAGTTCTTCAAAAAAGTAAGTAGTTGTGTTGTGTGTTTGATTTCTTGCTTGCATACTGCTCCATGTGTTTGTATTTTTACAAAGTTGTACATTAGAAAATGGCCACTTTCATGTTCGTCTGTGAATTCGATCGTACTCAACCTCGATCTTTCTGCCACTGTCATGTTCGTGTGTGTGTCCATTCGATCGTACTCAACCTTGATCGTTCGGCCACTTATAATACAATGTTTGGTGTTTTTTTGGGGGAAAGGAAGTTTGTTCTCACTAGAAATGTCATCAAGAATGTAAAGCCAATTTATTCAATGTAAATGAGAGGTCACCCAGTAGCTGTTTACCCATCTGGACTCTAGAGCACTAGTGCTGGGACACCCAAACCCACTTTTTATTATGCTTTTCCACACATGTGCTCCAGTGGATACTAGATGGGGGTCTCCATCAGACAAACTTCGACCAAAAAGCTATACGTTTTTCACCTTTACAAAGTGACTACATTCATGTTGGTGTCATTTGTAACTGGCCAACCAAAAATATTGTCCCTCACTTTCAAGCAATGTTTGTCATTTCCTATTTCTGCCCTCAATAGATTGTGTTGCTAAATCTTCCTTTTGTACATTCTCATAGGGGAGCGAAAACTCGGGACTTCTGAGGAAACCACAAAACCAACACCTCCCAAAGAAGGGGAAAGACCAGAAGCAGAGAGGAGGAGGAGGAAGGAGAGATCATAGAAATTGGAGAACTTGTCACCACAACAGGTGAGTGTGGGAGAACACAGCTACTGGTAAGCTAATCAATGTATGCCTGCCTCATTTCCAAGACACATTTTTGTTTTTTTTTGTTGTTTTTAGGTGACGTGGATGTTGTGGAAGAAGAATCGCACTTTACCACAGAGAGTGCCCACGTACTCATTGGGGAGATAATGGTCTTCAATCGAGATCTAGATGACATAAAGCAAAACATCAATGATGTTCAACCAAACTTGAAGAACATCATTGATGTTTTAGGAAAAATCTGAAAACACACCAAGTAATTAACACACATTTGTGGCTGTTTCTGAACACATTTGCAACTTAAGAACTGTGTGAAATTTGGAACATGCACACATTGTGTCCACATGTGCTAGCTCCCATCATGGTGGATGAATGACAACGTTTTTTTGGGGGTGCAACCACTTTACGAACTACTAAAGTGGTTGTGGTGAAGGGGTTGCACCCCCATAAAACGTCCATTCATCCCCATGATGGAAAATGGCACTTTTGAAGATTCTAGGCATGTGTTTTACCATCTAATGACCATTCTCAGACCCAAATTGTGTGCACATTCTAAATTTCCAGTTTCCAGGGGTGACCCCCCATGTGATGAAGGCAAGATCAAACACACTTTGAACATATAGTCATGTCTGATCTTGTCTTCACTTTGGAAAGTTGAACTTTCCTAGTTCCTATGTTCTGTTTTGCTCCATGCCTGGTTTTAACAAATGCGGAATGTTTGTAAACAATGTTGTAAAGAACCAAGATCTTGTCAGTTTTGGCAAGAAGTTTGTAAACGCACTTGTGAATGTGTTGCAAGTAAACTTTTTTAATTTTCTAAATGTGTGGCTTCCTTATTGAAAAACACAAAAGCATTATTTATGTCAAATGTAAAGGATTTGGGGGGCAATGGGTGTTATTTACTAAAGGCAAGTCCAGTTTGCACTGCAAGTTTCTTTTCCAGGGCACTTTTGCACTGCACTTGTAGAGCATAGTAGATTTGACTTATGTAAATGACACCCACCGTGATTTGTACGAAAACACGTAGCACACCATTTTTGTGAATACACACATTTCTGTCATGGTGATGAAAAGGAGTATTTTGGGTGTCAGTTATTCACTACAAACCTTCTCTAGACAAAAGATTAGGTATCAAACACACAACATGAGAAGAATCTTTTTGGGAAGAAGAGACTGTTACCTCCTTTTGCCCAGAAAGTGCATTCCCACTGTTGAAGCTAAAGGGCTAAAATTTCAAGGTCAAATAAGCAATAATACGGAAATGACAAGAAATCATAGGTTGGTTTAAAAAATATATTTATTAAAAAATGCCTCTCACACATCGTCAGGCAGAGCAATGGCCCCCCTACCCACAAAGTAGTCCATATATTGCTTGCGGACCTCGCGGGCATTTAGAGGGGGCAAGCCTGGACGTGCCGCTTGAAGGGCTGTGAGGTCAGCATTGGAAGGGCCCTCCACATCTGGGCCAACGGGCACCACATAGTTGCTGTTGTGTCGTTTTAAAAAGTTGTGCAATATGCAACAGGCAAGAACTATGTGGTTCAGTTTGTATAGCCGTCAAAAACAGGCGGAAGCGGCTGGCCAGGATTCCGAAGGTGTTCTCCACCACTCTGCGGGCTCTGGACAGCCTGTAATTGAAGACCCTCTGGTCTGGGGTGAGGGTCCTCATCGGGAAGGGCCTCATCAGATGGGGAGTCAACGCAAACGCTTCATCTGCGACAAAGACGAAGGGGAGTCCTTCAGCATTCTCCTCTGGAGGTGGCAAGCACAGACTGCCACTTTGGAGACGCCAGTAGAACTCCGTGTGCACAATGGCACCACCATCCGAGATCCGGCCGTTCATCCCCACGTCCACATACAAAAAATTGTATGTCGCCGACACCACCGCCAACATCACTACACTATTAAACCCCTTATAATTATAATAGTAGGACCCCGAGTTGGGCGGTGGGACGATGCGGACGTGTTTCCCATCAATTGCAAAGTCCCAACGGCTGGCAAAGTGGGAGGCCACAGTCTGCCATTCCTGTGGCGTGGAAGGGAACTGTGGAGTGAAACAAGAAAAAAAAATTAGTCACTTTGCACATAAACATTGCAAGCAGATTAGACAATAAACATCTTGGATCAGACTTTTACATTTTAGGCTGGAAAGTATTTGCACAGAAAAGTAGAGGGTCCCCTTAGCAGATTACTCACCCCCCATCAATCCCCCCACTTCTGATGGGCCATTGGCAATAACTAGGGGTTTTGGGGGGGGGGGTTGGACAGGTAACCCTCTGCACTTCATTGATTGCCAAATGGCTCAATAATGTGTGCTAGTTTGGCCAGACCCTCCTTTCTTAACACTATTTCCAGCCCACAGGAAAGATAAAATAACATTTCAACCCCCCCCCCCCCCCCCCCAAAAAAAAGGAAAGCACATTGTGACATTCTGAAATTACCTAGCAAGCTAATAGGAGGGAAAGAACACAAAAAAAGATGAAATGGAAAGTATGGAGCCAGCCCCTTGCACTACATGCTTTGCTAAATTCATCACTAAAGATGCCCACTATAAAGAGGTAGGTATATAGTGTGTATTGACATTGGGAAAGCTAGCAGATAGAGGATTGGTACCATCTGACAGAGCAGTTGGGGGAGGGGGTTCCTAATGAGTTTGCCCCCCCAAAGCAAAAAAAGGGAAAAAAAAGGGGCTCTACATGAAGTAAAACACACAGCAAACATTTGTGCATATTTTAGGGGGTGTTTGGGGGGAAACAATACTATGCAGCAGACAAAATACATTGCTTAAGTGACTAGGCCATAGGTGTCTATTGGGCCAGAAGAGCATGCTGGGGAGGTAAGTGAAGGGAAAAATGCATGAAGGATAAAAGGGGCACAGCATATTAGAGCATATTGCAATCATGGTAATTAGGGAAGGAGGTCAAAAATACAAGTCATTAGCAAACAGAGCATACATAGAAGTGAATAGTAAAGTAGAAATGTTACCTTAATATAGTCCTCCTGCAGGACCTGGATGATGGCAGAACAGGTCTCTGGAATAATGATTCCCAGGGCCTGGGGAGAGATACCTGAAGAGAACTTCAAATCCTGAAGGCTTCTCCCTGTCGCCAAGTACCTCAACGTGGCAACAAGCCTCTGCTCCGGAGTGATGGCTTGTCTCATGCAGGTATCCTGCCGGCTGATAAAAGGGGTCAGCAAAGCCAAAAGACGGTGAAAATCGGGGTCCGTCATCCGGAGAAAGTTCCTGAAATCATCAGGATTTTTCTCCCGGATCTCACGAAGCAAAGGCATGTGCGAGAACTGATCACGCTGAAGCAACGAATTCTTGGTCCACATACTCCTCGTCACTCTGTTCATGGACGGGTCTTGGCTCAAAGCTAAAAGCCCGACACCAATTCTGCGTACAGCATGAACTCAGCGACGAGTACGTACGGGAAACATCGCTCACAAACGGTCGGCTGGTCAGAACGGACAAACAGAAAGCACCGATAAACAGCAAGGCCTGAAAGAACGAAATGAATACCAGAAACGAGCAGACAATAAGCAGTGAAAATCAAAGCATCCTATATCAAGATATAGGCCGCAATGACCAACAAATGCGAACTGACTACACACACTAATAAACAGATAAGCACGACAAGCACAAACTGAAGAGCAGTAACGATCTGAGTCAGAAAACTGAGAAGCGCAAATCGTAAGTCCCCAAACTTCGACTAACTCGCGATAAACACAGGATCAGCAGAAGGAGCCCAACGGGTGCCTGACGTGGTGCTGAACTTCCCTTTTCTAGTCTCGTGGAAGATGACTTACGTCACGACGTTCTTGCAGACCGGAAATTCCGACCGTGTGTACGCAACACCAACATCGGACAAAGTACGACGGACTTGATCCGACCGACCTGGTCCGCGGATAATCCGAGCGTGTGTATGGGGCTTTACTGTGTCCGTAGTCTGACCAATCCTTGGTTTTGTAGTAAGTGTCTTTACAAACATACTTTGTATCCAAAGTCAGGGAATAAGCAGCCATGTCCCTAGTTGCCTCCTCACATGGAGACACATTCTCTACCTGAGAGCTCGGACCAGCTGCCTTAATCAAGACCTGAAAAAAAACATTAAACTACGGTCCACAGACTTGGGAGTTTGTCCCACCCAGATCTCTATTAGACTCCCAATAAAAACAGCCCTGGAACGGACTTTACCAATACAGGGTAAAGAACTATCCTTCTTTACCCTGAAGTCTTTGCTGGTATTATCTTAGATTGCAAATCTAAGAATCCATGGAGGAACATATATCCCATCAATCACTTTTCCTGAAATTTTAACCTGTTTCACAGGCCCCCCGCTACATACCCCCCCATCTGCTCAAACTCGGGGGGTTGAGCAACTTGAGTAAACAGACTGTAAACTCTGGAGCGAGCATCCGCATTAGCTTGTTGGCTACCTGGTCTATGTTCTACTAAAAATGTAAAATTCTGTAGAGCCAAGAACCATCTGGTAACTCTTACATTTTTCTCCTTATTTTGGGGCATCCAATTGAGAGGAATATATATATATATATATATATATACCGCGCTATCACCGGGTATAGCTGCCGGCACTAAAAGGTGTAACAGAGAGTAAATGTAGAAAACAAGTGCAGCGCTAATAAAATCTAAAAGTAACAAAGTGACAAATATAAATATGGCAATGTGATTGACTGTGTACCAAATAATGACATAAATCATATAACAATATGTGATTCCACAAAGCAAAAACTGAACTGAATAAAGTAAAAAATATATAGCTGGTCCAATGCATAAAAGTGCAGTCCAAATGATAAGTGGCTAATAGAAAAGTATTTCCATGTGTATCCAATCCAGCATGTGATAAACACCAACCACCACCAGCAGCACAGAATGCTTACCAGAACGCAATGACACACTCAAGCATACACTTGGTGGGTCAAAGCAAGCTACAATATCAAGCTTGCTTTGACCCACCAATAGATTGGCATGATAGATTGGCATGATAGATTTGATAGGGCTTCCTTTTGCCAGGCGGATGTACTCTATAGTTAACTTCCCCCACCTGTTCTACAACCTCGTATAGCCCTTGCCATTTCAACCGAAATTTGCTCTCCACCGTAGGTACCAACACAATAACTCTTTCACTGGGGTTAAAGGTTTGGACCTTGGCTGAATGGTTATAGACTCTAGCCTGAGCCTGCTGAGTGTGTTGGAAGTGGACAACTGGCAGCCAGGTGCCCCGGTTCTTGATAATGCCAGCACACTATAGAACCCCGCTCCTGATGGGTCTCCCTTTGGTTATTGAGCCTATTCACACTTTGCACCTCAGGAACCTCAATCGCATTTACCACCTTTTTTCCCCCACTTTAGGGTGGGATTGCCTTTTCATGGGTTGGTGGGCTTCTGTCTTTTGGAGAAGGATTCTTTGGGTACTACCCCTCAAATCCTCAGTACACAAGTACCGCTCCACGAGGGCCATCAACTCATTGGCATCTTTAGGATAAACTCTCCCAGCAAACTATGACCCTCGGTCATAAAAGGGGCAAGGACAGTATACTGGTACCAGTAAATAAAAAAAAAATCTTCCTCCTTTTTTTTTCAAAAATGCTGCTACAAGAGGTACAGTCTCTGGGTTTTGTGCCCACTTCAAGCCACCAATTGTAGGGGATCAGGCAGGGACAAACTCACAGTTTCTTTAGGAAAACATCATGTTTAATCCACAGGATATTCCCAAACAGAAGAAAAAGGGCATCTTGCCATTAATCAAACGAAAATAAACTTCTGCTCTACCGAGCCTTACTGTGTCCGTAGTCTGACCAGTCATTGGTTTTGTAGTAAGTTTCCGTACAAACGCAAATACTTTGTATCGTTTAGACATGTGCAATTCGTTTCTTTTTTTTTCGTTTTTCGTTTTTTTCCTTATTTTTTTTCGTTCATTTTCGTACGAATGAACGAATCGTTCGAATCCGAATAATAAATCGTTTGAATCGTACGAATCCGATTAACGAATCATTCGAATCAAACGAATCCGAAAAACAAAGAAAATCCGAAAAAAACTAATTAGAAACAACGAATGTACTAATGAAGAAAATCCGAAAAACGAAAACGAATGAAAAAATTCGTACATTCGTAACTTTTTTTTTTTTTTGAATTGGTAATTTGCCATGTCCCTTACAATGGTGCTGCTAAACGTACTTCGAATGGATTGAACAAAAAAAATCGTACATTCGTAACTTTTTTTCGATTCGTAACTTTTTTTTTTCGATTCGTAATTTTTTTTCGATTCTTAATTATTAAAATGTAATAATAGCATACACATTAAATAAAATTATGAATTATGCTCCGATTACGAATCTACGAATGTTACGAATGTTACGAATGTACGAATAAATACGAATGTGTCCGAAAATTAAACTAGCGAAAAAACGAATCAACGAAAAAAAATAACTCTAACGAATGTACGAATCGTTACGAATACGAACACCGACTACTTACGAATGTACGAATTGTTACGAATCCGAACACCGACGACTTACGAATGTACGAATCGTTACGAATCAACAGAAACTAAAAAAACTAAATGAAAAAAAAACAAATTTTTTTCAGAAACGAAAAAAATAAAACGAAATAAAAACTAATTTTTTTGTTGTGCACATGTCTAGTATCATTATGTTCTTTGGGTTTTATGTTCCCTATATATATGCCACTTCATATATTTTTGAATTAGCTTGATAAAGAGACCGGACTGCTCAAAACTTTCACATTGCTACAATGTTTGCTGAAACCATTTGCATAAAACTTTCGAAGTGTGCTCTTTGTTTGGACTTGACCCTGTGCTGAAACTCAACTGTGACCTTAATTACTTCAGTAAATAAAAATAAGGATCTGACCTAGCTTAAGTCATTGACATCGAGCCCCACCCACCTAATCCAGCGATTACCACCGATTATGTCAGGCACATATTACACTCTTCAGTATTCCTTGATGTGAGGCTGCTGAATATTTGAGAGATGTCCAAACTTATACCTTGCAGGAAGTAGGTTTGACTTACAATTCTGGGCAACACCTGTGCATCCTGCACAGGCACACTTGGAATTGGCGCATGCAAACATGGCCTCAAATGTCTCATCATGTAAACTCCTTTGAACTATCCTGTATTTGTTTTTTAACATAAACATAACATAAAAAAACAGTTTTTGTTCATATTGCATGTGTCAGGAGTGTGTGATTCTCCTGTTCAATGGCAAATTCTGGTCTCATCTCAGCATCCCGGTTTTGGCTGAGTTGCTCTGTCTGTCCACCTGCAGAGGGACTGATTTAGACAGCCTCTGGGTGGAGTCTAAACCAGTTTTAAGCCTGTCAAGCCCTTAGTGTCATGCCTGTGACAGTGTTTACAACATGTGCTTCAAGTTTACCCACCTTGTTCCTGTGACTTGACCTTTACCTTCACCCAATCCCCACCTTGCTGGCCTATTTGGATTTCCTTGTAATTGACCTGTTTGTTTTTTGGACTTCTCTCTTAATTCTACCTGCTTTTTGACCATAGATTTGACCCTGACTCGCCTCTGAACAGTGCCTGCTCTGATCTTGGACTGCCTTTAAAGACTGTTTGCAAACCACAAGTATTTTCTCTCTGTGCATAGCTTGTGTCTTGTGGCCGGGCACTATAGCATTGCGTATAAGATCTGTGGGTAACCGAGCACTGGTAGACCTGCTTGCCTTATGGGAATGGGGGCTGCTATAGATGAAGAAGACATATTCAGCTATACTGCCCGACCGTCTATGCTAGGGGTAGGTGTGACAGCAGGCTTAACCATTTGCCGACCGCTGCATGCCAATATACGTTGGCACAATGGCAGCGGTGGGCAAATGGGAATACCTGTACGTCCCCTTTAAAGAGGAAGTAAACCCTGAGGGATTTACTTCCTCTTTGTTTCCCTGCAAAGGTAAAGCATAATGGAATACTATTCACCACATAGTAGCCCATTATGTGTCACTTACCTGACACAGGAGCCAGTGATGTCACTGCTGTCCCCTGTAGCATGAAGCATCCATCTTCCTTCGGGGTATAGCTGCTCAGGCGCTGTGAGTGGCCGGAGCAGGGATGACGTCACTCCGGTGCAGAAGCCATAAGTGACGGCATGTTTGCCTTCACTTGCGGAGCGCCCAGTGCGCCTGCGCCGTTGTCTACGGCATGCATGCACCGTAGACAGCGGTGCCCTATTTTTGTAAAGTATCTCCTTAACCGCATAGCTTAAGGAGATATTTCTTGGACCTACAGGTAAGCCTTAATCTAGGCTTAACTGTAGGTCAAAGTGGTTTGTAAGGGTTTACAACCACTTTAAATGGAGGGGCTAGCGGGTGCCCGCCGTGTACAGCGTGGCCATGCCCATGGGACCCACAGACTCGATGTCCGCCGGTATCCAGACGATTGTGTCACTGAGCTGCTGAATGGGGAAGTGCCTATGTAAACAAGGCATTTCCCCGTTCTGCCTTGTGACATGACAGAGATCTACTGCTCACTGTCATGGGGAGCAGTGACCGCTGTCATGTGAGTGAAAGCCCATCCCCCCACAGTTATAATCACTCCCTAGGACATACTTAACCCTTTCATCGCCCCCTAGTGTTTAACCCCTTCCCTGCCAGTGACATTTACACAGTAATCAGTTCATTTTTATAGCACTGATCACTGTTTAAATGACAATGGTCCCAAAATAGTGTCAAAAGTGTCCAATGTGTCCGCCATAATGTCGCAGTCCCGATAAAAATTGCAGATCACTGCCATTAATAATAAAAAAAATATATAATAAAATGCAATAAAACTATCCCCTATTTTGTAGACTCTATAACTTTTGCACAAATCAAATAATATACGCTTATTGCAATTTTTTACCAAAAGTAAGTAGAATACATATCGGCCTAAACTGAGAAAAAAATTGTTTTTTTTTATAGGAATATTGGAGGATATTTATTATAGCAAAAAATTAAAAAAATATTGCGTTTCTTTTCAAAATTGGCAGCACTTTTTTGTTTATAGCGCAACAAAAAAAAAGTGCCGAATCGCAAAAAGTGCTCTGGTCAGGGAGGGGAGGTAAAATCTTCCGGGGCTGAAGCAGTTAATGAAAGATATCTATATATGGCCAGCTTAGGACAATTGTTACAACAAAAGGTGTTGACTAGAAAATATTCCAGTGAAAACTACAGTGTAAAATGTTGGATTTGCCCTCATCTGTCTGGCTGGTCAAAGTCACCAGAACAAATAGAGAGGAAGAATCCCCAACAATGGAACAGTTATGTTGTTACTAACAGAGGATAGGGAAAGTTCCAAAAGGAAAAATTAAATTTTGAGGTACAGTTCTCAGATGTAAAGTATATTATAATTCTCCCTTTCCCCATCCCCTTTTTTCCTTCCCCTTTTCCCCTTTCCCCTTTCCCCCTCCCCATTTCCATTCTTTCCCCTCCCCCCCCCCTTCCTCCTTTCTATATACACATATGGTCTTGTATTCACCTCCTTTCCTCACTAAACAGAAACCAGTTTCTAGGCCCTGTTCCTTGGGCTCTTCTTGGTTGACGACTCTGAGTGCCGCTTAGTTTCCGCGCTTTCCATTTGGTTGCACATCAAGTTTCAGGTAAAACATCCTTTGCTAGGTGGCTGATGAGCATTGGGTGGGGCGGCCAGAAGCACATTTTCATTGTGTTTTATTGTATTATATTTTTTGCATGTACCGTATTTATCAGCGTATAACACGCACTTTTTCCCCCTGAAAACAGAGGGTAAATCGTGCCTGCGTGCTAAACGCCAATATTTTTTTTACCAATGGGGGGGCGGGGATCCGGCAGTCCGTCTCATTGGGAGGGTGTCAGGCCGGCTGCCCTGCCCTTCCTGGCCCTGGTTCAAAAAATAACACTGCCAGCCCCCTCCCACACACCGTATCCCCCCGCATCACCCCCGATGCCTGTACCTGTAAACATAAGACGCTCATTCTTGCTGCTCTCCTCCTCCCACTCCGCCTCCTCCTCGATTGTAGATTTTGATTGGAGGAGGTGGCTTCTGTGTGCCTCAATTGAGATCTCTTGTGTACCTGGTCATGTGACTCTCCTCTGCTCATTGATGGTCACATGACCGTTCTCCTCCCGCTCCGCCTCCTCCTCGATTGTAGCTTTTCATTGGAGGAGGAGAGTGGGCATGTGACCCTCAATGAAACAGCAGAGGAGAGTCACATTAACGGGTCGACAAAAGAGTGGCTTTAATTGAGGCACACAGAAGCCCCCATCTACAATGACTTTGACACAAGAGGAGCTTCTCAACCCCTAAAGTATGCTGGCAGCGCTGTCCCTGGAGGCTTGTACTGTGCAGGGATGCTGTGCAGGGGGTCTGTGTGCTGTGCAGGGGGTCCATGTGATGTGCAGGGAGTCTGTGTGCTGTGCAGGGAGTCCATGTGTTGTGCAGGGAGTCTGTGTGCTGTGCAGGGGGTCCATGTGATGTGCATGTCGTCCGTGTGATGTGCAGGGGGTCTGTGGGATGTGCAGGAGGTCTATGTTCTGTGCAGGGGGTCCATTTGATGTGCAAAGGGTTTGTGTGCTGTGCAGGGGGTCCATGTGATGTGCAGGGGGTCCATGTACTGTGCAGGGGGTCCGTGTGCTGTGCAGGGTGCTGTGGAAAGTTTTTTCCTGAATATTCCCTCTTAAAATCAGGGTGCGTGTTATACGCCGGTGCGTGTTATACGCAGATAAATACGGTACTTCATTTAACTGTACTCTGTTCTATGCAGCATCACATCCATTTTTCAATTAACATCCCCTGAGGAAGTCCCAAAAGGGCGAAACATGTCGGGAGTTGTCACTCCATGTTACTGTTGAGTGACCAATTGTTCCATCAGTTGGGTAGATGTGTTTCTATGTCTGCATAACTTATGTATAGCCAAATATTTCTTAAATTGTGTTTTATGTAATAAACTTTGTTATATTTTTTTTACATTTCTGGTGTATTGTTAGTATAGTCCTTTTGCCTGGCACCCTTAAAATCCCACCAAAATCTCACCCCTGTTCATGCATATTATTCAGGGATGTTGGTGCCTCTTTGTTGACATTGTCACCTATCCATACAAATTACTATATATTATAATTCAGTAATACCCAGCGGCAGAGAAGGAATAGTTTTCACAAGGTACATAGCATTACAGCACATTACATTGCAATATTATCTTCTACAAGTTTTCACGCCACTAAAATAATAAATTTTCAGCAACTGGCACGATATGAAACCAAACACCGACGGACATTTGCATCCTTAGCTATTACAATGTTGACCTTCAAAGACTAGAAAACACTGGATAGTTTGAACTGCCATCTCAGCTCACCAGAAACCTTTTCCGAACTCCTTCTACAGCATGGAGGTCATGGATGTCCTGTTAATCTGTATGTCTACTTTAGGGATAATTTTAAACATGGTGATATCGATTTGCTATTTTAGAGACTGGTGTAAAGGAAAAGCTCTCACAGTCTGCGACCAGATCCTGCTCTCTATGGCCTTCAACAGCATAGCCATAGAGTGTTCGTTTATTGCTGAAAACCTTATATTTACCTTGAAACCCTGTGACATTTGGTGCAAAGAAGCATATTTATATGCTAATATAAATTATATCATTAGTGTTTCCTTAGTTAATACTAGCTTTTGGCAAACTGCCTTATTTTCAACCTATTATTGTGTAAAACTGTGCAACGTTTCACATTTATTTTGCCAATCGATGAACCGGATAATATCATCTTCTACACTTTGGCTCTTGTTGGGATCTGCAGCATTTTCTTTTCTTATAAACATTTCCTTATTTTGGAGAATTCACCTAATCAGCCCTGGGAATGCGACAGAACCAGCGGAAATGAGGAACTATATCTGGAGTTTGAATATTTCGAATTATCTCTTTAGCATAACGTTCGGTTGCTGTTTGCCCTTCCTTGTCAATTTCATATGTATTGCACTCAGTGTAGGATCTCTTCTAAAACATGTGTGTCGGATCAGGAAGAACATCGTCCAGTCCAGCTCATCTTCTCTGATTGGCGGTCCAGTCCAGGCAGTTGGCACCATGGTTCTTTGCACTATGCTGGACATGATTTACTGTGTGGATTTTGTTGGTCAGGTTTTATCTAATTTTAACAATGTTGTGAGCACAATTGCCTGGGTCATTTTGATTTTGTATCCTATAATCCGACCCATTGTTATAATAATCGGAAACCCCCAGTTTAGGAGGCGGCTGGTTGGAATGTGTTTTGATTTTTGAACTGTGAAAATTAGCTTTATATATTTAGAGATTTTTTTTGGTGATGGAAGAAGTTGCTTTTTTTTTTTTTTTGCATGTGTATTTGATTATTTGATTAGTGTAGTAACTATTATTGTCTCCTATTATATAACAAAGTGCAAACTGTTAACGCTATAAAAATGCTGTATAATAATTATAGATTGTGTTCTGTTATTTTTTTATTTGACTTTTTGAGATGTTTTCTGTGAGATTCTGTAACCCTTAAGCCCCTGAGCTGGACATTTTATAAATAGGCAACTCCTATCATCATATTGATTAGTGGTTCCAAATTAATAATAACTAGACATGTGCACACTGAAATATTTAGTTTCTGAATTTTGTTTTTGTCCGAAAAATAAATTTATTTAGTTACTCCCGAAATTCGTTTTTATTTATTTAGTTTTGTTAAAAAATGCCTTTGTCCGAAAATCCGAAATAATTAAGGTTGAATCTGTCATTGAAGGCGTATGGTGTCTGTCGAATGTTCTAAGAAGATTCGATGGAGCAGCTAAACTATACGATGCCGCAATCGTACATTTCCTGGTCGAATGTTCCGCCTACAAGCTATAGTAGAATTCTAATGTTGTATGACACTAGTAATAATTATATTTAAAAATTATTATTACTAGTCAACCAACATAGAATTATTCTATAGCCTATGGGCGGAGCATTTTACCATAAATGTCTGCTTGCGCCGACTGCTTCCTCAAATCTTCATGTCAAATCATTTCTCTCTATGTCGAATAATCTTGGACTAATAGAGTTAGGTTAGGTACATTCAACCTTTTTTCTATTGTCTCTATAATGTCGAATCTTTTCTCTCTATGTCGAATAATCTTGGACTAACAGAGTTAGGTTAGGCACATTCAACCTTTTTTGCTATTGTCTCTATAATGTCGAATCTTTTCTCTCTATGTCAAATCTTTTCTCTCTATGTAGAATAATCTTGAACTAATAGAGCTAAGGTTAGGCACATTCGACCACATGTTTGATGGACACAGATCGCTACTGTCAGCGCCATGTCAAATCTCCTATCTATATCGAACTGTTGCAACAAAAACGAAAATAAAGCATTTGTTTATGTCGGATCTTTCGATTTTCGGATTCTGCACGTTTGTTATTGTTTGTTAAAACGATAACGAAAATATCCGAAATTCAGATGGAAATGCATTCAGACGAATGCACATGTCTAATAATAACTACTGCAGTAAGGAACAGACACAAAAAGATACGCTCAGTATCTTTCCAAATAACTGTTCTGCTTTATTATGAAGCAATTGAAGGTTTTTATACACATGATTACGTAGGTATCACAATAATATTACAATTGTACGTTTATGGTAACAAGGGGCACGTGTAACATAGGCAGGCTACTTCTAATCAGGAAAGTGAAAGAATGTAAACATGTACTGAAAACATGATTAGTGCCGTGTGCACAGTGAGGGCCGTGTGCAATACATACAAAATAGAATACAATTATATACAGAACTTACAAATTTCCATTACAGCCCCGTACACATGATCTGACTTTCCGATGAGAAATGTTGGATGTGAGCTTGTTGGCGGTAAGTCCGACCATGTGTATGCTCCATCGGACAATTGTTGTCGGACTTTCCGCCAACAAATCTTGACTAGCATGTTCTCAAATTTTCCGCCAACAAATGTGTTTTGTCAGACTTTCCGATTGTGTGTATACAAGTCTGTCAGACAAAAGTACAAACACGTATGCTTGGAAACAGAAGCAGTCGGTCTAGTACGCTAGTAAACTAGTGTTCGTAATGGAGAATTAACATTTGTGACGCGGCAAATTTTGAAATCTGGAAATGCAGCGCAAAATTTTCTTCTTCTTTATTGGGATAATAATGAAGCTGCTTTGCTCGTGATACTGATGAAGTTAAACACATTTTCAAAGGCTTTTTTTTTCTAGTGATGTCAAGAAAAATTTTATTATGTTTTTTTTTATTTTATTTGGGCAAGTTACCACAACACCATTATCCCGTAGTTTTTAAGATCAAAGATACAACTATGTTGGTGTCCCTTGTAAATTTTACATTGTATTTTGTAAAATATAACTGCCAAATCCCAAACTGTCATTTGAAGTAAAACACAAAGTCAAGTGTTATTCTACACAATTTTTTTATTGTGAAAAAATATGAAAATGAACCAAAGAGCCAAAGGATGAAAGTAAGTGAAAAAACCTCATGTATTTCTTAATATGGATAAAGTGAACAAATTGCTTTAATAATTAAAGCAGCTGCAGTGTGAAATTGGTGTGAACAATTAATAAATGATAAAAAGTATACCGCGCTAAAGGCTAAAAAAATTACATACAGGTAATAAATGATACACTGGTAACAATTAGGGATGAGCTTCGAGTTCGAGTCGTACTTATGTTCTACTCGAACATTGCCTGTTCGCCTGTTCACCGAACAGCGAACAATTTGGGGTGTTTGCGGCAAACACCCTGTAAATGTCTATGGGAGAAATCTGCTAATTTTAAAGGCTAATATGCAAGTTATTGTCAAAAGTGTTTGGGGACCCGGGTCCTGCCCCAGGGGACATGTATCAATGCAAAAAAAAGTTTTAAAAATGGCCGTTTTTTCGGGAGCAGTGATTTTAATAATGCTTAAAATGAAACAATAAAAGTGTAATATTACTTTAAATTGCGTACCTGGGGGGTGTGTATAGTATGCCTGTAAAGGGGCGCATGTTTCCCGTGCTTAGAACTGTCCCTGCACAAAGTGTAATTTCTGCAGGAAAATATTAATTTAAAAGCACCCGCGGCGATAATGAATTGTCGGCTCCCCATAATACAGAGAACAGTCATTGAAAGTCATTGATAAAAAAAGAAAAAAAAATGCGTTGGGTTTCCCCCAAATTCAATTGCCAGGCCCTTCAGGTCTGGTATGGATATTAAGGGGAATCCCGGGTCAAATTTTTTAAAAAATGATGTGGGTTCCCCCCAAATATCCATACCAGACCCTTCAGGTCTGGTAGGGATTTTAAGGGAAACTCCAAGCCAAATAAAAAAAAAATGCTGTGGAGTTCCCCCCAAAAATCCATACCAGACCCTTTATCCGAGTACGCAACCTGGCAGGCTGCAGGAAAAGAGGGGGGACAAAAGAGTGCCCCCCCCTTCCTGAACCGTACCAGGCCACATGCCCTCAACCCTATGGATATCCTCTGGACCGATGATTGGCAGCGGTGAATGTTCCTCATATAAATAAATATGATAGAAAAAGCCTCATTGCGCAGTACCATTGATAAAGAGCTTTTTACTCCCAAAAATATAAAGGTATTCAACTCACATGTATGAGTGCCTAATGTCCTGGCACCTGGAGTGTACAGCAGGTATAAGTAAATCCGTGAAATTCGCCTGGTTGGTTCATGCAAATGCTGGCTCGGTAAAGGCTTGATTTCCGGATTGAATGTGTGGGCGGAAGTGTTTCATGATAAAGTGACTCAACTTCTATGCATTTCGGCCTATCAGATTGGCTGTCCTCAGGAAGTTACCAATTGTTTTATTGTGCATTAAAAAAAGAAAACAAATAAAATTAGACCTGCTAGCTGCCAATAGAACTTAACCAAAAAGTGCATTCTATGCATTCAAAAATATAGAAAATATACCAAATCAAATCATTATTATTCAACCAAAAAAATAATGTCAAAGCAATAACTCTAAGGCACGGGTCTCAAACTGGCGGCCCTCCAGCTGTTGTAAAACTACGAGTCTCATCATGCCTCTGCCTGTGGGAGTCATGCTTGTAACTGTCAGCCTTGCAATGCCTCATGGACTTGTAGTTTTGAAACAGCTGGAGGGCCACCAGTTTGAGACCCTTGCTCTAAGGCCAATAATAAATAACACGTTAACTCCTCTGATTCCGCAACATGGCTGGTTGACAAACACTCACAAAACTTCTACTAACATGAAATTATTAGAAGGAGCCCAAAGGGTGGCGCTAAAGAGCTGAAAAACCATGTAGTACGTCTAGTACCTCACTACGTTTCGTAATTGTTGGCAAACATTTGTGTAACTATGTGTATGCAAGACAAGTTTGAGCCAACACCCTTCGGATAAAATTCCACGGTTTTGTTGTTGATACCAAAAACGACCTTGATTTCATCTTTCTAATTGATTCCAATGAATTGTACTGAAATGGGGGAATTTCACTGAACTTTTACTATTCTTGCCACAATTTTGAAAGATTTAAAAACATTTTTTGTTTACAAGGGTTCTTTAAAACGTTTCTGCAGGTTTTTGTAAGTATTGGAGCCATCTTCATCACAGCATGACCAATCTTATAATAAACTGCAAGGTCATCCGGCTTGCCACACAGACTAGTTGCATGACACTGTGACCCTGGACTGATTTGTGTGCCACTCAAGCTCACTGGAATGGGGTGTGGATTCCAAGCATCCACTGCTAGGAGTGCCGGCATGGGAGGGAGCTCGTCCCAGCTCCTACAATCACTGGCAGTAAAGAAAGGACTTCCTGAAGCCACACATTTGTGTTGACCCTAGACTGTGTGTGTGAATGGCAACCTCTGTATGTGATCAAACCGGGTCACGCCCCAACGTGTTTCCCTCCACCACTCAGAGCTTAGTCAAGGCTAAGCTCTGAGGGATTTAGCGAAAAGCGTTTGGGGCATTGCCTGGTTGGAGTACATGTTGAGGTTGCCATTCATACACACAGTCTAGGGACAGCATGGATGTGCGGCTTCAGGAAGTCCTTTTTTTATTGACAGTCGCATGACATTTTCAGACTTGACCAATAACTACTACTCCCCTCCTTTCCATTTCCAGTGAAGACCCCTTGCATTTATATTATAATATATGATAAATTATAATATCTTATTTGTAATATCATTTAGTATTTTGCTGTGTGTAAAAAAAAACAAAAAAAAAAACACGGGAACAGTCCTCCACAGCCCTCTATAGTATTTATTTGGTATAGATAATATAGATAATGAAAAATATGTATTGAATTTGATGCAATTACTACATGAACCGTAATGTCAGTGATAAATACTTGTAATTTGCCTTTAAGCTTTTTGCTGCCAGACCCTGTGCAGCACTTTTAACCTCAGGTGGCCAGACCTTTGTTTGTAATTTTTTTTATTTTTTAAATTTTTTAAATTTTTGTCATTTTTTACTGACAGCTTTCAGAGTTTATAAAAGACAAAAAATACATTTATAATAAAAAAAATAAATAAAAAAGAAATAAATAAATAAAAACTAGTGCTACTGATTTTGTAGGTCTCATGACAGTTGCAAACACAACAGGAGCTACAAAATTCCTTCCCCTGGGGTGGCTCACAGTCGCTGTTTGACCCTGCTTAGTTGGGTGATCGCACTCCTAGAGGTGAGCTTATACCCATCGGGGGAGGAGCACGAGTGAGGTGATGTGCTGGTGGCTTGGATGATATATATTTTTCACAATTAAGATCAAGTTGTTCATCAATCAAATATTCACTTGAGGAACAATTTTTTTTTATTTTTGTTTTGTTTTTGTTTGTTTTATTATGAACTTTTTTGCTCAATATGCACCTTGCATGTGTTAATGGTTTTATATTGATTGTTTTTGTCAGATGCACTTTGTTATTGTATGACTTAGCGTTGCACTTTCTATATATTCATTGATTTGCACATGTATATGGGGATGTGATCAGTGTTAGCAGTTGGTCTTTCAATAGTTATCACATTATGATATATTAGTATATATATATATATATACTTTTTTTTTTGTTCACAGTATATACACTAAATAGTGTGTTGGTTTATTGGGTAGCTCGCAAGATTTTTTCATTTATTAACCACTTCAGCCCCGGACCATTTTGCTGGCCAAAGACCAGACAACTTTTTGCAATTTGGCACTGCGTTGCTTTAACTGACAATTGGCGCGGTCGTGCGACGTGGCTCCCAAACAAAATTGACTTCCTTTTTTTCCGACAAATAGAGATTTCTTTTGGTGGTATTTGATCACCCCGGCGTTTTTTTTGCGCTATTAACAAAAATAGAGCGTAAATTTTGAAAAAAAAAAAAAAACGCATTTTTTTTTTACTTTTTGCTATAATAAATATCCCCCAAAAATATATAAAAACAAATATTTTTTTCCTCAGTTTAGGCCGATACATATACTTCTACATATTTTTGGTAAAAAATCACAATAAGTGTTTATTGATTGGTTTGCGTAAAAGTTATAGCGTCTACAAAATAGGGGTTAGTTTTATGGCATTTTTATTAATATTTTTTTTACTAGTAATGGCGGCGATCTGCGATTTTTATCATGACTGCAACATTATGGCAGACACATCGGACAATTTTGACAAATTTTTTGGACCATTGTCATTTTTACCGTGATCAGTGCTATACAATTGCATTGATTACTGTAAAAATGACACTGGCAGTGAAGGGGTTAACCACTAGGGGGCTAGGAAGGTGTTAAGTGTGTCCTAGGGAGTGATTCTAACTACTAGGGGCATGGCTACGAATCACACTTCACTGATCATAGCTCCCAATCACAGGGAGCTATGATCAGTGACAGTGTCACTAGGCAGAATGGGGAGATGCTGTTTACATCAGCATCTCCCCATTTTTCAGCTCCGTGAGACGATCGCGGCTATCCCCATGGTGATCGAGACTGCGGGACCTGTGATCCTACTCACGGAGCTCCCGACAGGGTCAAGTGTGTGCTGCTGGCGGCAGGCACATGACCACATGGTGGCAAAATCAAAGGGACGTACCTGTACGCCCATTTGCCCATCTGTGACATTCTGCTGACATATATGTACATGCGGCGGACGGCAAGTGATTAAAGTGCAACTCCACTTTTGTTGAGAAAAAAACATTCCTCTCTGGGTGATCGATGTACATTGCAAGGATTATAACAACCTTTATATGGTTTCATAATTAACTGTCAGGTGTGCAGCTGCAGGGCACTAATGAAAAAATCTGCTGGGCCTGCATCCCTTTGGACGTGTTCCTATTAAAAATATCTCTCCAAATATGACATTTTTGTTGCAGGGGATGCCTAAAATGTGATTTGTATCTTAGGCAGACTTCTGGGGAAATTGGTGAGCCAATCACACAAGCAGGAAATTATGTTTCGGGGGAGTGGTCAGTACACATTCTGTGTACAGAACAACTCCAGGTGGCCATATTGTAATACATTCTAAGAAAATTACAGCGGCTGCAGGTTGAAAAGGAAAGGTAATTTTTAATAACATTCAATTACAATATGATTAGTGTCACAATTATATGTGCTATATTATTTTTTTCTTTATTTGCTATTTTTTCCCCTCACAAAAGTCTTGTTACCCTTTAATGAATGTAATTGTTTAAAAGTAAAAAAAAAAAAAAAAAAAATAGAAAAACAAGCACTGGGATGTGTTGTTTTAGTTTCCTTTTATTCCATAATTATTTTTAACTTTATTCATTTTTTTACACTAATGTAAAGGAGTTTTGGTGAAAGATCCAAAAGAGTCCAAAAAGACCCTTAATGTTTCACTTTTGATATAAAGAAAAAGATTGAGGACACAAAGTTCTCAACCTCCTTCACTTCTGCTCTCCTCTCCCACTGTCAGGAACTAGAGAGCCCACTGGTAGCACCGTAGTTCTCTGACCTGAAAGGTGTAGTTCCAGTGCTCTCCAGCGGGTGTCTCCTCCTGGCTGCTGGGAGGGTATTTATCCCACAGTGCCTCAGCATTTTAAACTGTGCACATACTCTCTGTTCTTGGAAACCTGTGATCTTGATCCTGCTGTCTGTACCTGCTAACTTCCCGATCCTGCTGCCTGTATCTGCATCCTGTGAACCTGACCCCAATTTTGGCCCTGTTCCTCACCCTTTATACAAGTTGTTCTCAACCTGGGGGTTGAATGAGGATTTGCCAAGGGTCACCGAATCCTGGGCTGTTCCTGAATCCAGCACCATTCTCCCAACCTTCTTGCAGCCGCCCAGCAGGGCTGTCCCTGGAGCCCATGACCACCTACTCAGCCTCTTCGCAGCCACCCATTCAGTTCATGGCTGGGAGGCAGGGAATAAAGGTCAGCTGACTGGTCAGGAATGTGAAGTGAGGGGGGCTGGAGAAGACCCTATCTCCTGATTTTGGCATAGGTGTCACTGCTAGGAGACACCACAAAGTCGGAGACACAGTGAAGCCGGAGGCACAGTGAGTAACACTACCTGTGATTATAGTTGCCATTAAAAGTCCCCACTACAGTTCTCAGATCAGCAGATGACCTTGATCAATAGCATCTAAGTTGGCTGATCAGAACTCCCCACCAGCACTGCCACTGATCCCACCTCCTCGCCAGCACTGCCACTGATCCCAACTCCCTGCCAGCACTGCCACTGATCCCAACTCCCCACCAGCACTGCCACTGATCCCAACTCCCCCGCCAGCACTGCCACTGATCCCAACTCCCTGCCAGCACTGCCACTGATCCCAACTCCTGCCAGCACTGCCACTGATCCCGACTCCTGCCAGCACTGCCACTGATCCCAACTCCCCGCCAGTACTGCCACTGATCCCAACTCCCTGCCAGCACTGCCACTGATCCCAACTCCCCGCCAGCACTGCCACTGATCCCAACTCCGCCCAAGTACTGCCACTGATCCCAACCCCCCACCAGAACTGCCACTGATCCCAACTCCCCGCCAGCACTGCCACTGATCCCAACTCCCCGCCAGCACTGCCACTGACCCCATCCCCCAACCAAGGAGTAAAGAAGGAATAAAAATAGACAATACATGGAAGGGAGAGGAAAAGAGAGGGAAGAACAAAGAAAAAGGGAGAAAAAAAATAAGAGAAAGAACTAGAAAGAGGGCTAGAGAGCGAGATGGATAAAAAACAAGCAATTAGGATAGAGAGATAAAAGGGAAAGAAAGGAGAACAACGAGAAAGAGTGGTACATCCTAAAATGTACCATAAGGGGTTTTAACATTGTAGGGCAGGCGTCTCAAACTGGCAGCCCTCCAGCTGTTGCAAAACTACAAGTCCCATCCTGCCTGTGGGAGTCATGCTTGTAACTGTCAGACTTCCAATGCCTCATGGGACTTGTAGTTTCGCAACAGCTGGAGGGCCACCAGTTTGAGACCCCTGTTGTAGGGAGTGGTAGGTACTAGTTTTGCCTTGGGTGTTGATAACCCACACTACGAAAATAATTTTACTGTTAGGGGTCCCCACAACTTGGGAAATTTTATCAAGGGGTCACGGGCCGGCACTAGAAAGGTTGAGAACCACTACTTTATACCCTATGCTCCTTATTCCCCCTACCTGGCCTTGCTTTACCTGATTTCCTTGTGTGATTTTATTGATTAAAGCTGCAGAAAGATAAACATTATTCTTCTATTTTATCTAAATAAAGAACAAATATGGCAGAACAAATTGTGAGTGACAGGTGAGCAGGTGGATCATTCTGCACAGTGCTCTGTAAACATGTCAGGACACATTTGTCTGTAAAATCAGCTGAGATTTTGTAGTCTTTCAATGTAACACAAAGCCGGGACATTTGCCTAGGATCACAGGTCATTTCCATTGTAAGTACAAAAGATTTGTATAGAAACAATTTTACAAACTAGGCAACAGGACAACATCCACAAACACTCCACCCAGCTAGTTGATCTGGGGAGCCATTTATCAACACAGAATTGGAATAGAATAAACATTTTTATTAGGAAATGTTTCTGGATATTTACATTTTGAAATGATATTTTACACTTAAAGTAATGCAGAACGTGGAATTAATGAAACAATCAGCTTCATTACAGTTGTTTATGTGAGGGGGAAATTTTCTTTATGACTTTATCAGGCTACCCACTAACAATAAGGAGATAACATCAATAACATCCGAATATAAGCCGAGGCACCTAATTTTACAACAAATAATGAAAAAACTTATTGACTCGAGTATTAGCTTAGGGTGAGAAATGCGCAGCCTCACTGTGCCCATTTGCAGCCTCACTGTGCCCATTTACAGCCATAGGTCCCCCAAACTTCAAACTTGGAAGTTAAGGGTTTTTAGATGCCCCCTATCTGCAGCCAAAATGTGGGGTCTCTGGACCCAAAGGGTCCTGAAATAACATTGCTGTAGGTGGACACAGTTGACCGATTTTGGAGGCCCGTATCTTTGGGCCACTTGGTGCTAGTCGGTTCAGAAAATGTCAAGCACTTTTCTGCAACAGAAAATTACATTTTCCGACCCGACTTTGAGGCCCCCTATCTCGGGCCACTTAGGGCTAGGAACCCCACATTTGGTATGAAATCTCACGACTTTGAGGGCCCATATCTCGGTGCTAGGAACCCCAAATTTGGTATGCAAACTCACAACATATGGCACTACAACATATCCAAAGATAGGGTTCCTATTACCACGTGACCCCGAGATACAGGGCCCCAAAGTTGGTTCAGAAAATGTCAAGCACTCACTGCAGCAGAGAATGACATATTCTGAACCGACTTTGGGACCCCGTATCTCGGGTCACTTAGTGCTAGGAACCCCATCTTTGGATATGTTGTAGTGCCATATGTTGTGAGTTTGCATACCAAATTTGGGGTTCCTAGCACTGAGATACGGGGCCTTAAAGCGGGATTCCACCCTAAAGTGGAACTCCCACTTTTCGGAACCCTCCCCCCCTCCGGTGTCACATTTGGCACCTTTCAGGGGGGAGGGGGGTGCAGATACCTGTCTAAGACAGGTATCTGCACCCACTTCCGGCATAAACTCCCGTGGGAGTTTACGCAAGTTCCTTTCCCAGCGCACTGTCTGCCGGGACACACACGTGTCCCGGCAGACAGCGCTGAAGATTCTCATTGCGCCGCGCGACTCGCGCATGCGCAGTAGGGAATCGGGAAGTGAAGCCACTTCCTGATTCCCTCACCGAGAATGGCGCCGGCTACAGCAGAGAGCCGAGCGAGCGATCGGCCTCTGCTGCCGACACCGCTGGAACCAGGAAAAGTTAAGTGTCCATTTTTTAAAAGTCAGCAGCTGCAGTATTTGTAGCTGCTGGCTTTTAATTTTTTTTTTTTTCAGTACAGTCCCGCTTTAAAGTCGGGTCGGAAAATGTCACTTTCAGCACAATAAAATGTGCTGAAAAACTCAGCTTATACTCGAGTATTTACGGTATGTCATTTCTTTTTTTTTAGAATGCTGTAGATTCATGCCAAGATTAACCACCTGACCTCCAAAAGGTTTTACCCCCTTCATAATCAGGCCATTTTTTTTGCTATTTAGCACTGTGCTACTTTAACTGGCAATCGTGCGGTCATGCAACATTGTGCACAAATGAAATTGTTATAATTATTTTCACACAAATAGAGCTTTCTTTTGGTGGTATTTGATCACCACTGGGTTTTATTTTTTGTGATATACCGTATATACTCAAGTATAAGCCGAGTTTTTCAGACCATTTTTTAGGCTGAACCCCCCCCCCCCCGGCTTATAATCGAGTGAGCCTTACAGCAGCCGTACCTTTGATTACTAAAACAGCAGGTGTTATGCAGTCTGTTTGGCGGCTGTCCTCATAACAAAGCCTCGCCTCCTCGTTGTCCGTGATAGAGGAACACTGATACAATGCTGGGAAACTGTGTCAGTGTCCCTCTATCACAGACGAGGAGGAGGCAGGGCTTTGTTACAATGGACGGCCGCCGAACAGTTAAGACTGCATGACACACCGGGAAACACCCGCTGTTTTAGTTATCAAAGGTACTGCTGCAGATGGGCACAAGGAGGCTGAAAATGGGCACAGTGAGGCTGCAGGTGGGCATTGTTTACCCAGTAGCTGCTGCATTTTCCCAGCCTAGGCTTATACTCGAGTCAATACATTTTCCCATTTTTTGTGGTAAAATTATGTGCCTTAGCTTATATTTGGGTTGGCCTATGCTCAAGTATATACAGTAAATTAAAAAACACCAAAACATTTTGAAAAAAAAAACAAAGCAATATTTTTCACTTTCTGTTATAAAACAAATTTGCAACATTTCATGACACATTTAATAAAACCATGTGATTGTTTCAAGAGTTCATATACAGGTAAACATTTTTCTCCACGCTTCTTTGAGTTTGGGGTTACCAGCGATTAGAAGACTGGACTGAACCAGAGCAAAAGAAAAGAGGACCATGTCACACATCCAGTAACCCCAACTCTGAATGTCAAATATCGGTAGCGCCAACATAAGTGTAACAAGGTATATTAATGCATAGAATAATATAAGACAAAACATGGTCTGAACAGCACACTGATATTCTTTTACACCACCATGAGATTCTCCCAAGTTCCTCTTAATATGATCGCTGTGTCGCTTCAAAAACCAAGAACTGACAGCCATGGACGTAATTGAAATTGAGAAAGGCAAAGAAGTTACTATGATGACTACAATCATAAATCCCAGGCTTAGCTTGTATTGCTTTGGGGTCACCTCGGTCATACTTATAGTTGAGTTCTTAGCTGATTCTTGTTTGTAGACAATCAAGGTTAAGAAACTCCCAAACAGAGAGATGAGTTCCACAGTTAGTATCATCCAAGGTACTATTATTTCTATTTTCATCTTCACCCAAGCAAGGAATCCAGGCTTAAACTGTACAATTTTTATAACATAGAAGAAGCACAGAGTGCAAGTAAGCCATGAGCTGGAGATAATGCCGAATAAGGTCAAATAGTCAACAATGTATGTCATGTACGGTACACTAAACATTGTTGGGAAGGCAAAGCTCATTAGAATGTTTGCAAACAACAATATGGTGTACCCAACAGTGGAGACACAGAGAGCAATCAGAATGCTGGTGTAGGGTGAAAAATATTTCTCTTTGTAACCATTGAGAATGAGTGAAGTTATTATAAAAATGTCAGAGCACAAGCCAGCAATGGCCTCAATGGCCAAGACACCGATACAGATCACTGTGGTAGGGCTAATCATCTTGAGAAGGAACAAAAACTTTTCTCTCGGAAATGGCTTACTCAAGATGTTCTCTGAAGGACAGAGGGAACTGAGAATCCAATGTCTTCTGGTAGTGTCTCTTTCTTGCCAAAGGTTCACCTATGTAATAAGCAGGCATCCACGTCTCTTCTTCCCAGACCAAGTAAATTCCACTTCTAGAATTAACATTCTAAAAGACTTCAGTGGGCTGAGTTTGAATACATGCAAAATGTGATTGTACGAAGATCCAATGGCTAAATTCATATAGGACATGCAAATTGAATGTAATGTTGCGTGTGACATAGACAAATCTAAGGCACAAATTGTTATGCTTTAAATTAAATTATAAACAGACTTATAATAAAATAAATCCTAACTGCTTTGTATGTGTGTATTGTACAGGATGCCAGGGATGGGTCCTGGATGAGAGGTACAGTGCCTTGATAAAGTATTCATACCCCTTGCAATTTTCCACATTTTGTCGTGTCACCAGTGTTGGTCATCCTACTTTAAAAAAGTAATTAGTTAAGTTACAAATTACTTCTCCCAAAAAGTAATTGTGTTAGTAACTCAGTTACTACAATGGAAAAGTAATTAGTTACGCAGCAAAGTAACTGACTTTTTTTTTTAAATATTCTATACGTGTAACTAAGGGGCGGGTCTAGTATTACTGTAAGCAAGGGGCGCATTTATTATTATTGTTATATATTGTGTAACCAAGGGGCTGCTCTATTATTACTCTAACCAAGGGGCAGATCTGTTATAGCGTGTAAGCAAGGGGAGGGTCTATTATTATTATATCGTGTAAGGGGCGGATGGCTACAGAAGAGGGCGAATGTTAAATTAATGGGCAGAGCTCGATATATAACAATAATAATAAATACGCCCCTTGGTTACAGTAATACTAGTCCCGCCCCTTAGTTACACGATAGACGCCCCTTGCAGAGTAGCACGAGCATCAGGAGCGTGCGGCATCGCCTCGTACAATTACATGTTAACTGCGCCTGCGCGGTGTAGAGTTCACTCAGAGCTGTTTAGGTTCGACAATTTTCGGAAGCTCCGTAGTCCTTCGTACTGCGCAAGCGCTGCGCCTGCACAATACAGGGGGTCCTTATCCGGCGGGGGAACTTTTTTGGCAGGACACCGGAATTACACTACTGCCATCTAGTGGAGGTAGATGTAATTGGGGTAACTAAGCCAAAGTAATGGGAACTGAGTTACCATGAGGGGAAAAGTAATCAATTAGATTACTAGTTACCCTCTAAAGTAACTGCGTTAGGTAACTCAGTTTATTTTAACTCAGTTACTTACATCACTGCATGTCACAACCAAAAATATAAATGTGTTCTATTGGGATTTGATGTGATAGACCAACACAAAGTGGCACATAATTGTGAAGAGGAAGGGACATGATAAATGTTTTTCCAATTTGTTTACAAATAAATATGTGAAAAGTGTGGCGTGCATTTGTATTCAGCCCCCTTTACTCTGATACACCTAACTAAAATCTAGTGGAGCCAATAGCCTTCAGAAGTCACCTAATTAGTAAATAGAGTTTATCTGTGTGTAATTTAATCTCAGTATAAATACAGCTGTACTGTAAAGCCCTCAGAGATTTGTTAGAGATTTATTCGGAATCCAATGCTCGGAGTCCACGCATGCTCGGAATCATGCAGAAGAGCCGCACTGGCTATCGAACTTAATTTTTCTCGTCTTTTCGTATGTCTTGTACGTCACCACGTTCTTGACGTTCAGAATTTCCGACAACATTTGTGTGACCGTGTGTATGCAAGACAAGTTTGAGCCAACATCCTTTGGAATAAACATTATTCGACCTTTTTAGCTAAATAAAGAATCTTGTACCAGAACAAAGATGGCTGAACATCTTGTGAGTGGGGGGGGGGGGGGTTGAGTAATGTGGAATTGCGCTGTCATTCTTCTACACACAGTGTTCTTTAAACATATATCTGGACAAATTTGTCTGTAAAATCAGCTGAGATACCGCTGTCACACAATGTAACACAAAGCCGGGACATTTGCATAGGATCATGGGCCATTTCCATTCTAAGTACAGAAGATTTGTATAGATACAATTTTTGTCCTATGGCTTAGTTTAAACAATTAGAACAAACATCTGTATTAGAAAATGTTTTCTATTGTCTCCGTTTTGAGATTTCATATTCTAGAAAGATGGAACATGGAGTTAATGCAACAATCCAGTTATATTACAGTTAATAGTCTTTTTTCTAGGAGGGGAGATTGTCTTTGTAACTTTATCAGGCTCATTTGATAACATTAAAAAAATAAAATGAATATGAATCTAATGCCCTGTACACACGATAGGATTTTCCGACAACAAAACCATGGATTTTTTTCCGAAGGATGTTGGCTCAAACTTGTCTTGCATACACACGGTCACACAAATGTTGTCGGAAATTCCGAACAACAAGAACACGGTGACGTACAACATGTACGACGAGCCAAGAAAAATTAAGTTCAATAGCCAGTGCGTCTCTTCTGCTTGATTCCGAGCATGCGGGGAACTTTGTGCGTCGGAATTGTGTACACACGATCGGAATTTCCGGCAACGGATATTGTTGTTGGAAAATTTGAGATCCAGATCGCAAACTTTGTTTGTCGGAAATTCCGATGGAAAATGTCCGATGGAGCCTACACATGGTCGTAATTTCCGAAGCTCCCATTGAACATTTGTTGTCCGAAAATCCTGAAAAATTAAAATTTGGAAATAAAGCATATCATGTTTATTTAAAGATGTTTTGGGCTACACAAAAGGAAAAATTAAATACGAAAAAAGCATACATTAGAGAAGACAATAAAAAAAAAAATAAGGGATATAATTATAAAATATATATAAAAAAAAATAAAAGTAAGACACGTCAGGCTCCTCCAGGAAAAATGTAATGTAATTTCTGCTTAACATTCAGCAGTCTTCCCAAAGCATAATCTAAGAAATATTTCCTCTTAAGCATATGCTAGGTAATTGTTATTAACCCAGATTAGCCTTTTTCATTGTCTGAATTATAATTTTTTTTCGCCAATAAGAATTTTGATATTTTTCTTTTATTTAGCAGTAAAGAAATGTTAAACTAATTTAATAATAAAATTATTCACTCACACAATGAATACATAATGAATGAATACATAATGAACAAAAATATTATATAACAATAGACATTAACAGGCTCCTCCAAGTTCCATTTATTGCCATTTTTTTGTTAATTCAGCACAAAAACATATTTTAAGAAATGTTTGCTTTTAAGCATATGATATGCTAGTTAATGGTTGATAACCCAAGTCTGCATTTTACAAAGTCAAAATTATTTTTCGCCAATGCAAATTTTGATATTTTCTAATATTTTTTTTAACAGTAAAATATGTTAAACTAATTTAATATTAATTTAATATTTAATTTTAATAATACATACATAAATCTGTTCTTCACCATTAAACATCACATATATTGTAGTGTGTCATGGGATAATAAAAAAAAACAAAGTTGAGTCATAATCAGAATCATTAAAATAAAGGAGAAAAGTTTTTATTTTTAGCCATGAGGTTTTCATTTTTAAACCTCATTAGACAAATTTTTGGGAAAATTCTCTCATAGTGCCAAATCAAGTGCACTTGGTGTTTCCATACTGAATATCAACTACATAATTTTATGCATTGAAAGTTATAAATACAGGTATAATTAAAGCATTCTGTGGATACGGGGGGAGGTGTGTTTGCCAAATTAAATTACATTATATATATAATAATATAGTATATATATATATATATATATATATATATATATATATATATGTAATTGTTATGATAGAGTTTTCCCCAGTGAGGCTTTAAAACAGCAATATGACAAGATCAAATTAGTTACTCTTAATTAATATATAAAGAGTAATTTATTTAAAAAAGTGTCCAATGTCTAGTATATTTAAATATGATATATACAATGTAGAATCTGGTACATAATACAGAATAAATTCCACAATCCAATTAACAAACACATTTATGCACATTGTTACATTACATAATGTTGTATAGTATATGAGTCCGGCGCGTTTCGATCTATACGGTCTCTTCAGGGGGACAAATGAACCTAAAAAAATTAACATATATTTAAAATTTGAAGAAATATGTTGTTATGAATCACATTGAATAAGCCATATGGTATATTTACCGCTCAATAGTTAAATTAATGTTTTTGTAACCAGAGAAAAATGAAGCCGTTTTGAAAAAAATACAGATGGCTTGGTAGGCCGCCCCCACCTGCCCAGGAGAGAAGAGCCCACCCTGAAGGGCTTGCAAGGAGCCACACTGTACACGCCCTTGGAGGGACGGAGGGGTACACGCCTGCAATGAACACCCAAAAATAGCTCCATAGGCATTTAGAAAAAATTGATTGATTAATTAAATAAATTCACTCATGGCAGATCCGCCAGAGTATCAATTATATTGTAAATATAATCGGGGCTCATATACTATACAACATTATGTAATGTAACAATGTGCATAAATGTGTTTGTTAATTGGATTGTGGAATTTATTCTGTATTCTGTACCAGATTCTACATTGTATATATCATATTTAAATATACTAGACATTGGACACTTTTTTAAAATAAATAACTCTTTATATATTAATTAAGAATAACTAATTTGATCTTGTCATATTGCCGTTTTAAAGCCCCACTGGGGAAAACTCTTCCATAGCATTTTAATTCTCGGGGTGTGCAGCTTTTTTCATCTCCCTCTGATGTGTCTTTCCTATATATATATAGATATATCTATATATATATAGATATATCTATATATATCTATATATATATATAGAAATATATATATATATATATATATATATGTAATTACCCAAAAATATTTGCGACATTTGACAACGCATTTAATAAAACCATGGGACTGTTTCCATAGATTATGCACAGGTAAACATTTGCTTCCAAGCCTCTTTAAGTTTGGGATTACCAGCGATCAGAAGACTGGACTGAACCAGAGCAAAAGAAAGAAGCACCATCAAACACATCCATAACATCCAACTGTTAAATGTTTGTAGCCCCAAAAGAAGCGTAGCAAGGTATATAAATGCATAGAAAAATATGAGACAGGACATGGTCTGAATAACATTCTGATAATCTTTCATCCCGGCATGAGATGCTTCCACATTTCTCTCAATGTGATGACTGTGTCGCTTCAAAAACCAAGCACTGACAGATATAGATGAAATTGAAATTGAGGAAGGCAAAGAAAGTAATATTAGGACAACAATTGTGAATCTCGGGCTTAGATTGTGTTGTTTTGAGGTAGCATCGGCCATCGTCATAGTTGAGTTCTTAGCTGATTCTTGTTCATAGACAAGCAAGGCCAGGAAACTCCCAGACAGAGAGATGAGTTCCACAGTTAGTATCATCCAAGGTACTATTATTTCTATTTTCATATTCACCCAAGCAAGGAATCCAGGCTTGAACTGTACAATTTTTATAAAATAGAAGAAGCACAGAGTGCAATTAAGCCATGCGGTGGAGGCAATGCTGAATAAGGTCAAATAGTTGACAGAGTATGTGACATAAGGAATCCCAAATAACGATGGCCAAACAAAGCCTATTAGTATGCTTGCGGACATCAATATGGTGTACGCAATGGTGGAGACACAGAGAGCAATCAGAATGCTGGTGTAGGGTGCAAAATATTTCTCTTTGTAACCATTGAGAACGAGTGAAGTTATTATAAAAATGTCAGAGCACAAGCCAGCAATGGCCTCAATGGCCAAGACACCGAGACAGATCACTGTGGTAGGGCTAATCATCTTGAGAAGGAAAACAAATCTTTCTCTCGGAAAGGGCCTGGCCCAGGATGTTCTCTGCAAGGCTGAGAGAAGGGAATGTCTTCTGGTCTGGTCTTCTGAGCCTGATAGAATGTCCGCCTTTGGTAGACACAGGGATCCTTTTTTTACCTACTTTTCTCTGAACATGTAAATCCCACCTGTGGAAATGATCTTAGTGGGATGAGTTTGAATACATGCAAAATGTGAATAATGAGGCTCATAGATCAAATGAAAGATTTTTAATAGAACATGCAAACTGAATGTAATGGTGTGTGTGACATAAATCTAAGACATACGTTTTTATAGATTTTTATGTTATTCTGCTTAAAAATGTAAATGCCAAATTCACTTATATTTACACAAATCCCAACTTCTCTCCTCTTCCTTACCATCCTTCAGATCGCCTCTTTTATTGACGCAGAAACATCTTCCAATATATATATATATATATATATATATATATATATTAGGGCTGTGGAAATTAAAGATGAATTCCTCGATTAATCGATTCATTTTTTTGATTGATCAAAATTCTTTTGGATGGTACTCACCTCTCCGCCGGATTCCGGGTCTTCAGGGAGTTCCGTCGGAGATCCTGTGACGTCACAGACATCGACGTCACCGGACTCCTCCCCCCTTCCCTTCGTTAGCACACGGAGGCACTTGGGGAAGGGGGGAGGAGTCCGGTGACGTCGATGTCTGTGACGTCACAGGATCTCCGACGGAACTCCCTGAAGACCCGGAGTCCGGTGACGTCAAAGTTCTGATTGAACGGAATGCGTACGGGGAGGAGCTATGCATGACGTCACCTGCTGCTGCCCTACAGAACTAACACAATTGTTGGCTTTACATGCTGTGTTTTTATCATCTTTATGTAAGTAGTTTGTGTTTGAGCACAAAAATTAAATCTTATACTTAAGCGTTGAGCACTTAGATCTTTTCTTTCTACCCATGACCTGGCGTCCTTGCTGAGATCTAAGGAGACGTGAGAGAAGTTTATGGTCCGTGTTAACCCTTTTGATACCCGCTTGCATGACCACCTGTTTGCACAGGGGTCCATGCCATAAGGTGAGAGTGATTAGTTAGACCAGAGGTGGAGGGATTGTCACGCTACTGTGTAAATAAAAAAAATACTTACATCAGTGCTACAGTTTGAATTTAAAACGTATTTGTGTGAACTGTGAAGTTAAGTCATGAATTGTGTACACACACACACACAATGTTGTCAAAAGTATTGGGGCGCCTGCCTTTAGACACACATGAAATTTGATGACATCCCAGTCTTAGTCCGTAGGGTTCAATATTGAGTTGGCTCACCCTTTGCAGCTATAACAACTTCAACTCTTCTGGGAAGGCTGTCCACAAGGTTTAGGAGTGTGTCTATGGGAATGTTTGACCATT
The DNA here is from genome assembly GCA_028564925.1 of Lithobates sylvaticus. Lineage (NCBI taxonomy): Eukaryota > Metazoa > Chordata > Amphibia > Anura > Ranidae > Lithobates > Lithobates sylvaticus. The sequence continues at coordinate 297,056,745 of CM053031.1, read as the reverse complement.
CTTCCAGAAGCGCATTTGTGAGGTCAGACATGTTGGACGAGAAGGCTTGGCTCACAGTCTCCCCTCTAATTCATCCCAAAGGTGTTCTATTGGGTTGAGGTCAGAACTTTTATAGACCTTGCTTTGAGCACTGGTCCAAACTATTTGGTGGAGGGGCCATCCCAGTTTGAGGATGGCCCCTTCCTGTTCCAACATGACTGCACACTAGTGCACAAAGCAAAGTCCATAAAGACATGGATGAGCGAGTTTGGGGTGGAGGAACTTGACTGGCCTGTACAGAGTCCTGACCTCAACCCGATAGAACACCTTCTCGTTCAACATTAGTGCCTGTCCTCACAAACGTGCACAAATTCTGGAAGAATGGTCAAACATTCCCATATACACACTCCTAAACCTTGTGGATGGCCTTCCTGGAAGAGTTGATGCTGTTATAGCTGGGACTAAGACTGGGATGCTTTAAAATAGTTTATAAAATAAAACAGTTTTAATGGCTTATTTTAGCACTTTAGACACAAGTCACGTTGCGAGAAATATTTTGAACCAATTATCTTTGGGGCTTTATGATGATTTAATTTGCATTTATTGCCTCCTATGATTATATCATTTGCACTTATTGCCAATATGATGACATGTGTGATATTATTGGTGTGGAGGTAGTAGCATGTGAAGGACAGCACTGTGATAGAGATTAATACAAGATAAATCTCTGCCAAGTGAAAACTATTTGTCATATATCGTTTTTACATTAGCAGTTGTCCCAATTGGAAGATGTACCCTTATTTACCCTTATATATTGTTCTGGTGAAAAAAAACTGTACAATGTGAACTTTTTATACAGTATATCAAATTTGTCTTCTTTTTTTTTTGTTTCCTATTTTTTCCCTAGAGGTAAAAACATGTTTTTTTGTCTGTATTGTATATATCATATGATATATACTACGTGAAATTATTTGTTTGTTTATACTTACATTATATTTTGTCTATTCCTAGTTCTCTTTGTGGCATAATAGCTGCATGGACGTGTACGAGAGGTCCATATGGTCCTGAGGAAATTCCGCCAGAAAAAGTCTGATGTGAGCTTTTGGTCGGAAATTCCGACCGTGTGTATGCTCCATTGGACTTTTGCTGGCGGAATTCCCGCCAGCAAAAGCTTGAGAGCAGGTTCTCGATTTTTTGTTTGGAAAAAGTTCAGATCGGAAATTCCGATCGTCTGTACCAATTCCGACGTGCAAAACTCCTACGCATGCTCGGAAACAATTCAACGCATGCTCGGAAGCATTGAACTTAATTTTCTCGGCTGGTTGTAGTGTTGTACGTCACCGCATTCTTGTCGGTCGAAAGTTCAGAGAACTTTTGTGTGACCATGTATATGCAAGCCAAGCTTGAGCAGAATTCTGTCGGAAAAAACATCCAAGATTTTTCTGACGGAAAATTCCCTCGTGTGTATGCGCCATTAGTGTCAGATTTGTCTGTTGCAATGTTGCAGCCCCGCTAAAAATCGCTGCTTACCACCGTTACTAGTAAAAATAAAAATGACATAAATCTATCCCATAGTTTGTAGATGTGATAACTTTTGCGAAAACCACTCAATATATGCTTAGTGTGATTTTTTTTTTACCAAAAAACATGTAGCAGAATACATATTGGCCTAAATTGATGAAGAA